>CM053583.1:178285337-178306945 GCA_028627135.1 Pseudochirops cupreus
GCGTAGGGAAGGAATGACATACACTCTAAATTGGGTATCTTGCCCTACAGGAGAGTAGGGTGGAAGAGGATGAGAGGGAGGATGATGGAGGGGAGGGCAGGTTGGGGGGGAGGGTTGTTAGAAGCACACACTTTTGTAAAGGGACAGGGACAAAGCAGAGAATAGAACAAGTGGGGAGCGGTATAGGAAGGAGGGAAATATAGTCAGTCTTTCACAATATGCCCATTGTGGAGATGTTCTGTGTAACTACACATGTACGGCCTGTATTGAATTGCTTGTCTATCCAAAGGGGTTGGGTGACAAGAGAGGAAGGGAAAGAATCTAGAATTTAAAGTTCTAAAATCAAATATTAAATATATATATATATATATATATATATATATGTGTGTGTGTGTGTGTGTGTGTGTATACATATATATACACATATATATTATTATTATTATTAAAAAATGATATGGGTGCAGAGTCAGCAAAAGCATCCTAGTCCTACAGCAAGAACAATAGAAAGGAGAGAGTCATTTTCCAAAAACCCATAAAAAAAGATCATCCAGGAGGAGAGGGTGGTTAAAAGTGTCAAATGCAGCACATAGGTTGAGAAGGATTATGACTGAAAAAAGACAATCAGATAAAACAATTAAGAGATAATAGCAACTTTGGAGAGAGCTCTTTCCATTGAGAAATAATGTCAGAAGCCAGGAAGTGATCATAGATAATACAGAAGTCTGGCTGAGAAAGGGAGAAAAGATACACCATAATAGCTTGATAAAATTGTAAGATCTAGGTTTACTTTTAAAGAATGGGAAATATTTGGACATTTTTGGAAGCAGTAAGGACATGGAAGTGAAGAGGTTCAAGGTTTTAGGGGAAAAAATAGCAAAACCAGAGAGATGTTTTAAAATAATAAAGGAAGAAAGGAAAATTTGTATGCACACACACATATATACATACATACACACACATACGTGTGTGTATGTATCTGATAATCAGCAAAGTTCTTTAGTGTAAAATTGAACATGTCAACTTAAGTCAGGTTGACTTCAAGAACTACCAAATAGTAGATCATTCAGTCCCACGCTAATACCTAGGGAGTTCTGCTGTGCAAAAGATAGAATTAGGGGCTCTCCTGATTCTCCAGGGCTTCATTTCACACCATCTAGAGCAATCCTACACATCTCTGAAACACAAGCAAACAAAAACGAAGGACATCAAGTCCTTAATACCTCTCTCCATAATGATTAACAAAATCTTGTATACCCATCCAAGTCAGAGAGATCCAAATAGGTGTGAATAATCCATATTAAAAAAACAAACAAACAAAAAACCAACAACAACAGCTTGAAAAGTAAGATGTTGGGCAGGAATAAATTTCCAAGACACCTGTTCATGCTGTTTACTGACTAGTAATCCTATCACAGCCGAAAATTGTTGGTGTACATAGGATATTGGCAGGGCACATGGCATGCTTTCTTCTATTGAGAGAGGATGGTAGAATGTCACTTTTGTGATTAAAGGCAAGCTTTGGCTCCACATTATACATAACCATTACAGCATGACCATTTTTATTCATCTTTTATAGAGTTATTAGATCAACAAATTAGATTATTTATACATCCAGGACAAACGACATTGAAAGCAGAGCCGTACTTACAAAATCCTAAATGCATGGTAAGAAATACAGACGATGGGAATAATAAAAGGGTGCTTTAGTTATGTTTTTCCCCCCTTTCTAAGGAAGATATAATGGGGAATAAAGCACTTTAACTAAGCATGATTGAAGCAGAATCATCAATTTGGGGTTTGTTTTTGTTGCTGTTTTTTCTGGTTCCTTGGTCATCCCTTAATAATATCCTGCCGCTGTGCTCAGTAGTTATATATTGCATTAGTCTTGTATTCTTGGTCTTATATTTGAAAAGGTCGTCATGAGTAGGGATAATCAATCAACCAAACAAGAAGCATTTCACAATGTCTGCTCTTGTCCTTGGAGCTAGGGGTGCAGAGACAGGAATGAGGGAGTCTTATGCTTCAAAGATTCTGCATTCTATTGGGGAGGGGGAAATAGCTTTCAAAAGTAACCGCATTTAAAAATAAGTCAGAGCTGTGTTTCCATAGATATAGGAAACTTCCTCAAAGAAACCATTTCTACCCATGTAGATGAGAAATTAAGCAATAATCCTAGGGCCACATAGACTAAATAAGTGTCAAAGACAGGGCTAGATCCTTCCTGATCTTCTTGATGCTGAGGCAGGTCCTCTGGCCCTTTATTTAAACTTAGATCTACCAGACTTGGGATATATCCTCTACACAATTCTTCTTAAAAGCAAAACATGTACTATGTGAATATCTCCAGGAGATTTTCCTTACTATGACCCCCAACATATTAAGTATTTCCATAACTATTTAGTTCATCTTTGCTCCTACAAAAATATATAAGGCTCTTTCAACTTTTTCAGAATCATAGAATTTGAGAGCTGGAAGGGACCTCAGCCAATCCATACACAAAGGAATTCCTACTCTAAAGAATCCAACAAGTGGTCATCCAGCCTCCAACTAAAGAGTTCCTGTGAGGGAATCTCTTCAGTCCTTGAGGACTGCCATTCAACTTTTAGACAGTTTGAATTATTAGGATTATTAGAAAATTATGCTTCTGCCATCAAATCCAAATTTACTTCTTAACAACTACCATTTCTTCCTTTGGAGGCAAAGAGAACAAGTCTAATTTCTTCATATTAATAGAGATTGAGACTAGGAGTGAAATGTTATCATTGAGACCTTGTAGTGAAGAAATTCTTTAACAAAGTTAGTCTCCATCTACTCTGCAATTTATAATCTGAGTTGCCTAGAGCTCTGAGAGGTGACTCTTGCTCACATACCAGTATAAATTAGAAGTGGGATTTGAACTTGTCTTCCTAGCTTTGAGACTAGATTTTGAATCCATTATGCCAGGATACTTCCCTTCTCCAAATGGTAGCCCCTCCAAAAAATATTGAAACACAGCTACCAAGTCCCACCTAGGTCTTTTCTTCTCCAGTCTAATGCCAAGGCCACCATTTGATATAATCTGAAGACCCTTCACTATTCTGGTTTGTCTTCCTCCCTTGGACAATTCCCCCTTTATCAAATCCCTTCCTAAACCATGGGGCCCAGAATTGAAAACTATAGTCCTGATGAGTCTAACAAGCACAGACCTCCTCTATTACTGGAAGCTAGGCCTCTCTTTATGCAGGCAAAGTTTCCACTAGATTTTTTGGTGCTACCTCATGCTACTGACTCATATTGAGATATCAGTCCCCTTAAATTTCCAGATGCTTTTCAGAACAACTTCCTTCTAACCATACCCCCCTAATATACTTGTGAAATTGTTCTTTTGTCCCTGAGTGAAGGACTTTACATTTATCACTACTGAATTTCATCCTACTAAATTCACTCCACTTCTCTGGCCTGCCAACAGTCTTTCCAATCCTGATTCTTTAATCCAGTATGTTAACTATTCCTCCCAACTCTTTGACATCTGGCATACTACTATCTATGCCTTTATCCAGGTCACTAATAGAAATGTTAAAAAAAAAAAGCAGGGCAGATAAAAGTCATGGCACAGGAAGAAAAAAACAAAAAACAAAAAACACTGAACTCAAAAGTCATAGGACCTGAGCTAAAATCTTAACTTTGACACTGGCTACTTATATGACCTAGAGCAAATGACAGTCTCTGGGCATCAGCTTCTTCATTTGTAACATCAGGATTGGGAGATTACTTGGAGATGAGCTCTTTCGGCTCTAGATCTATGATTTCAGAATTTTGTGGTATCTATGGTATTTTGTTATCTGCACTGACATTGAATTATTAATATCTATTATTTGAATCTGGTCATTTTAATATTAGTAATCCTTCTAATTAGATTATTATTTCATCCATATCTCTCTCCCATCTCCCCATAAGAAGAACATGGAATACTTTAATAAAAGCTTACTAAAAATCCAGGTAAATACTATATGTAGAATTATCCTCATCTATTTGTTTAGCAAACCTGTCAAAAAAAAGAATATGGTGACAGGTGTGATGATGTCCTCCTCTATTCCCTGCTACTGTGAGGGGTACCATCATGATGAACTGCCAAGAATGAAGGGAATGGGAGTAGGAAGCTCCAGTCTGTCTATGGTGGGGCAAACCAGACTTAATCAGAAATGGAACAGGCCAAAGCTTCCTTTCTTCTTATCCCATGAGTGGCTGCTCTACTTCCAGCCTAGGAAAGAATTTAAAATAAAACAAAAATAAATTACATTAGTCCAATATAATCTGTTCTTGATGAAACTATACTTGATCTTTGCAGTTACCTTTTTTTTCTTTTTAAATGACCACCAACTATCTCTGTAAATGGTCCATTCTAAAATTTTCCTAAGAGTCAGATTCAAGCTCACTGGCCTATAGTTTTCATCCTCTCTCTCTTCTCTTCCCTTTTTTAAAAAAGGTATTATGCCTGCAAACCATCTTCTTTAGAATGTGACAGAGTTCATGGTTATCATCTTCCAGCAAAATTTGAAAGAAATCTGATGCACAAGGACAATGTGCTTTATGTAACAATCTATCTACTTTCTTATCTCATCTTGCATCTATTGAGTCATTGACCCTACTCTCTTGGCATAAACAACTCTGTTTTGGCATTCTCAATATCTCTTCCTGGTAACACCTTCTGCTTGGCATTCCCAACATTTGTTCTTGATACTATTCTTGTATCGACATTCTAGCTCCCTCTCTGCTCCCAATCCACCTACTTACAACAGAACTACTGATCTACCTATGCCATTCTCTGTTAACTCTTAATTTTTCTTTTAGCTTTTGGTGCTAGGCTAAGACAAATTAGAAGCCCAGCTAGAATCTATACCATTTGTAATAGGAAAGATTATGCTGCCACCACTACCACCACCACCATCATCATCTTCATCTTCTTCTTCTTCATCATCATCATCACCATCACCTTTCTCCTTGTCCTCCTACTTCTCATCCACCTCCTTTAAACAGTGTCAAATCCATCCTCTATGAAGCTGCCAAAGTGATTTTTCTAAAACATAATCTAACCATATTATACCGCTATGTTATATAAATTCTAATTTGATCCTTTGGGATTAAATATAAAATCCTGTTTACCATTTTTGCAACCTAATCCCATCTATTTTTCCAGCTTTAATATGCTTTATTTTCAGTGTACACTGTACTGTCCAGTCAAACTGGCCATCTTGCTGCTTTGTGTCTGATGATCTAATTGTTATGAATTCTTCTGAGACAGGTGACACAGTGAAACAAACCCCAGAAATGGAGTCAGAAGGAAAAGAGTTAAATTCTTGCTTCTTGTTTACTAGTTGGGTGTCCCTGGAAAAGTCATAATCTCTCCAAATTTCACTGTCCTCACTATATTTATTTCCCAAGAATTTAGACAGCACTTTCCAAATATTATCTTGTTTTATTCTCACAGCACACCTGAGGTAAGCACTATCACTATCCACATTTCACAGATGAGGATATAGTATGGGAGTAATAAAAATGATTCCTAACTTACAGATTTGACATGAGGATCTAATGAGACAATATAACAAAAAGCTTTTGTAAACCTTAAACTACTAACTACTATATTTTATTATTACTACTACTATTATTATTATTGCCCTATCACTGTCTCTATTGTTGTTGATCCCTCTTTCTGGATAGGGATCAATGGCATCAGGAGAGTGATGTCTTGACTTGTGAGTGAATTGGATTTAAATGAGGTAGAACTGAACAGTCATCAACTTTTCTCCTCCAGAGTTATCTGAGTCCAGTGGCAAGACAAAAGTCAAGAAGACTGCTGATGGTCGAGGACACAGTGGGAGACCTTGGCCTTTTCTAAACTAAGGTCTTTCCCAGTTCTCAGTTTGTCTAAGGCAGTGGTTCTCAACCTTCCTAATGCTGCCACCCCCTAATATTGGTATGTGGGTGTATCTGCATGTGGGCGGACCCACCTGGAGACAGATAGAGGAGCCCGTGTCTCTATTCCTAAAACCATCGGAAATATGTGTTTTCTGATGGTCTTAGGTGACCCCTGTCACCCCTGTGAAGGGGTCGTTTGACCCCCAAAGGGCTTGCGACCCACAGGTTAAGAACCACTGGTGTAAGGCAATATTCACTCAATGATTAAAGGCTAGGTAAAAATTGAGACAGGATTTTTTTTTCATAATTTACAAGTTTTATTAGTGGTCATTTGTAGTTTGGAAAAATATAAATATTACCTAGGCATAGGCTTTGTTCACTAAATTCTGTCAACAAAGACTCCTTGAACTCCTACATTTGGCCACATTAGGATACAGTCCTTTAATGCTCAGAATGAAAATAACATAAAAAGAAGACAGGAGATGTTTGCCATCACAAAAAAAATCAATGTGGGAGGGCAAGAACCTCAGAGTTTCTGGCCAGAACAGAAAACAATCACTATTTACACTCTGGTCCATCAAAACCCAAGCAATTTGAAAGAGAGGCTTGGACTGGGACCTATTATTGGTCACAGGGTGAAAGCCTTGTGGTTTCCTCCAATAGAAGGAAAGTTTGTAAAAGGTGAAAATGAATTCATTTTTACCTTTATGTTTCCATGGTAGAGCCTTTTAAAAAATATTGATTGATCATTATTTATTTACAAGAACAGATATCTAAAGGGTATCAGGTAGGCCCCTCCCAGGTACAGAGTCCTTCCTCTCAACTGCTCCTTTAATAAGTGAGTGGAGAGTTACTGCCAGCAACAGAATCGTGAAAGGAACAGATTTGAGGTTCAGGACAGTTAACTTCATGGCTATAATAGACAAAAGGGCATTAGCGCCCACCGCTATGGCTTCTGGTCCAGCTTTAAAAGTGACAACACACAGAGTAACGACTGTAGCCATAACTGACTTTGCCGATAGGTTACCATGTGTCACAGTTAAAGGATGGACTTTGTCATTGAGCTATTGGTCTAAACAGAATTGAAATAAAAGGAAAATGGAAAAATATTTCTTGGTGGAAATTGAACCCCTGTCTTTCCCTCTCATTAAAGGCTTTCTTTCCTCAGTTACCCTCTAGAAATGTTTCCCACAAAAATAAGAGAATACTTTTTAATTAAGTGGAGAGTTGAAGCATTTGTCCACATGCTATTAGGTGGGCAATAGAGAGGATTTGAAAGACTTCTCTCATTCAGAATGAACTAAGTTGGGGGCATGCATTCTTATCTTTTCTCTAAAAAACCCTATTTATTCTTCCCTCCACACTTTTTTATGCTGAGTACTCTTGCAGAAAGAATTTCCTCCCTTCTTTCTATACCTTTGTTTATACTCTATCTATTCTTAAAGCAATCTCAGTCCCATAACATCCAGGAAAGCTTTCCCAACCAATTCAGTCCTCACTGATTTATAACTTCCTAAATTCCCACTGTCCCTGCCAATCCTTGTCTTTTAGTCATGTTGAATCATATTTTAATTTAAATATTTGAAAAATTAATTAATATTAATTTAAACACTAAAAATGTTAAATTACGTGAATAAATATTAAAATTAAATATTACAATGAACATTTAAATTAAATATTAAAGAATTAGGGGACAGCCAGGTGGCCCAATGAATAGATCACTGGCCCTGGAATCAGGAGGACCTGAGTTCAAATCTGGCTTCAGACACTTAACACTTACTAGCTGTGTGACCTTGGCCAAGTCACTTAACCCCAATTGCTCTGCCTTCCTCTCTCCAAAAAGCCAAAAAAAAAAAATTAGACAGGGTAGAGCAGAGTTTTTTAACCTGCAATCCATAAACTTTAAAAGAAAAATCAATAGCTTTCAACGTATTTTCCTTTGTAATATTACATATTTTATTTCATACATTTAAAACATTATTCTGAGAAAGGACCCATATGTCTCACCAAACTGCTAGATAGGTACATGACACACAGAAAGCTGAAAATCCTAAAGTTAGAATACTGTACTGAGTCACTTATTTCAAAAAAATTCAACAAAACAAGTTCAAGATAGAGGCTAAAAGTATAGTTAGGCAGAAGTTTGTCTGAAAAAGAACTGGGAGGTATGGAGGACTGTAAGCTCAACATGATCCAGCAGGAGGATGGGGCAGGCAAAAAGTTAATGTGGCCTTACACTGCATTAAGATACCTGACTTCTAGAAAGAGGAAGAAGATAGTTCTTCTTGTATGTTGCCCTGGTATGAGCATATCAAGAGTATTGGCACCAGGTCACCTAACGATTAGCGGAAGGAACTGGAGATGTTTAGTTATGGTTAGAGAAGATGCTGCGGAGATAAGATAGCTGTCTTTATGTATTTGACTGGGCCATTAGGTGGCACAATGGGATATACTGCCCAACCTGGAGTCAGGAAAAGTCAAAATCTTCCTGAGTTCAAATCTGGCCTAAGATACTTATTAGTATCGTGACCCTGGGCAAGTCACTTAACCCTGTTTGCCTTAGTTTCCTCATCTATAAAATTATCTGGAGAAGGAAATGACAACATACAAGTATCTCACAACATATCTCTGCCAAAAAAACCCAGTTGGGTCATATAGAGTCAGTCATGATTGAGATTACTGAAAAACAGCAAAGACGTATTTGAATGGCTCTCATGTAGAATTTGTTTGGCCCTGGAAGGAAGAACCATGAACTGTGGGCAAAAACTGCAAATAGACAAATGTAAGCTTGACATTAGGGGGAAAAAATCCAACATTCCAACAAATCTAATTACCCATAAGGAGGCTAGACTAATTAATTTCCCTAACGAAAAGCTCTACAAGAAGAGACTGGGGGGCGGCTAGGTGGCACAGTGAATAGAGCACCAGCCCTGGAGTTAGGAGGACCTGAATTCAAATTTGGCCTCAGACACTTAACACCTTACTAGCCATGTGACCTTGAGCAAGTCACGTAACCCCAATTGCCCTTCCAAAAAAAAAGAAAAGAGACTGGGTGATCATTTGTCTGGTATATTACAGTGGTTGGACAAGATAGTCACTGTGGTGCCTAACAGCTCTTAATTCTGTGATTCTATGAAGATTATGTACTATTTCTATGGCTCCTGCCACCACCCAAGGTATCTCTGGGAAATATCAAAAGCTAATTCCTTTTGGTTCTCCCCTAAGGTCAGTTTAATGCCATACCTACAAGCAATAGGATAAAAATCACTGTTTAAATGTAGAATATTTATTCAGGACAATAAAAAAAGAGAATGGGAACAGAATTCCAGTCCTGCACATATGATTGATGAATGCAACAAGGAATATCATTGCCCTACCAATGAATTGAGTGCCATTGTGAGAAATAATTCATTTGGATCCCTAGTCTATTCCAATCAGCAGTAATCAGTCTGATATTGTATACAAACCATATAGGGATACATAGGTTCTTACAGCAGGGCTCAAACTTTAATGTAAAGTTCACCACTTTTTTACCAAGTTATGAGGCTCACTTCTGCAACTACAAGAATGCTGAGAAAGATATCTCCACCCTGTTTTGCTCAAATTCTATGTCCAAACCCAGCATGGGTGGGATCCTTGATGCTTTGGAAAGTCTTCCAACTTATTTTTGTACCTCCAGACCACTCTCTTGTCCAACATGGGCAGATGGCCAACTTATGACCACTTGGTGGAGATGTTCCATGCTTCACCCAACCTGTAACCCCTACTGCTATGTCATTTTTGGTCCTCAAAGTAAGGTCTATCAACCTATGATATTCTGTATTTTGTGTACTCCTTTTAGAGTGTTCAGGTAGCAAGTCTGGTATCATACTTTATAAAAATAAGGCCCTGGAAGAAGGAGGCATCTGAAATTGTGAGGAAGATCTGAAGTTCACTTCATTAGAGGGGACCATGGACCCTTCAATCAAGTGCCATTGGCTCAGAGCTCTGCCTCAGTCTCTTTTATTGTAGGTTGGACCATTTTTTATTCCCACAGTATTTATTATTCAGTTCTCTGCAGTGTGGTTCAGCCTCAGTTCCTAGTAAATATATATCAACAATAGAAGGCTAGGGGAGGCCCTAATCTACGGTATTTTAAAATGAGATCTGTGAACTTGTAGATGATAGATAGATAGACAGATAGATAGATAGACAGACAGATAGATAATTTCAATATAATTAGTTTTCTTTATAATTCTATTTATTTTATGCATTTTAAAACTATTTTGAGAAGTGGTCCATAAGCTTCCCTGGAATGCCAAAGAGATAAATTCATGACACAAAGGGTAATAATCCTTGAAATAGTCTAAGTGCATTTAGTTTGCTGTATGACCTACGAACCTCTTTCTGCCCATCTGCATCTTGCCTCCTTCCCTGTTGAGACTGGACATCACTCCCCTCTGCACACCAGCGGCTTGCTGCTCCCTTCACCAGGAACCTCTCATTCATCCACACTTTCAGCTCGTCTCTGTTTTGGGCAGAAACTTCTGCTGCTCCTCTCTTAGCCTTGACCTCCACTCACAGCTGCTACCTCTTGGCCACTATCACTAGGTCTCGGTAAGTCAGTTCATCAATAAGCATTTATTAAGTACCTCCTCTGTGCCAGGAACTGCATAAGGTACTAAGGATATAAAAAAGGGTGAAACAAAGCAAAAACAGTCCCTAGGCTTAAGGTTCTCCTGTCTAAAACAGCCTAATGGGGGAAATTGCATGGAAGCAGCTACCTGTAAATAAAATATATGCAGAATAAATTGGAGCTAAGCAACAGGGGAAAATCACTTGCAATAAAAAGGATTGGGAAAGCATTCTTCCTTGTACAAAGTGGGATTTTAGCTGGTACTTGAAGGAAAGCAGGATAGACAAGACACAGAGAAGAGGAGAGAGAGGGTTCCAGGCATGGGAGACAGTGAAAATGCATGAGATCAGGACATGGAGTGTCTTGTGCAAGGAAGAGCAAGAAAGCCAGTGGCACTGAGTCACAGAATATTTAGAGGGACTCTTCTTCCTTGTACCGGTATCCCCTACCTCTTTATCCGCCCTTTCTATGACCTCCATTCCCTCACTTTCTTTGTTTGGTACTTGTTTCTGTGTATCTTGGAGCCAGAGCATTCTAAGAAATGGAAGTTTTCTTACCCTTCCAGCGTCTGCTACAGATGCCCCATATGACCTCCTGCTTCTCTTGCAGGAACACAGGGCATCAAGGAGAGTCAAGGTCATCTATTCTATAGCATTCCCTGTGTTCAGACTGCTGAGATCTCTCACACATGCTTTCTACAATGCCTTGCTTTGTACACAGTCGTGCTCGATTTGTTATGTGGAAAAGTGAATAAAGTTGGGTATGAGAAAAGGCAGGCAGATTTACTTGCCTGGACCAGAGAGTTCATGTTGGGCAGTATAACAGAATAATGCTGGCCAGGTTGGAAGCAAAAAGGACAGATAAATAAAATTGGTTCATAGGTTTCATTTAAAAATCGATGTTATGGCCTGACATTTTGCACTGTGCCTCTGTTGAAAATAAGTTTAGACAAGTAACAGAGGAAAAGAATTCAAATTACCAAGCCACTCGGCTTCAAAAGCAACTGATTTTAAAGACTAGGGAAAGAAAGCATCTCATTAGGAAATCAACATGGATATGACAGGTTATTAAAGATTAAGCTAACAACCTGATTGTAAGTAGCCATGCCTGCTGAGGGGACTGTGAGTCAATGCTCTGCAAACAATTTAATTTTGCTTTATGACAAAGATCTTACTTGTAAATGCTTTTAACGTGCATCGCATCACTTAACCATTTGCTAGCCAGGACCATTGTTGGTGTGGCTGCTTGACTTTGTGGCAACTCCTGGCAGCAGCACTAGCTAGAATATGAATTCAGACATTTTGGAACAAGTAGTGTCCACAGCCCCTTTGCCAATGAGAAGATGATAGATATGAGCCGAAGGGGGGAAAATGCACTCCTTTGCAAAAACACATAGCTTCATTTGTCAGGCACACAGTAAGAGCAGGGAGAAATCAATTGCAAAGTGATGTTTTCCAGGGTTAAACTACAGGGTTGCAAAGTAGTTTCATTTTGTTAGTCCCATACATCGTTCATTTAATACTATTTGGAAAGGAAACTAGTTTAACTCAATTATCCTTAACAGGATTCAGGGCTTCTTAGTCACGCAAACAGGAAAGAAAAAATATAGCAGCATGCTAGTTATTAGAGATGAGGCAGGAATGAAATGTTCCACCCACCCAGCTGCCCACAAGTACAGTTAATTCTCCCATCCACAATTATATTCTGTTCACAAATGCAGTCAATACGACCTTTCACTACATATAAGCTTGGAAATTGACTCTCTGAAGAACATGGCCACTATGCAATCAGAGCTGCCTCATCATGTTATTAGCTTCTTTTCATGGTGCTTAGGAGAGCCTGGAGCCTGGAATGAGAATACGGAAAGATCCAAATTTGAAGGAGTTTTGAGTTAGAGCTTGGTAAGGTGATGTTAATTTGATCCTTTATCACTGTGTGTCATAAGCAATTGTTTCAATCTTTGTCCTTATGTGGGGAAAGATCAGCCTGTCAGAAACCCTAGAAGACCCTCCTCATGTCCCTTTCCCAATGATAGGGTTGCCCTCATTTAATTACAGGCTGCTTTTATGAGGCAGCTGAGGGCAGCTAGGTGGCAGGGTGAGTAGAGTGCTGAGCCTGAAGTCAGAAAGACTCAGCTCCCTGAGTTCAAATCTGGCTTCAGACACTCACTAGCTATGTGGTCCTGGGCAAGTCACTTAACCCTGTTTGTCTCAGTTTTTTTTATCTGTAAGATGAGCTGGAGAAGGAAATGGCAAACCTCACTAGTGTTGTTGCCAAGAAAACTCCAAATTAGGTCATGAAGAGTCAGGCATGACTGACATGACTGAACAAAAGCTGCTCCCCTGACCTATGCAAGATAAATATTTAATTCAGATTCAGTTCATCGCGTATTTAATTTTCTACTTTGTGGATGCAAAGTAATAAATGAAACAATCCCTGCTCTCAAGCATTTTATAGTCTATTAATGTAGTATAAATACACATATAAGTATTAAATAAGATAGCAAGGGAACGAGAGAAGAGATAGATCAGAAAACCATACTCTAGGCAAGTTGGAGGAGAAAAGTTGAACACCTGAGGTTAGTCAGGAAGGCTGAGGGAAGGGTTTACTGAGGAGGAGACAGCTGAACCGAAAAGCGATGTGACTTTAACAAAAAGATGGAGATTAGAAGAAAATGTCTTCCATATTTAAGGCTAGACTTGTGTGAATAAGGTAGAAATAGGCAAAGACAGTAACTTCTAAGTGAGTCCCTTTACATAAACATTCCATATTTGGGAAGGATTCTGAGGCTTTAAGTAAATCAATTCTATAGGAAAATATCTTATAAAACTTGTCCAAGGTATGTATTGCCTCAAGACCATTGGCTCCAACCACTCATTTTGCATAAGTCTCAGTAAGAATCTGGGAAATGTAACTGGAAGCATAAGTCAGGGTAGCAACCCTGACTGAGGGTACCTGGCTTTGAACCAGGAAGAATGGCTAACCTGGAGAGACTCTACTTCTCCCACTCCCCCTCCAAACTGAGACCCTGTGAGGTAACAAGTGGACAGGCTGCCCCCAATCTTGGCTTAAGAATATCTGATCTTTCTGAAAGAATCGTTCACCCCCCAAAAAAGCACTGTTAACACTCCCTTGGAAAGAGTCCAGACATACCTGAGGCAAGAGATGATGGATACTGGAGCTGCCCATTGAAGAGCCCAAGGAGTCCAGCTCCTTGCCTTATGAGGCTACTCCCTGGGAAGAGTTAGGCCAAAGGCTGAGGTGGTTGCTGAGTCCAGGGTGCAGAGGCCTGTTGCATCATGAAGAAAGAGCTCAGCCAAGAAGCAGGAGGTTCATCCGTACTGACTCCAATGTACCATCCCACATCAGGCTTCATGAGGCCTCTGGGAAAAGAAGGGACAGGAAGGTCCCGTTGTTTAGGGGCCATGAACTACCTGGAAAATGTGTGTGTCCTACACATGTGCCTCCTTACCTTTATTCTTGAAGTTGGTGTCTAGTCTGCCCTCATGAACTTGGTGTATGTTGGTGTGATGTTTAGCCCTAGGGTTCTGTGTCTGTGGGTGGTGGTGGTGAGTTTGTAATTATTCCTGTTCCTACTATAATTGAGATGATTTGACATGATAGGATATAATATAATATATTATAATTATATTATATATGAAATGTATATATATAAAGTGGTGCAATTATAACACAATGTTATATTTGATATAATATTCTATTATATGGTATGATATGTATGATATATATGATACAATACAATGTATATGTAATATATGAAATTATGAAAATATAATACAATATCATGATATATAATAGGATATATGACATGACATGACATGATATCTAGAAAATACATAGTGTCTCATTTCTCCCAAGGCAGCACTCTACTTTTTCTTTATCATGTCCAAGAAACAGCTTCATCCAGGAAGCACTCTCCAGCCCTGTAATTCTCAGAGTGGAGTTGCTCTCCTGCCTCTTGGGCCTCTCCCTCTAGTAGGAGGGCTCTTCCCAGAATCTCCGTTTCCAGGAGGAGGTCCAGTCCACTCATGTCTCATTACTCTCTAGGCTGCATCTTGCCTCTCCTCCCAGAGGTTTGGTACAAGTCCCCTTCAGTGATTAAGGTCCTTTTTGAGAATGAAGGAAAAACAGCAACAAGTCCCCTAAGCCAGGCACCTTCATTTCCCACCCCATCCCCCAAATCCCAGCATCTTTTATGTATTATGTTCCCTCATTAGAACATAAGCTCATTGTATGGAGGGGCTGTCATTCTTTCTGCTTATATATTATTCCAGGTGCTGAGTATGGCACCTGACACATAGTAGGCTTTGTCAACTGACTGACTTCTTTAAAATTTGTACTTTAAAATATTATTTTATCCTTACATAATTCTGGAAGGTAGGTACTATTATAAACCTCATCCCATTTTACAGATGAAGAAACTGAAGCAAACAGGAGTTTGACTTGCCTAGGATCACAGAGCTAGTAAGTGCCTCAGGTATTCCTGACTCCAGATCCGTCTCTGCATTCATATTTCCACCTACTAGCTACTTCCAATTTGAGTAAATATCTTATTAAGAGCTAATTGAGGCTACTGGCTGATTGTTCATGGGAAGGACACCTTTGGGCTGATGAGCTGCAATTGTGAGGATAACCACATACAAGATTTCTCATGGAAACTGAGGAAGCAGTTACCCCTCTGAGGACCCAACCTACTGATTTAAATTCAAGCTGAGGGAGGGATCCCAGAGGGAGAGCTATATGTTGAAGCGACATGGGCAATGTTGAACACAGAGAATAAGCACCATTCCAACTTGGCTGGAGTATAGTGAGTGAAGAGTAGAAATATGAGGCAAGACTGTAAAAATAGAATAGATTCAGACCATGGAAAGCCTTAAGTACCAGGGTGAGGGATTTATATTTGTCTTCTAGAGATGATTTAAAAAAAAACCCACTGAAATTTTACTTTTCAGCATGTGAACAACATGGGCATACTTGGGCTTTAGGAAAATTATTTTGTCAATTAAATGGAGTATAGAATAGAGAGCGAGGTGATTTGAGCCAAGGGAGACCTATGAGAAAGAAATTATTTAATCCCAGGTGAGAGGTGATAGGGGTGTGAATTAGGGTAGTGGCTTTGTGAGTAGAAAGGAGGTGGATTTCATCCCTAGGGTAAACAGATCTATACTGAGAACCATATATAGGTATGGATATGGATAATGGACTCATCCTCAATGAACATACACTCTCAAGTACAATCTAAGGACATAGTAACTTTTTTTGTCTTTTTAGAGTCAGAATCAAGAGAAGTCAGTTAACCTCTGTAGACCTCAATTTCCTCATCTGTTAAAATGGAGTGCTGGGTCTGGAGTCAGGAAGTAATGAGTTCAAATTTGACCTCAGACACTCACTAGCTGTGTAACCCTGGGCAAGTCACTTAATCCTATTTACTTTGGTTTTCTCATCTGTAAAATGATCTGGAGAAGGAAATGGCAAACCTCTCCAGTCTCTGCCAAGAAAACCCCAAATGGGGTCATGAAAAGTCAGACATGACTGAAAAAAAAAAGACTATAAAACAAAAGAATGAGGAGGCTAAAATATATGAGTTCTATCCAGATCTAAGTCTATTATTTGTGATTATTTAAAAGGCAAGAAATGATAAAAGAGTTGTAAACCAAGAGAGGCACAGAGCTTTAGAACCCAGTTATAATCCTTTCAGGTTTTAAATGTACTCCATATTCTAAAGTATGTGTGTCTTAATGAGTGAAGACAGTCAGGTGAGGGCAGATAAATTTGTCATGGCACTTTGTTGGTCTTTTCTCAGTCAACAACTGTCCTGTAGAAGTTCTCTTCCAAAGGGAAAAGGCCAGACACGCTCAGTGGAGCCACAGCCTTTTCCTTCCAGCAGTACTGTGTTCTGCGACTATGCAGATTCTCCTATCAAGCACTATAGATTCCCTGGTCTCTTTTCACCCCAGTCCAAAGTCATCCAGGAAGAAGAGAGTAGGGCTGGACTAAGCAGATAATTGCCAATTCAATTCCATAGCCATGCATGGATCATGGAATTGATAATCAAACTTGCTACATTTCTCTAAAGAAAGGAAAAAAAAAATCTTTGCCAACACAAATCCCCCCCAAATCTGTGGGTGCTCCAGAGGTGTTTCTTTGACCAAATCAACAAATAAATTGTTAAAAGCTGAAATACCATTTCAGTGAAATGGAGGCCTCCTCTTCAGGGGCCTGGTGAAGGGACTTTGAGGGTTGAGAAGGTTTAAAGGTGGGAAACATTCCCTAAACTGAAAGCTGATACTAAGACATTTGAATTAGGGTCCCAACACAACTATCTGTAGTACCCCACACCACATTCTGTGAATAAGTAAACTGTTAAGCTTATATTATTTTCCTTATTGTTCATGTGAGTTTTCAAGGAAAATCATTACTGATTATGTAGTTCATGATTATGTAGTTCAAAGACCTTGGGGAGGTGGTCATGAAGCTGATAGACACAGGACATGGTAGGTGTGGCTTCCTCCCAAAAAGCTGTCTGTGACTAAGCCACAGACATCGTAAATTATCATCATCCCCATCACCATCACCACCATGATGCCATAATTATTATTTTTGTCTATGCCTGTTCCAAGCCATCTGATTCTCATTCCAGGTCAAATGCTTCCCATCATCTTAATTTCTCCTTTGACGCTTTAAGCAATATCCCTTAAACTACAACTATAACTTTAGAGACACCAATCTATTTAATTCATTGTTTTTCTTTTTAATAATGTTAACAGTCAACGCCCTAAGACCTTTAAATAGAGCCACTGCTATTCTGGGCTGGACCATTAGCTAACTGCGAAAAGGTTGCCTTCCTACCCAAACAAAGAGAACAATACACTTTTTTTTTTCTGCAGCCAAGAAGTACCCTATTTTAAACTTTCTATTTCATTCTCTTCCAATGTTTTTGTTCCCTCACTTTATAGATCAACTATTTGGCATAATTGGGTAATCCAGGGAGCTAATCCTCTCAACACTACCCTTATCTTTTCTAGGCAGTGCATACTCTTTATAGCCATGGTTCTCAACCTTCCTAATGCTGCGACCCTTTAATATAATTCCTCATGTTGTGGTGACCCCCAACCATAAAATTATTTTTGTTGCTACTTCATAACTGTAATTTTGCTACTGTTATAAACTGTAATGTAAATATTTGATATGCAGGATGTATTTAAATTGAATACAACCCACAAGTTGAGAACAGCTGCTCTATAGAGCTTGTCTCTTGAGTTCAGCCCCACCTACCCCCTGGCCACTTCCAAGGATAGTTGCTTAGTGGTAAGAAAAAAAAAAAACCAACTTTCGAATAATATAACAATCTGTTTAATCCCAAAAGAGCAGAATGAATTAAAGTAGATTGGCCACTGAAATGATCTACACAGCAAACTTAAAAAGAGAGACTCTAACCCCTGGCAGTCTCTCTCTTTTCACCTGGCAAACATGGTGGAATTCTGTGCCTCTCCCTCCCTCCCCCAGAAGCTATGGCTAATGATTGTATATACTAATGAGCTCAGGTGTTATCTAGGCGTGTCTTAGACTAGATATTGGTTTTCTCTTCTGTTCTGTGTTTCTTTCGCTGAACAGAAATACAACAATCCTGAGTGAGGTTTTTTTTTTCTTTTTTTTTTTTCTTTCTTTTTTTTTTTTGAGACCAGCATTTACTTCCAGAGTTCAAAAGGTTTGTTGGAGGGGAGTTTTCTTAGTCACTGCTATTTACTCGTAAGGTCCATCCTCCCTGAATCTACTAGGATGTTTATCAGAAGAACAGATGACCACCAACAGGAAGAAAAGCCCAAGCCGGCATGGCTTTGTTGTCTGAAGATAGAGACTTTGAGCCTGCTGCTCAGAAACTACAGAGCTAAGAAGAAGGTGGAGTCTCTGACAGTTGCATAGGGTTTTTAATGTTTTAAACAACAATCTCCTTCTAGTTATGGGCTACTGCCTCATGTTTTAAGTCTTTGTCTATGCAGGTCTTTCTTTTGTGGTGGAGTAAATATATATTTTTTGTATATTGAGTACTTTCCTAGAAGGAAAACTATTAATTTTTTGTGAGGAGATCCCAGATATGACCCAAATCTGATTTTCCCTGGGATTCCAGGAGAAGAACAGAAAATACCAAAGAAAATGAGATAAAAAAATATTGACTTCTCTCTTTAGAAAATAGTCTATGAGAGGACTTACCTTGGTCCATGTGAGTAGGGAGTGAAAGTCCTTTAGTGGAATAACGCATTCCAATATCCTCTAGATGTTTGCTATAATACAAGTTTTTGTTAGGTTCATGCCCAGTTCTTTCTTACTATTTCATTGTAGAGGCAGGATGCCCAAATGAATAGTGATGTGGTATTAGAGTGAGGCAGACTGTCTTTGACATGTTCTGTTTGTGTGATCCTAAGCAAGTCATTTAACCTCAAAGTAGCCCAGGCAACTCACTGAGATGAAAAGTTACAGAGTTGATCATCAGTGTGAATTCCCTAAAGCAAAGACATCATAAGGCTAGAATTTTTCAAGTTAAAAATTGTAAAAGCATACATTTGATCATGAATGAAAACAGAACTCTTGGATTCTGATCTCTAATATGACCAGTAGAGGGAAAGGCTTTCCATACACAGCTCCTAACATTGCAGGGCAGTTCATTGCCCCTTCTGATGACTCCAAAAACCGTCTAGTATCAAAGGATGTTTTATCTAATGCTAGAAGGGACTTCGGGGTCCACCAAGTCCAATTCCCTCATTTTACCAAAGAGGTAACTTAAAGAGCTTTGATTGCTTGTTCAACATCACAAAGACAGGATAAAATGATTATTCTGTTATTTCATACATTTTCAGATGTTTAAAGTTATAAGACTAATCACTGAGCCTTACATACGAATGAACAGATTACAAGTACCTGTCAATCCCTTAGCCCATTTTGCCTCAGTCTCTTGTCTCCTGCATTAGTGTTTTGTCAGCAAGAATAACAAAAAATAATACATCGTAAAACAAAAGCCATTGTTCCAACATGTCAAATTAGCTTGAGGAAAACTTACTCTTCAATAGGCAATTTTTTTCTTCTCATGTAAAACTTTTTTTCTTATGAAATTGGTTTATTAGGATCCTCTATATATCTTTCATAATGTTTCTGCCATTTAGAAGACCAATCCAAGACTGAAGAATTCTCGATTGTATTTTAATTTAAGTGATAAAGCTGCCTCAAAAAATAACAATTGATAATCCTTTTAAAAGGGGATACAGTGACAAAATCTTACAGAACAGCATGCTTTTAGAACATACTGTTCTGTCTGAAAACTAGACAAGTTTCAGAGTCTTCCTAATACACTTATCATGGTCATGATGATGGTGATGATAATCTAACAACAACCATGAAAAGCATGAAGATTAGTAAGCAAGCACTCTGTAAATCCTGCCTCATTTCATCCTCAGAACAACTGTGGGAGATGGCACTATTGTTATTATACTCAATTTACAAAAGAGGAAACGGAAGGTAGACAGCAGTCATACAGCTAGTTAACTGTCTCAGGATGCATTTGGATTCAGTTCCATGGTTCAATCCAGCTGACCCTTGGATGACTCCACACTATGGTTATCTAGAAATATAATATATTCCCCTACTATTTTGTAAGGTTGATGATGGAAGGAAATATGTCTTAGCAAAATATTGTGTTTTTCTAGGCATCTAGAAAGTACTCTGGACATAAGGACTCAACAAGCACAAATACATTTGTTGAATCAGAAAAGGATTTTTCTAAGGGCAATTTAGCTCTTAAAAAAAAACTCAGGCACCTAATTAGTGCTGAGCATCTGAAGTTGGTTCATCTTCTGTTTGGAAAACAATGATTTTTTTTTTTGCATGTGTTTTTCAGTTCATTTCTTTATTGAAAGTGGCAAGTCCTTTTCATTACCCTTTGAAAACCAAAATCTTTACCTGAGAAAGTTGAAAGAAACAAATTGAGGATCCTATGTCTTTTGTAAAATATGTAAATATTCATCATAGATGCTGCTGGCTTGCATATGAAGAATATAAGAATCCTGATTAAACAGCACAAAGGCAACCTACTACCAACATGAAAAAATATTAAATCTGAGACAATAGGAGGATGGTTCTTTCTCCAGTGCCCACACCACATAAATGAGTGAATTGAAAAACATATATTAGGGGCGGAGCCAAGATGGCAGCGTAGCAGCAGCAACATATCGCTGCTCTCACATAACCACCCCAAAATACCCATAAAATAGGACTCTAAACCAATCCTAGAACTCCAAAACGCACACAAAGATATTTCCCACTAAAGTCAGCACGGCTACGAGGAACCATATCAGCACTGTGAACCGAAACCAGCCCGGCCTGAAGCCGCTGCTGAGCCCCGGGGGTGGCTGGATGAGAGGAGCAGTGAGCAGATTAGCTGCAGCTGCAAGCAGTGTTGAAAACTAGGTCATTGGGACTTGCGAAATCAGGAGAGAAAAATGTCTGGCCAAAACGCCTCCAGAGCAGAAAAGCAAAAGGCAGAGGTTTTGCACCCGCCTCCGCGTTGCAGCTTTCCACACGCGGCCTGCAGACAGCAGGGGGACTAAGCGATTGTCCTGAGGCCAGTGCTCTCACGTTGAGTGGCCTGGATGCGGATTGCTGTCTTGGGCCTTGGTCTTGGAGTCTTCATTATCCAGTAAGCCAGAAGTAAGTAGGAAGGGTCCCAGCTCCTTCCTGAGAGCTACGGCAGCCAGGAGGACCCCAGCGATTTGGGACAGAGTTTTCCCTTCTGCAAGCAGAGCCCCACAGAGATTTTTTAAAAAAAAATCACGGACTGACCAACCATGAGTAAGAATAAGCATAAGAAGCAAAGTAAGAACAGTAACCAAACCCTAGATTCCTTCTTTGGGGAAAAGAAGGATCATGGCAAAGAGAGGGAGAAGGAGAGTGCAGCCAGAGCGCCCCCACCAGGGGCCTCCAATAAACATGAAGAATGCCTTAAAGCTAGAGATGAGCTGAAGAAGGATTTTCTTTTTTTTTATTAATAATAAATTTATTTTATTAAATTTTTTTTGAGTTACAT
>CM053583.1:178307445-178338241 GCA_028627135.1 Pseudochirops cupreus
ATTGAAAATCAGTCAGTTGGCCTCAGTTTAGTTTTTGTTAAAAGGGCATTTACTAAGATAGTACAGTGAGAATGGGTGGTGAGGAGAATCTTCCCCAGAAGCTTAGGGTACCACTCTCCAACAAGTACACATAACTCCTCACCCTTCATGACCTAGAAGTCCTCATTTGAATACATAACCAGAATTTTTTGCTGGTACAAATTGTCAGATTCCTTGAAGAGATGCCTCTTGTGTTTAGCCATCTTTATTCCTCTGGTTATCTATTTTTATTCATGTTTGTCCTTAGAGTGTTTCTCTTTCTGCTCTCAAAAGGATATGTTGTGTCTTACTGGTCAAATTTTTCTGATAATGTGGTTAATGAAAGGGAGTTATTGGGTTGGGGAGAAGAAAAGGAGAGATAGAAGCTCTTTCACTCATGCACCTACCCTTATCCCCAAGAATGTTTTCCTCAGGGAGGCTAGGCTCCAAATTTCAACCATTCTATTCCACCACCAGAATAGTCTACCATTTCACTAAATTGCTACTGAAAGTACTTAAGGTATTTAAAGCTCCCAGAGACCTTTTTTCCCCCTTCCCTTTGTTTGGTTAGAGTACTTAGAACTTGGTTGGACATAGAAGACACCGAGGTTATCCCAGGCCACTGTCAGTCATCCTGACTGATGTTTTGTCTTGCTACTCAGGAAGAGAGTAAGGCAATTCATGTGCAATTCAAGACATCAGGATGAACAATATCGTTGACTGTTCACTCACACGTATCCTCTATATCCAGTTCATTGACAAATCTTGTCATTTCTAACTTCACAATATCTTTCATATATGTCTTTATCTCCTACTCATAATTACCACTTCAGCGCAGGCCCTCAATACCTCAGATGTGCATTATTACAGTAGCTTGCTGGGTGATACTCTTGCCAAAAGCCTAACTTCCCTCCAGTTCATTCTCCACTCAGCTACTGAAGTGATCTTCCACCCTCTTACTCAATAATTATTCCCAATTACATCAGGATCAAGAATAAAATACTTTGCTTGGCATTTGTAGTTTTTCACAACCTGGATCCTTCCTGTGTATTCAGTTTTATTACATGGACTCCCCTCCAGGTACTCCACTCACTGACCTACTGCCTTTTATCAAATAATAACAGTATTTAACTCTCCATTCTGTGCTTTTTAAATTGTTCTCCCCCATCTCTGGAATACTCTCCTCAGCTGCCTGCCCTCATCTCATTTACCAGGAAGCTCCTCCAATCCTACCTTCTGTAGAAGACTTTTCCAGGTCTTCTCCTCTTGTCTCTCCCATCTTCCCTCGGAGTTAACCTTCTATCATTTACATGGCGTATATCTTGTACAGTTATTTGCATATTGGCCCCCCCATTATACTGAGAGCTCTTTGAAGGCAGGGACTTGCTTCTGCCTTTTTTATGCCTAGACCTTGGCTCAGAGCCAGGCACAGAGAGGGCACTTAAATACTTGTTGATGGATTTACCATAATTTTCACATCTGCTGGGGCTGGTGCCATGTGTATTTTCCCTTGTATGCAACTAGCCATAGGTGGAATTTCAAGAGTACTGATCCTAACAGAAAACTAGGAAGAAAACACTATGCCATTGATAACTAATTTTGAATTTTAAAGCTGCATTTTCTGAAGTGAATATTTTCACTTTAGAATAGAATAGTGAAAGTCTATAACACCCTTATTTGTTCTTGTTGTGTGACATGGTTGTATAAACTGATAAACCTCAGAAAAAACTGACTTTGAGAATGGGATCAAGTGATTAAATAAATTTAGAATATGAACACAATCATTGTTTAAATGTGAATTATCACCATGACAAAGAAGCTGGTGATTATTAATGATCTTTAATTCATTCATAGTTATGCCTGCAATACCTATTGTCCTATGAGATAATTAGAACTGTAAGTGAATATTTCATGCTATCTTCCCTCTTGACTATAAGCTCCTTAAAAGCAGGGTCATTCTTGTTTTCTTCCTTTTGTTGTATCCTCCACACTTGGCACAGTGCCTAAGACATAGAACTGTGGTTCTCAACCTTCCAAACACCAGGACTCTTTAATACTCATACGTGGGTGTGTCTGCATGTGGGCGGACCTGCCTATAGACAGATAGAGAGGAACCTTGTCTCCGTTCCTAAGACCATCGGAAATATGTGTTTTCTGATGGTCTTAGGTGACCCCTGTGACCCCTGTGAAAAGGTCATTTGACTCCCAAGGGGTCACGACCCACAGGTTGAGAACCACTGACATAGAAGATCCTTAATGAATGCTACCTGATTGACTAATTGACCAAATAACATTGAAATCATGGATGGACATTGTGTTGATCATAGCTCTGACAGCTTTCAAAGTTAAACGTTATTGTATAAACTGTTTTCCTAATTCTTCTCATTTTATGCATCAGTTTACAAAAATAAGTCTTTAGAATATTCAGTTTGTAATATTTATGCTAGTATGAATTCTTCTCACTTTATTATTTTATCAGTCTATATGTCTTTCCATGTCTCTTTTAAATCTCCTGTTTCCTAATTTCTTATAGCACAATAGCATTCTTTCACACTCATCTTTTATTATTTGTTCAGTCATTCCTCAGGATGTTTAGTTTCTGGTTTTCTTGCCACCACAAAAATAATTACTATAAATATTTTATACATATAAGACCACTTTCTATTTCTTTACTTTGGGTATAGATACATCAGTGCAATAGGTGGGTCAAAAGGTATGAACTATTTAGTAACTTTATGTGTATAATTCCACATTGTTTCCAAGAAACAATTTCTCATGTTGGCCAATGTCCAAAGACATACAGAGACAGCAGTTATACCTATCCACAGGTCCACCAACACTGCGTCAATGATTCTATTTTTCCCCTATCCTGCTCCTTTTTTGTTATGTTTGTCAATCTGATGTAAGGTGCAGTTGGTCATTTTTAGCCTCCTTCATTTAAAAGCTTAGGCATATATATTCAATTAGATATTCAGTTAGAATCTGATTTAGCCTTTACCCACAAGGGAAAAAAAATCTAAAAAGAATTTTAAAAACCAAACCAACAGCAGGTAACCTAGACTTCTTTTTGGGGGGCGGGGTGAGGACAGGGAGAAAAGGAAAGGCGATGGTTCAGAGGACAGACAAAATCCCAGGAGTTCAACAGACAAACAAGTTGAGATGTTCAGATTTCAGATCTCTACATGGTAGTTCAGGGCCTCCATGGGCAGTCTGGAAGAAATGGTGATTCCAGCATCATGGTGATGCCAACTGCTTTGCTACGGCCCCAACATTAATTAGCACATCATCACTCATCCTCACTTTGGTGGGTGGTGTCTTATGGGTAATGTGCACCTCACTTCCATTCTCTTCCTCCTATGTTCCCCTTCTCATTTTATTATGTGTTTTCATGACCCTAACTGAATTCTTCCCCCCAACAGTCATGACAAACAGTAAGAATATTTGGGGCAGAGGGATGAGGTAGTTTTATCCAAGTCATTTCGGATGGTGAAACAGATCTGAGTATGTTATACGCGCACACACACACACACACACACACACACACACACACACACACACACTTTCTAACAGCAAAAAATAAGCTCTTAAGTTTTCTATTATAGTGACCTTTGCTGGGAAATGAGAAATGTGTGGCTATATGTTTTGGGTTTGTTTGTTTTTTTTTATTTATCAAGCATTTTTCTCTCTCTCACTTCCTCCCACCAAATAGTACACAAAACCCTGCATCACCTTTTTTTTCTACTAACCTTTCTAGTCTTCTTAATCCTTCCTATTCCCCTATTTCATTTGCATTCTAGTTACACTGACCTCTTTGCTAGTGGTTGTACAAGACACTCCCTTTTTCAACTGTGCATTTTCACTGGCTGTCTGACATGTCTATGGTTCTTTCCCTTCCCTGGTATCCTCAAGCCAAGCTAAAATCTTTCCTTCTACAAGAAAACCCTCAATGTTAGTACCTTCTCTCTGATAATTATCTCCAATTTACCCTATATAGAATTTGTCTCTTACCTAGTCGTTTCCAATTGTCTCCCTCATAGACAGTGAGTTTCTTGACAGCAAAGATTATCTTTTGCCTTTCATTGAATTCTTCAACACTTAGCACAATTCCTGGCACATAGTTAGCTCTTAATAAAGGATTGTTGACTTATTGACTCGAGGCAACTGCCTAAGACACCTGTAGGTTGCAGAAAAAAGTTATTCCCTGGTTTAGTAGAGTTTCCTTATCTGAAAGTTGCCTATACTAATGGAGTCATAGGCTTAATCCCTGTCCCTTCTTTTAGATAAATCCTGTATCTTAAAGTACATTTTAAGTCTCAAGGGAGCAAATTATATCTTGTTTTTATTCCCCACAGTACCTATTCTGTGCATTGTCCATAGTAGGTACTCAATAATTATTTGGCTTTTAACTGATTACAGACATGTTCTCTTTCTCTTAGGAAGCGCTCTCTAGCTGGCATATATCATTTGCAATCATTAAGCTGTATGTTTTATGTTCCTTATGAGAATTATTTTATCACAACCAACCCAGTAATAAAACCCAGTAAATGCTATTTTCAGGGCAGCTTAGATACTTAAATTAAACAATCCAGCAAGCTTTTCTTCCTATTAGGTCGAAAGAATCGATTTACCTTTACTTTTATTATTCTGTTTGCTTACTGGCTATTGGGTTCAAATTGTTTGTTAATATAACTTTTACCAAAAAACAAAATTAAGACATATCATACATTTATTTGCAATAATCTATCCTAATGTTTATATAAAATTGTTGTCTAATGCACAGTATAAGAGCGTGCTAAGACTCTTCCAAGACTATTTAGAACAGATGTAATTATTGCCTCCTTCTCCCTTCACTGGTTTCCATGTTGCTCATGCCCACTGTTGGTTGTTTCAGTCTGCATGGCACTCTTGCAAGAATTATTATCAATTAGCTTCTGTTCCTGAGTCCACTGAAAAAAATAATAAAAACAAACAGAGCACTCTTTTATTTTGGGAATAATAAGTTTGAGCATTTCTTTTTATTTCTATTTTTACCAATTCATTTTATTTCAGGTTTTGTTTTGTTTGTTTTTTGAGGCTGGGTCTCCCCATCTCAAGTTTCTTCTGCTGATGAAATCACAGGACCAGCCCATATCCCTGTCCGTAGCCCTTTCCCTATCCTTTCCCTATCCTTATCTCTACCCCTATCCTCAATCTCAATTCCATCAAACAAAGCAATTAGTGTTATTTTAGTTTAAAAGGCAAGCTAAGTCAACCAGCCTTAATGAAGAGCCTACTATGTGGCTAGTTAAGAAGAGTTTTCAGCATAATAATTATCATAGCTACAGAGTGATTTATCACCAGTGGAGGGACAGGATAAAAATACCCTCACATGTTATCAGAGAAAAAATATCTCAACTCTGATGGAGCTCCCTGAAGACCACTGGTAAATTTTCAAGACAGTCCTCAAATAAACAATTGAAGTGACAATGTCAGCTGACAAAATACAGTTTGAAAAATATCTCTGTTAAGCAGTTTCTGTCACGTCTATTGTCATTGTACACCCAATTCCCTTCTGGCACTCACACTCAATGTGTCCTGTCTTCTTTACCTTGCTCTATAAACTTGGAAAAAAAATTACCTGAGAGCCTAAGCATCCACTCAAATATGATCTAAAGTCAGTGCTGTTTAATTTAGAGGCCCCTTGGAACAATTAAAGGCTGAAAAATGCCTCTCTGAAGACATGGTTCTCCTTTATGTACTCTCCTTGTCTTGAATCCTGGGGCCAGGCAGCTAAATGCCCGTTTGTCTTGCTTGTAGAAACCATTAATTGTTGTCAGATAATTCTGATTGAATACCGAAAATAACAAGCCTTTCTCTAGCAGAATAGATGAAAGAGAGAGAGAGGGAGAAAGAGAGAGAGAGAGAGAGATTTTGGAATGTATGCCCCAACACTCCTCTGTCACATGAGAGTGTGGTGAAGTTTCAAAGAGAAGCAGATATAATGATATAACCAAACCCATCTGAAATTGAACAATACACCTTTTCTTATGCAGTCTCCTGAGTCTGGTGATATATATGTAATGGAACCTCAATATAAAGACTTTGACATCCTGGTACACATTATCAATGGGGTTGAAGAATATCTTCCGGAAACTTGAAAAGAGACAAAAGGATAGACCACAATCTGTCAGTGCTAGGAGGTAGGAGGGTGAACTGAATAACCTTTCAAAATCCCCAATTCTGTGAAATACACAGCTTGTCTCTAGGTTACATCATTGTGAAACACTTTCACTGGATATTGAGGGATTAGGGAAAAATGATTGTTACAAGAAACTTAGCTACTGGCTAGAATGACTCCTAAGACTTTTCTGCTCAATGGACTTCCTTTTTTCCTCCATTTCAACCCATATCATGATTTTTGTCTGAGATTCCCAAGGGAAGTTATAAGTGGTAGCTGAGATTGAGGGAAAGTGGCCAACAGAGGGACAGGAGGTGAGTCTATCCAGTTGTGCATAAGGGGCCATGGTCTTTATAGTGTCTCAGAATGTCCATCCAGTAACTTGTACTTGAAGCCAGGAAAACTGGGTTCCACTCCTCCCTCTGACCCTTACGTGACCGTTGCCAAGGGGCTTAATCTCTCTCAAGCTGAGAAGGCAATGCCAACCTCACCTTATTGGTATGAGGAAGGTGCTTTGTAAACTTTAAATTACAATGTAAATAGGAACAAATTCTTATTTATTTGTGAAGTGGGCAGGTGATTTCATTGTTAATGGGTTCTTCCAGTGAGGAAATTCCCTCTATCAATGTGAGTTCTGCAGTTTATGATTTCAGGAGTTTCCAGGGACTTCTGCCGGTGAAGGGACTTGACCAGGGCCTCATAGTCAGCATGAAGCAAAGGCACACCTCAGGCCCAGGCCTTTCTGACTCAGTGGCCAGCTCTCAATTCACTGATGAGACCACATTGCCTTCCTATTTCCATTAGCCAAAATCTTGTCTCAGCTCTAGTTGTGATTCTGATGCAACCAATTCAAGATGCACCAGGAGGAATGGACTTCCTGATAGAATTCAGAAATCCTTCAGTTAATTTGGTTTTCATTTTATGGAGGCTTCCTGTTTCCCTGTATTAACAAGCACATTTTAACACCAAAAAATGCCCTGGATGTGTCAGGAACAGGCCACAATTTGACCTGGATTGTGATGGGACTTGCCAGTGAAAGTAAAGTATAGGGTTTCAACTTACCTTTCCCACAACCAAAATAAACCCATCTTTCATAAGTGAGTAGTGTCACTGGCAGCTATTTACATCTCAATGTAAATGTCATTTTGCTGCTTGCTGCTGAATTTTTAGGTTCAGTCCCAGAAAAGGCTCTGTCTGTTCGAGTTATTACAAGCTAGATTCCTGACAGCTCTTACGTTAATGATACCAGATTGCTTGCCTTGGTGGCTTCCTTCCTGGCCTTTCTTTAGCATTTCCTCACCCCTCCTCCTCCTGAACTGTTAAACAGAAACAGGGTCTAATGAGATTTAGAGAAATCCTGTTGTTCCAGGCCTGGGAAAGAATGACCTTTATTGCTTTTAGGTAACTGTCTTCTTCCCCAATTCACTTGAAGAATGATTACTGTATGGTTTCCGTGGAGTTCATAGGCAGCTGG
The DNA here is from genome assembly GCA_028627135.1 of Pseudochirops cupreus. Taxonomy (NCBI): domain Eukaryota; kingdom Metazoa; phylum Chordata; class Mammalia; order Diprotodontia; family Pseudocheiridae; genus Pseudochirops; species Pseudochirops cupreus. The sequence goes on from CM053583.1 coordinate 178,315,095, forward strand.
AAAGTTATATTTCCCAGACTATGCATTTATATTTAAAGGAAGAGCAAAAAATATTCCACGGGAGCCAGAAGCAAAAGCCCTTGGGAGGGCTGATTTCTATTTCCCTCTGGGGTGTAGAACAACCGACCAGCATAATGTTTTAAAGTTTAAATAAATTCAGTGGGATGATTTCTTACACTTCGTTATTACTACTATTGTTGTTCTAACCAGCCTATTATGAACTCTATTTTTGTGCTACCCAGCTATTTGGAAGTTGGTAGATATGCTGAGATTCTGAAGCAATGTGCTGTGCCAAGCGTATCATGCAGATAACTGAAGAGACATTGAAATTTCTGAAGTTGAGATGTGACTGGAGCCATCTGAATGGTTTTAATTGTGCTGAAAGAATGATGCTGTTTGGAAAGCTATTGTGAATGGTGGAAGAGAGTTTTGGGTAGCTACTTATTTGGAAGGAGAAAGAAAGAAGCAAAATGATGCCAATTTGTGAATAAGAAACATTAGGGGCATGAAAATGAGAAGAGAAATGTTGCAGGAGAAAATAGGGATTAAAAAAAAAATGTCCCTCCATAACTAAAGAGATGTTGTAAGAAGAAAATGAGATAATATATGTGAAAGTACTTTGAGTTCTGGGGAAAAAAAGGAAGTAGATGCATCCAAGTCATTATTATATTATTACTATTATTAGAGAAGAGAAGTTCCATTTTTGCTCTGAAGCTCACATTGTTGTGCTGGTGTCTAAAATAAGATGGTGGTGAGATAGCTGATGTTTATATGAAGAGTAAAAGAAAGGGGAATATAACCATACAGCCTCCCTCCTGTCCTAAAGCTACCAAAGAGAAGGCTTCACCTGACAGAAAGACTCTCCTTGGAAACTGGTTCTACACTCAGTTTCTAAGCACTTTGATGGGTGAAGGACCTACATTTTTTCAGGCATCCATATAAATGACCTCAACTAAAGAGGTCATAAACTATGATGTCTAATCTTAAAGTGTGGATGGGTACAGAAAGGTAAATTGACTTGTCTGTGGTCACTAGCTGGTAAGGAAGGATTGAAACTCACATCTTTCTGGACAGCAGATCCTGAATTCTACTCACTAGGCAATATTGCTTCACTAAGTAAGGAAATAATCTCCAAGTTATCACTACAAATATAACATTTACAAAAGAATTGAATTTAACACACAGGTGTTTAAAAAAGATGAAAATGAAGAAGAAACAAAAAAGCTGTGGGCCTCCCTAGATTATAATATTTTAAGTCAAAGTGATTCCTTGAACTTCCATCTGCTGATATTCAACAGATATTAAGTAGAATCCAGAATAAAGGGAACATAAAAGTTTTCAAAAATGGACGGAAAAACATATGCTGCATCCCCAGTAGTCATGATAAGACCAACAGGGATCATGTGGAGTAACATGCCACCCATTAGGGAGTAGGTCCTGTGAGAACATTGTGATGTCTTTACCAGAAGACACTGGTGATTCTACAGAGGCAGAGGTGTGAGTTGCTCCTTCACAGATGTAAGTTCCTAAGTGTGTCTCTTGAGAATATCTCTTATGTGTATTCACCACTGCTACTGAAAGTGTATTATTTTTGTGATGACATGTACTCCGTGTTTATATGGAGAGTGAGTGCGCTCTTGTTAAAATATTATTATATTTTAATAAATGACTTTGATTTGAGCTCATTGTGTCTTCTATTTGTGAAGGAAGTATAAATATAACAGGAAGAGCTCAGGGATTGAGTTTTTCAGTGAATATAAACCCACAGAGCACCCTGAAATATGTATTTTCCCAGTACCTTGGAAATCTAATCAAAAGGCCTGAGACAAAGCTATTTCCCGCATATAGCATGGGAAATTGGTCTATGGTTCAAGGCTCTTTGCTCTTTTGACCCTTCTCCAAGGGAACTTTTATTTCCTGCAAGAGGTCTGGGGTCAAAAACTTGGCCATTCCACTCCCCTTAGAAAGAGAAAGTACCAGGCTAGATGCCTATTTATCTGCTATGTGGTACCTAGGTGTCTGTCTACTCCATTAAATATTGTTAATCTAGGAAATGTACTTTTCAGGTTCAAGCTAAAACTCTGATCACTGTCATTAGTGAGGATAGGAGGACCCCAACCTTTATATATAAGACTTGTCTCCTGTCCCACCAAATACCAACTCCACAATAAATAAATATAATAAATGGCCAAGAAGCCCATTTATCCAAGTCTATAGTAAAACAGAAATCAGAGAATGTATACATAGGAAAATATGTACTAGACAAACCGAGTGATGGAGCTCTCCCATTGGAAATGAGGTAACTGAACTCAATCAGAGACAATCCCAGATTTCACACTAGGGAAGTGTTGGCTGCAGCAAGTTGAAGATAGGAATATGAAAGAGACTACTAGCTTCTTTGTGACAGCTCCTTCCTAGAGTCTTATTTTTCCCTTCAGCTACCTGAAATAAGGTTGGCCACATCCATCTTCTCTCTCAAAGCCAAATGTCAAAAGTGTCCAAAGAGACTCCTGAGCTCTACAGAAAGACTGAAGAGATTCCAAAAACTCAAGAGACTGAAGAGCTTCCTCTCTCCCACCCTCTAACTCCACCAAGCCCCTGATGCTGGAATGTAGCATTGATTACAAAGAAGGAGTGAATTCCATAACAGTGAAATTTTAGACTTGGGTTATAGTACTTGAAACTATAAAGAGTGAGCAAATACTGTCTTGTATGTATGTTCTCCGAACTAGGTCTTATAAAGATTAGCTACAATAAAGTTATTTATACTTGTCCAATACTTTGAATAGGTTGGAAGTAGTATTGATCAACACTGAAACTCTAGAGATATCTGCTCAGTTGGGCATACTAGAGCCCTGGTATCAAACCTTTTTGATACCAATGACATCTATAGGGAGTTCCAAGCTGATTCTAACATAATAGAGACACAGATAGTCCTTTTTACTCTGTTGCTACTCTTTACATAGTCTGTAGACATATATGTTGCAAGGAGATGAAATAATATTGTCCCTTGGGAACCCACAAAGGAACCTGTGCATAGCAAAAAAATTCAATGTATCACTGTCCCTGCTACGTAGGGACATTTGATTTCAAGGACAAAGAAATTCAGAAAGTTTGGTAGGTAAGTTAAATAGGTTTTGGGGGGCCTCTAGCTCCAACCTTATCTCTGTTTCTCACCTGTTTACTTTGCCTTTTGGCTCTTAGTCACTAATATTAAATGTTTTATGTAGAAACCTCATGTTCCCATTTCAACTTCAGATATTATAGCATATCTCTTGGCCTTTTTGGCCAAATTCAGTTGGTACTGCTTTTGTGATAGGCTGCATCAGCCTTTAAATTCAAACTTCCTTGGTCTTTAAAGCTACACATGTGACTTTGAATGCCAAATGGAGGATATTTTTTCATTTGATCCTGGAGATGATAGAGAGTAGAGGACTGATTTCACTGGACCTGAACTTTAGGGAGAGATGAGGCAAGTAGAGTCACCAGTAGGCTGTTGCAGTAATTCAGGCATGAGGTGGTGAATGCCAGCACCATGGTGGTAGCATCATCAGAGGAGAGAATGGTATATATTAGGAGGATACTTCAAGGGTGAAATTGACAGTCATTGGAAACAGAATGGATGTGGGAGGTGAGAGATAGTAAAGGGTCAAGGATGATGTACCTAGGTTGCAAGTCTAGTAGAATGGGGAGATGGTGAGGTGAAGCCCTTTTCAGTAATAGGGAAGGTGGGAGGGGGAGACATTTAGGGGGAAAGAGAACAAATTCAGTTTTATGCATATTGGGTCTAAGATGTCTACTAGACATCTAATTTGAGATATTTGAAAGGCAGTTGAAGATGTGAGACTGGAAGACAGCAGTATGGGCACAATAGGTAGATTTGAGAATATCAGCATAGAGATGATAATTGAATTTGAGAATCATCTGGATAGAGATGATAATTAAGTGGGAGCTTATAAGGTCATCCAAAGTATTATAGAAGGAGAAGAGAAGCAAGACCAGGATAGAGTCCTTTGTTTTTCTTGGCCAAAGAAAAGCAACCTATCGACAATCATATAAAAATACTGTAAGTATCCCTTATAAGGAATGCAAATGATGACAGTTCTGAGGTTAATTTTCATAGCTGTGAGAGGGACAAAGATGATGAAAAAGAAAATGACAGTATAGAGGATGCAGGAAGACCATCACACTAATGAGCTATGGATAGAGATGTAAAATCATCTAGTCATTCTGGAAAGTATTTTGGAATTATGCTCCCAAAGTCACTACACTATACAAACATGCCCTTTGATCCCATGATATCACTTGTAATACTTCTGTCTAGTAGCTGACCTAAGCTGCTTTGGTAGCTCACATTTGAGAATGGAATGAAATAAAATACTGGTAACTGATTTAGCAGGGCAGCTTGGTGACTAGATGGTGGGACTCTGGGCAAGTCACTTAAACCTATTTGCTTCAGTTTCTTCATCTGTAAAAGGATGATTCTAGTATCTCTGCTAAAATAACCCCAAATGGGGTCAGAGGAAGTCAGACAGTACTGAAATGACTAGATAATAACAACAGATAATTGAACTCTTAATTAACTCCCCAAACCAAACAAACAAAAAGAAAGGGATGGCTCAAAAAATGAAAAAGGCAGAAAGTTATGTACTAGAAGAAGTGGAAGAGAGAGGTAGAATGCGGAAAATTTTCTCACATAAAAGAAGCATGCAAAGAGCATTTATGGTGGATAGGAAAATTGAGGAGTGGACAAGGAATGAACTTTACTCGTCAGAATTGGTTCAAAGAGGGAAGAAAACACACACAGTCACACTCACACACATGCACACTCAGTTGAGTATAGAAATCCATTTTACACATAGGGAAGTAGGAGGGAAAGGGAATAAGAGATATAGGGATAGGATGATAAAATGAAGGACAGATTAAGGAAGGTAGTGATCAATAGCAAAACAGACTTGAGGAGGGGCAGGATAAAGAGAGAGAGAAAGAGAAGGACAGAGAGAGAGAGACAGAAAGAGACAGAGATATAGAGGCAGAGAGACAGAGAGACAGAGAGAGACAGAGAGAGAGAGAGAGAGAGAGAGAGAGAGACAGAGACAGAGACAGGAACCAAGAGAGAAACAGAAGAAAATAGGATGAAGGGATTGCACAGTTAGTAATCATAACTGAGAATGGGATATTTTCATCCATCCATAGTGAATGTATTAGAAAAAAAAATCAGACAATATTTTGTGTACAAGAGAAACACTTGAAACAGAGTTCAAATAAAGCAGAATCTATTATGCTTCATCTGAAGTAAAAGGGGCAAGGATAGCAATCACAATCTCAGGCAAAGCAGAACTCAAAATAGACCTAATTAAAAGAGATAATCAAGGAAACTACATTTTGCTAAACTATATCATAGACAATGAAATAGTATTTTAAAATATAGCCATTTTCTCTGGTAAAGGCCTCATTTCTCAAATATGTAGGGAACTGAGTCAAATTTATAAATGTAAGAGCCATTCCCCAATTGATAAAAGGTCAAAGGGTATGAACAGGCAGTTTTCAGAAGAAGAAATCAAAGCAATCTATAGCCATATGAAAAATGTTCTAAATCACCAATGATTAGAGAAATACAAATTATAAAAACTCTGAGGTACCACCTCACACCTATCAGAAGTGACATGCTGGAGGGGATGAGGGAAAATAAGAACACTAATAAATTGTTGGTTGAGTTGTGAACTGCTCCAATCATTCTGGAAAACAGTTTAGAAGTATGCCCAAAGAATAAAACTGTATCCTTTGACCCAGCAATAGCACTGCTAAATCTGTACCCCAAAGAGTTTTTAAAAAAGGAAAAGGGCCTATATGCACAAAAATATTTATAGTAGCTCTTTTGTGGTGTCAAAGAAGTGAATATTAAGGGCATGCTCACCAATTGGAGAATGACTGAATAAGTTGTGGCCTTTGATTGTTATGGAGTACTATTGTGCTATAAGCAATGACAAGGGGGAGCGGCTTCAGAAAGCAAAACAAACAAACAAACAAACATGGCAATATCTATATGAACTGATGCAAAGTGAAATGAGAAGAACCAGGAAATCATTGTTCACAGTAACAGCAATGTTATAATGATGATCAACAGTGAAAGACTTGGCTACATTTATCAGTACAATGATCCAAGGCAATTCCAAAGGACTCATGATGAAAAAAAAATGCTATCCACTTCCAGAGAGAAAACTAATGAACTCTCAGTGTAAATTGAGTTATCATTTTTGTACTTTTTTTTTCCTTTTTTGTGATAAGAATAATGTGGAAATTTGTTTTGCAGGATTTCACATATATAATTGATAATATTTAGTTTGCCTTCTCAGTGAATAAGAGAAGAGGTGGAGGGAGGGAGAGAATTTAGAACTCAAAATTTAAAGAGAAAAGAATGTTTAAAAATAATTTTTAAAAATTAAAAAATCCTAATGAAGGGAAATTTTATTTAGACATAGCATGGAAAACATTCTTCAAGCACACAGAATTAATTCAGCTGGCATCAGCTTTCCTGATCCTGTATTTGTCATGCAGGTCTGCTTATCAGAAATCTGAGGAAGAAGCCCAAGGCTTTCTGTGCCCAGACTTGTTTATACTTAGCACATCAAGGAACTATGTTAATGACCCAATCCTTAGTCCTGAGTTAATTCAGGCTTTAGAATGATTTCAATATCTTTTAAGGAAAGGTAGCATGTTTGGGAGAGGATTTCAGGATATTGCTCTTACCCCATGATTCTAGGAATATACCCCAAAGAAAAAAGGGAAAGGTTCTAAACATACAAAAATATTTATAGTGGTACTTTTTGTAATAACAAAGAAATAGGAACATAATGGGCACCTAGTAACTGGGGAGTTGTTGAATAAGTTAAGTTACATTAATGGAAATTGTATGCTACTAAACCTTAAGATATGACCAAAGAAGAGATTCAGAGAAACCTAGGAAGATTTGCATGAATTTGTGCAGAATAAAGTGAACACAAGTAGAAAAAGAATGCAATAGCAACAATATGGTAAAGAAAAAAAAATAGCTCTGAATGCATAAGAATTCTAACCAATGACATAACAAGCTATGACCCTAGAGGACCAGTGATGAATCTTGCTTCTTGATTCCTGATTGATAGGTAGAGGACTAGAGGAGCTATTTCAAATATATTCTATGTGTGGATTTGTTCTGTGTGACTGTTTATTTGTTACAATGGAGAGCTTTTATTTGGAATTGGGGAGCAGGGTTTGGGAGAGTGAAATTTTGAAAAAAGAAGAAAAAAAACCACCAATGAAACATCTATATAATCACACAGAAGAGAGAAGAATGAAGTTTAGAGGGTAACAAGGAAAAGAAAGCTAGATCTACTATATTATAATTGTGATATTAACAAAACAAGATACTTAATAGAGATTTGTAGTGTCATGCAAAATCCTCTTTTTTGCCCTCTTCTTTGTACATGCAAATGTTTATGTTTCTTGATATTTGAAATTTAATGATTTAAAGAAGATTTGAGATTAAAAAAAAGATCTAGGGAACATGGTCAGACTATAACCGCTTTCCCTGTCCTTTTTCACAAACTGGTTACTTTCCTCCAAATTCCCATCATTTACATTCTATTAATCAATTTTTCCTTGTTGCTAAGAATTGGATTTAATAACCAATTAATCCAATTAATATCCAATAAACTCTTCTTGCTTTCTCTACCTTCTAAAAGTTGAACTTACAGTAAGGTAAATTAAGAAATTATTAGCTACTTTACTTTTGAAAGAGTGAGAGAGAAAAAGAGAGAGAAAGAAAGAGAGAGAGAGAGAGAGAGAGAGAGAGAGAGAGAGAGCACACTTCAATAGATGTTTACATAATTGAAGTCCCCCAATACTACTATGTCATGCCTCTATACTTGGCTTGTGAAGTTTCCCAAACTCCTCATCCATTTCTTTTGTCTGTCCAGATGGTCGATAATATTCTCTGATGAAGAAATAACTTCTGTTTCTCTCTCCATTAATCTTTACCCAAATGCTCTCCTACATACTTCCCCCCTCTGATTCCTGGATTTTTTTTTGCATGTGTTTGGCTATTTAAATGTCTCTTTTGCCTATTCATTTTCTTTTGCCTAAGATATACCCACAGTCACTGACTTTATCCTATTATGTCCCGGTAATAGCCATGAGATAAAATTTGCCTCCTTACTTTTGTTTTATTTTTTTGCTTGGTGATTAAACTTGGAACTATGGGTTTTTCTACTCAATACTTCCTTGGATTTTTGTCTGTCATGAATTTCTTACTATCCCAAATGCCATTCTTCTTTCTTTATTATAACTATTCGTTCTGATACTGAGCATGCTGGATATATTTAGACAGTTTTCTCCTCTCCACTCCTTTGATTTTTTTTTTTAATTTTAAAGCCCTTTGATTAGGTTAGTCAAACAGTGGGAAAATATAAAAATATCCACCTTTGTCCAGCATGCTCTATTTCTGGTCAAAAGGCTGTCCTCTCTGTATTTAAAACCACAGACCAGAAGTCCAAATCTCATTCTCTGACTCAATTTTCTTAGGCAGATGTTTACTTCTCAAATTGATTCATCTCCTCTGTTTTCCTTGCCTTCAATGGATAAGCGTGAGGAAAATATGACCTGTGTTCTTATTGCCTGTAGTTTCTCTCCCAGGACTTTTTAATTTTTGACAATGCGTTTTGGGTTCCTTCTGTCATTATCATTTGGGTCCAAGTGAATCGCTAGAAGCAGCAGGTAGTTGTCTCTTTGAATCAGTCCTGGGAGGCTCTCTGGTGTGTCTTGGATACATGCCCAAGAATGACAGTGTCTGCTCTATTTTTGTTATTAGGTTGACAAATAGCTACCTCAGTACCGTTGAGCAGAGAAATCATCAACCACAACGATTCTTTGCTTCTTCCTCTGACCCTTACTGGATGAGTTCTCACTATCAAGATTCAAGTTTCTCTGGCTCTAGTCTAGTAAATATGCCATTCCTTAGAAGAAAAGAAGTCGCTTATTTGTCAGAGTGCCTGGCTCTCCCATCTTCAGGAGAGGCCACAAATCTATTTTTTTTAAGCCAAAGTCTACACAGATTCTTTTTCTTCCTTTCCTCCTCAGTATGACACCCTTCCACTCTCTACCATCCACACAAAGGTGTTATCTTACCCCTCTGCATGTCAGATCCCTTTATAACAACTCTAGTTGCGTATAAAAATGCCACATTGTAACATCATGATAGTTACTCATGGAATATTGTAAGCTATATCTACATACATGCATATATATACATACATGCATACATACACACATAAACATGCATATAGCTTATAATATATACTATGCATTGCTTATATATTTTATGTAATGCTTATAGGTTTACATATAGCTATATTTAGCCAAATTGTTACTTATCGTCTCTATTAGAATAAAATATAAACTCAGAATTCCATGATGCATTTCTTCTTCCTTCCTTCTTTCTTTCCTTCCTTCCTTTCCTCCTTCCTTCTTTCCTTCCTTCCTTCCTTTCTTCCTTCCTTCCTCTTTCTTCCTCCCACCTTCCCCCTTCCCTCTTCTCTTCTCTTCTCTTCTCTTCTCTTCTCTTCTCTTCTCTTCTCTTCTCTTCTCTTCCCTCCCCTCACTTCCCCTTCTCTTCCTTCCTCTAGTCTTCTTTCCTTTCATTCCTGTCTCTCTGTTTCTCTCTGTCTCTCTGTATCTCTGTCTCTCTCCATTCTCCATAGTATCTCCTCCCAGAGGGCTCACCATATTGGTGCCAGAAATAGTGTAGACACCCAATTAACATAATCCCCACTGCAACTCAGAACTCCTAAGCTTATAGTATTTACCAATCTCAACCTGCCCATTTTCAAGAATGACATGTCTCTGCCACCATGCCAGTTACCCCATCTACCTTTCCAGTATTATTCTGGAAGGCACTCACTTCTCATTTTCTCTCAGATTGTGTTGCTGCCTAAAAAGCCCAACTCAGCTTATTTTCTCTATACAGCTTTTTCTTATCATTTCAGTTAGTTACTAGTACTATTTGTGCTTTGGAAACTACCTTGTATTACTTTGTATAAACATCATTTATTTTCTTCTGTACATATTTAAGCTTCTTAAGGGCAAAGAATATTTCTTTTTATTTTTAAGCCCCTTACACAATAACTTTTACATAGTAAATCCTTAATAAACATTTGATGTTTTGTCAAACTGAATTGAACTGTAATCCAAACCTGCCTTCCAAACCTGGGAAATCTCAAAGTGTCTAGCGTATGATTTTCCGGGAATACAAGGAGGTCTAGGTTATGCTACTAATCACCACAAGGGGGATTAAAATAATTTTTTAAAAAGCAGCAGGGATCAAGAAAATTATGAGGTTATAGTAACAGCTGTCTTTTAAAGTTAACATTGATTCTGAAACTCCTCTTGCCCCAACTCATTTCAGAAGATAACTTCATGTATAAATTTGAGGCTTAATAAATCTACTGTTCAGGTTAAAAGTTCCATCCAATTTTATTTCATAATTCCTAATGTCTAAACTCTCAAATCTTATTTTCCTCTTCACCTGTACCACCTTAAAGAAGTGGTCCTTTCCAGAATCCACATTCATAATATCAAAATCAGTTTTTAAAATATAAAAATGAACAACAAAATAACAACACACAGTTCTCACCAGGGATAAGGTAATTATTTTCCATGTATTATTTCTGCATTTTTTCATCTTTTCTAATATTAGCAGTATAACATTTTAAAAGATATTTATTCATACAATTCTCTCTGGATACTATTAATTAGCATGGTGATGGGAATGGAAACCAGGTCATATTAGGTTTCTTTTTTCACTTTTGGTTTCTTCTCCCCTGCCTTCTTCCCCCACTACCTACAAGAACAAGTATAGCCCCTTACGCCTCACTTATAGCTCGTTTCTGTTGTTCAGTCATTTAGGGACATCTCACTCTTTGTGGCTTCCTGGACCATATCATGCTCAGCCCTTCTATCCTGCACTATCTCCAGAAGTATGCCCAAGGTCATGCTTGTTGCTTCCATGACACAATCTGTCCATCTCATCTTCTGCCCTCCCCTTTTTCTTTTTCCTTCAAACTTTCTCAGGATCAGTCTTTTCCAATGATTCCTGTCTTCTCATTATGTGGTCAAAGTATTGAACTCTTAATGCTATGCATACCCACTTATTCATGACTCTCTCTGTTTGTCTAATTTGTCTCATAAGAAATGCCTAGCTCAGACCCAGGAGAGACTTTCAAGAGCATAGAGAGACACATACCCTCACTTTTCAGCTGAGAAAACTGAGGCTCAGAATTTAAATGGATACTCAAAGTCCCATAGCTAAGCTAGTAGGTATCAGCTATAATTTGAACTCACAGCTTTTGATTCTACACTCAGTATTGTTTCCACAACACAATACTTCTCTCTTCTCAGTGGTTGAACAATCATGAAAGATACGTAGACCATTAAGAGCCACTTTGTTCTCTCTGCATATATAACTGCTCTTCTCCTACTGGTCAATGCCAGTATTTATTGTCTACTTAAGGGAAGGCACATCCTTTGTTTAAGTATGTTTTGTAGAGTGGTCACCTCAGTATAGTGAACATGTGGATAGGAAATAAATTCAACCTGGAGGATATAAAATTATAGAAGGACATAATCATGTAGGGGGAAAAAAAAATCAGCTTTTTTGGTGAAGGGTGAAATGATGCTACCATTTCACCTTGGTAGAATAATGGAATTTGGAAAGGGCAAAAGAGAGAGGTCAACAACTCCCAAATTAGTAAATATATGGAAGATAAATATGTATATGTAAATTCGTGTAATAGCTCACCGAAGTCACACTAACAAAATGTAATTTTCCACTTGCCTAGCTTTTCAATTTGGCCAAGTCCCTGTTTGAACTTCTCCCTTCCCTGGCTGCTCCTGTTCTAATTACACCAGGGTAACTACTGCAAGATTTGGAGGGAAGCGATTCATATACTATGAAACTTTGCTGCCAGTGTCAACAATACCAACAAAGTCAGCGACTTCCTGAGAAGCTCTGTGTCCATCACAATAGACTGACATTCAAAATGGAGTATTGGAAGGTGTAATTCAGAAAGATGGGCACAGATAGCCATCTCTGCAGACATCTGGCTTCTAGGACTAGGGAAAAAAATAAGAAAGACATTTAGAGGTGCTCAGAATGATTGTGCATTTCTAGCTAAGAAAGTGTTTAAGTTTATGGCAGTATATTCATTGTAAATTCAAAGGTTAAACATCTTTCCCTAGCTTATATTAATTTCATCCTAAATATTATATTAGAGCAACATGCACAGAGTTTCTGATTACTAGAGATTAGTTATTATCTACGTCAGCTAGTTTCTAACTCTGCTCCATTTATTTTTAGAACACAGCTAGAAATATAGGAAATACATGGAGTGGGGGTGGAATTGAAGTATACCTTCAGAGAGAACGCACAGAACAATCTTTATACGAGCCATTCTATGGCTGCTCTTCCTGGAGACGTGCTAAGAATCTGAACCCCTAATCAGTCCACAGGAGCTGGGGCAAGCTCACCTTCCATTTAGAGGGTCTTCTCTCTAGATCTACACACAAGGCTCAGATCTGAATTCAGTCATCCTGACCTCTACTAAGAGAAGTCAGACTCTTTTTCTCATGATCTTTAGCTTGTAAACATTTACACCCAAAGCTCGGTGTTGATTTACTTTGAAATTAGGTTTTATATCAAGTCTATAGTCTCCCTAAAGAGGGAATAGAAAGGCACTGATTTAATGCAATATAAATCAGGTATGGGACAGCTATTTATTTCCTACTTTTCACTTCTGCTTCTGATTTTCTAGAATTCCTTGTCTCTTCTTTCTCTTTCTTTCCCTGACCCTCAAGGGAAGGCAGTATCTTTCTTTTACAGTGTATTTTAATTTATCCACAGTGCAAAACACAGTGCCTGATACATACATACATGTATGACTGACTAACAACATGCCACAGTGAGGCAGCTAGGTGTCTTGGTGAACAGAGTGCTGGATGTAGAGCCAAAAAGAATTGAGTTCAAATCCAGCCTTAGACACTTAAGTGACTCTGAGCAAGTCACTTTAACCTCCATCTGCCTCAGTTTCCTCAACTGCAAAATGGTGATAAAATAATCCCTACATCACGTAGTTGTTGGACCAAAATGAGAAAATATTTATAAAGAGCTCCAATATATATACATATACACATACATACACATGCACATACATGCATATACACACATGCATGTACATATACACACATACATGCATGTATATATAGTATGTATAACAACTTCATGATAAATAAATCTTATTTATCGCTATTGTTATTATTAAATGTACATTGACAAGAAAGATGAGAAGAAAAGCAATACATATTACTCTCTGCTTTGCCAAGAGGTGGATATTAAAAACCATGTGACTAGGAAACAATCCAAAGTAGATACGTTAGGCCTTTAAAATTTCACACTCATTTTGCACTATTTTCCTCAAAACTCAAGTCTTTCTGGCAAGTCTGGACTAGAGTTGAATTCCTTTACCTGCCAGTGGTATCCTCTCCAATCAGGAGCCTTGCCTATTGCCAATTAGTTTCACCCAATGAAGTAATTGAGCTCATAAAGGGCCCTTCAAGCTTGAATATCCTTCTAGAGATTGATACTCATTCACCTTCTATAAGATTATGCAAAAACAAGCTGAAAAGCAACAGCCCCAAATTCAGCTCAGGCCAATGTGCTTTAGCTGCCATGTACATAGAAGTTTTCCATAACTGATGGATGGAGAAGGGCTAGTCCTTCCCCACTCCTCCAAAGAATCTGTAGTTACATGGTACCATCTGGAAGGTCTAATATAGGAGCCACATGGATAGAGTCACTAGCTTCCTAAAGTTTCACTGAGTCATTGGCTTTTATTGCTCAGTAAATCTGACACAGGTTTAATGAAGTCTCTGTCATTTTTATTCTAACCATCAATGGGATGTGGGACCAAGTGAACCCTCAGGGCTTGCTATATCACCCCAAATAGATTACTCTTTCAGAGGAGAGCACATTTTCCTTAGGCCAGAGTAACTTTGCCTAAGTTCCACAAGATGGTCCCTTTAGGCCCATTCCACATGTACTCTCTAAACCTCTTGTTACATATGAAATCTTTTTTTTTTAATCTTAGAAGTTCGTTTTAAGTTCAGAAACCAATAGAATTCCTATATACTTTTGTGGATTCTGACTGAGATTTTGAAACTAAGGTTGATTAAATTTTGTGTCTACTGTGGACAGAATTGACTTGACCATTGGGGAAATCATTACATTATTGTTAGGATGCTCCCAGAATCCTGGTACTTTAGGAGAATCAGGACACTTTGAATTTCTCCTGTTGTTTGTGCACCGCTGTAATTAAATTAGTACCAGCTATGGAAGGGAAAAGATCAAACAGTGCCACTGTCACACTGGCAGAATCGATGCCTTTATACCATAACAGCAAAAAGGAGAGTCAACATTCCACTGCCTTGGATAATCTTGCAGTGTGGCACAGTGCACAGAGTATTCAACATTGAGTCTATCTATTTTTAGATAGTTCTGATTATTATTCCGAAGAGCTGGGATAGAGTCCAGTTTGACTTGAAGTAAGCCCTTTAATGTTCCTCAACTTGAATTTTCTTATACATAAAAAATAAAACTATGGAATGTCCCAAAAGTCTTAGTGCTGTTTTAAGCTTTTAGCAACATAAATCTACACTAAGATTTTGGCAATACCCTGTATGTGTTATGTATGGGGTTGCGTTTATATTAAGTTCCCTTTTACATACATCTTTTGTAGTATTCTCTTTATAATAGTCCTTTGAAGGAGAGAGTGTTAAGTATTTTGCTCCACAATTCAAAACCAAGCCCTTTTGACTTCAAGTGTGGTGTTATCATCACATGGCCTGGAGGTGAATGGTTCCCATGGTGAAGTGATTTTTAAAATGTAAAGCACTACATGTAGAGAAATTCACTGGGGCTTAGAATTGAGAGGACTCACTTTCAAATCCTATTTCTAACAATACTAGTTGTGTCATTTTATTTTTTAATAAAGATTGTCTGAATGACAGTGAGAAGGCAAAGAGAGGAAGTCGTAATTAATCTAATGAGGGAACTATAAAAAAGGATGAAATAAAGAAGAGAGTATCAGGATGGGATACTATACATTAAAATTTCAGGTCAGAATTTATCATCCCATTAATAAATCAGTCTTGTAAGTGGCAAAGAAATATAGACTATCCCCCAAATCTTACTGTAGTTTTAAGCCTTAAAAAAGTTGTGTTGTCTTTTAGAATACCCATTATAGAGGAATTCTACTTGGAAGGGGAGTGGAGATGAAAGATGGGGTTCAAGTAATGACTTGTTAGGACTCAAGATAAAAGGTGGACAAGATTTTAGTTTCTTATGTCTGAGTTGGTAAAAGAGTAAGGATACAAAACAAAACAAAACAAAACAAAAGAGTGAGGATAGAATATTGAGTGGAAGAAATCAGAAGGAGTGGGATTTGGGCGTAGCCAATCGATATGGACCAACTGAGCAACATTGTGAAGATGATCCCTAAGAGGTAGCAGGGAGTGAAAGTGAAACAAGCATCTAGGTACAAATCATGTTTTGAGAGTTTGAGCTTTCAGGACAACAGCATCTACAATAGACGGTGCTGACTCCCACTCTGGTGAGACTGGTGGCAAGGCATCTGAGAAAGCATAGCTTAGATTCAAAGGAAGGGTGGATTGACTACATAAAGAACAAAGATGGGAAGAGACAAAGAAAAGCATCAGCCATCATGTTCTCCTGTCTCTGGAACAAGCTTAGAGGAAGAGAATACTTTGTGCTCTGTCGCATTTTATCCACTTAGAATTGACAGTCTTGGTAATAGATTCTAGAGAATCTTCAAAAGGATAAAGAGTAAGAAAGGGAGAAAAAAGGAAAACATTTTTTAAAGGACATCACAAATTTATTTCCCTGAAAAAAGAAGAATAAATGAGATGAGGGTGGACAGAGTCTATTCTTTTCTGAGGTGAGGAAGGTAAGGAATAAGCTAAGACGATGGCAATAAAGATATGCCTAAGGAGTTGGAGATTCGGCAGAGGAATGAGAAGGCAGGAGAATTGGGATGAGGAGATTATGGCTAGATGTGTATATAAAACAACAAAGAGAAGGCACAGTATTGACTTGCCAGAATTAAATTTTATATGTACGTATGCATATATATATGTATATATATATATATATATAAACACATATGCACATATATCCATACATTATATATGTATCAATATATTTATATGTATGTATTCATATACACATAATCTATATGTAAGTTATAAACACCCATATACAATATATGTATATATGTGTGATTTGTATGTATATATATATATCATTTACACACACACACACACACACACACACACACATATATATATATATATACACACACACATACATATCACATACATATATTTCTTCTTCTGGAGGTGTTGCCATGGAGACTAGATAATACACAAAGAAATTACCTAGAATTCCCCAAATTCCAAAGGTTGTGACCTTGGAAAGAAATTCCTTCTGCAGACAAGCCAGAGGAGCTACAATGAAGAGAAACTTCAGAGAAAGATGGAGGTGAGAGAGAACAGTGAACCATATTTGTTCACCATGACAGTGGGGAGCTGGGTCACTGAACACTAACTTGGCAATAGATAGTTGGGGAAACAAGTGGAACTGAGACTGTAACATCATGGAGCATGCAGAAGGTAAAAAGCAGTGTAACTAGAAGGGCCAACTAACTGGGGTTGGCATGAATACCAGAATATAGTCATTTTACGTATCTGCCCATGCCATTTCCCATTTACCTACTGAATAGTGAGTAGGGGAAGTGGGTCACTCCAAAATTAAGTAAGATCAGGTTGGTATGTCTTGAATGGATTTCCACATTAATTTTCTGGGCTCGATGGCTTACCGAAACCTCCTTCCAAACTAATGGGTCTGGGTTCCCAAAGAAGGACTACGCTGCTGTAACCAAATCTCTGAGTCCTAAGAGATAACCTTGTTGTGAAGTGATGCATTGCCCCTACTCACAATCATAGCTCTTGAGATACCACCAGTATGAATTATTGTTGATGTTGTTCAGTTGTATCCAACTTTTCATGACCCCATGAATTATACATAGCATGCCAAGCCCTTCTGTCCTCCACTAAGTCTCAAAGTCTTTCCAGGTTCATGTTTGCTATTTCCATGACACTATCTATCTTTTTCATCTTCTGCTGTTCCCTTCTCCTTTTGTCTTCAATCTTTTCCAACATCAAGGCCTTTTCCAATGAGTTCTTTCTTCTCATTATGTGGCCAAAATATTTAAGCTTTAGCTTCAGTATTTGACCTTCCTGTGAATATCCTAAATTAAAATTTCCTTAAGTAGTGATTGACTTGACCTCCTCAACATACAACGAACTCTCAAAAGTCTTCTTCAGCACCATGATTAAAATCTTTTGAATCTGTGGCACTCAGCTTTCCTCTGACTCTCACAGCCATACATTGCTACTGGAAAAATCATAGTTTTGGCTATGGACCTTTGTTGGTAATATGATGCCTCTGCTTTTTTAGTAGGCTGAGTCCGGATTGCCACAGCTTTCCTTCTAAGAAGCAAGTGTCTTAATTTCATGGCCGGAGTCACCATCTGCAGTGATCTTTGAGTCAAAGAATATAAAACCTGACACCATTTCCATTTCTTCTCCCACTCTTTGCCAGGAAGTGATGGGCCCAGTTGCCAAGATATTAGTTTTTTGGGTGATAAGCTTCAAGCCAGGTTTTAGACTCTCTTCTTTCAGCCTTTTCAAGAGATTTCTCAATTCCTCTTCACTTTCTGCCATTAGAGTGGGATGGACTTTGAAGATTTCAAGATTGTTTCTTTCACAGTGGAGTTTTGTTTCTTTTGCTCTGTACCATGATTATACAGATATGTAGGCATATAGCAATATCACCATTTCCCCTCTTCCACCACAGATCCCCTCCTTAAGAATCAGTTGGAATCCACCAATCAAAAAAAAAATATCTAACAACCCTAAACAGTTACATTACAAATAAGTGCCTTTGTTGAAAGTAACTAGATTTTTCATCCTTTTCTTATTATCCCATGAATCTCCATTAGAATAATTAGTGCAGAAGGATTCGTACAGATTTATATAAATTTCATTTCTCTTATGTTAGTATTAGAGGACTTCATCTGAAAAATAGGTTATGGGTCAACTTATGAATGAATATTATGGATGTTTTGAATCTTGAAGACATGTCACAGCCATGTTTGTTGTATTTTTCTTTTCATACCAAACTATCAGTCCCAATGGGGGAAAAACATAACATAAAGTTAATACAGCTGATTTGTTTATTTTTAGAGGATTCCTTACTGCTTCTTTTCTGGTCATGATGACAAGAAGGGCATGGGGTGAGGTTAGCCCTCTGCCCACTCACCATTCCTGCTCCCTTCTCCCTGTTTTGTGAGCAGAGTATTTGCCATTCCCGTTGTTGTTAGAAGATCCAATTTAGTTAGACCTGTTGGGAGATGAATCTTGTTCAGAAGCAAAATCAAACTTCTCTCTTTTGGCCCATTAGAGTTTAGTTAATTCTCTGGTTCAGTCTTCTTTGTATTCCCTATTAGTCATGTTTTAATCCTCACATATGGGAAAGGAACCTCATTTGTACATAGGTCTTTGTTCTTCCTTTAAATGGCCGTTTGTTGGTCCTGGCTGACATATGCCTAGTCATTGGGTAGATTTCCATTGGTCGACATCTCATCTCAGTTAGTAAAAGTGTTTGCATTTAAGGGGATCATATTAGATTTCTCAAGGGGAAAGTCAACCTTTAATACAGTTAACCACAGAAATCTCAACCTGTTGCCTTGCTTTTTAACTCTAGGCAAGGAACTAAAAGGTAAACCATTTTCGTGGTTAAATAGTTAGGAAAGGAATGCCCTTAGTGATAATTAGTTAGGTATACATAGAAGCCTATTTAATGAAGACATGTTAAGCACCAGGTGTTTCATGTGTCAAATTGAAATGCATCAATGAATCACATAATGGTGGTTTTAAATGCCTAATGAAGGAGAAACCTGCTAAGAGTTCATGCTGCCTACTTTACAAAGTGCTGTGGAAGAGCAGAGCTTGTGAAAAGGAAGAGATCTATTAAAGTGTGCTCAGTATCTATTAAAAAATAGGAATGAATTGCTCTGCAAACCTTTTAGCTCTTCTGCTTAAAGGAATAAAGTTTGTTAAAATAACACAGTTAGGGTGCATTTTATTTTCAGCTCTTAAAGCTTGTGTCAAATAGCTCTTGTGCAGTACAAAGAGCAACATGATTAAAATGAAAAATGTTCCTCCACTTTAAAGGAACACTTTAGTAGGGAAAGCATATTGGGGTATATATTGTTTTGATCCCCCCTATAACTTCCGTTAATTGAAATGAGTGTTACACATGCCTGTCAAGGAGGAATAGAACCCTTGTAACCATCTGTGGGGACTCAAGAGGGTGTCACACTTTTATTGCTTGCACATGAAAAATACAGATTCACCCAACTTTCATCTTCCTTTTTTAAAACAGGCTCACATTTAAGAGTTTTCTCTGAGTTTCAAAATGATTAAAAACTGTTTGTGGTGAGACCTCTTAGTCACGTTGCTTGCTCCATGTTGGGGGGAGGCATTTGTTGCCTAAAGCTCCTTTATTTTATGATATTCTAGTTTCTTCCATATAATAGGTGCTCACTTTATGTTTCATGGTGACTTTAGTGTATCAGGACTCAGAAAATAGATATTTCCAATGGGGACACATTGGGCTAAGGAAACTAATAATGATTTAAATTATATAATAATAACAATAATGCAGCACTTTAAAATTTACAAAGTGTCTTACAAATGTCTCATCTGAGCTTCCCAAAAGTGATATTGTTATCCCTATTCTGCAGATGATAAAGCTGAGCCAGGCAGAGATTGAGTGACTTGCCCAAGGTCACACAGCTGATCAATACCTCAGCACAGATTTGAACTCAGGTATTACTGCCTCTCGGTCTTTTGTTCTATTTACTATGCTGTCTAGCTGTCCATGCATATGTAAATGTATGTATAGATGTCAATGCATATTAAATATACATTTGTGTATTTAAATCTGTACGTGTGTATAGAACTAGACAATAGACATAGACATGGAAATGGAGATAGACCCAGATATGGACAGGAACATGGCTGTGGGTATGGTTAGAGAAAGAGATAGAGGCAGAGATGGAGATGGAGATGGAGATAGATGGAGATGGATATGGATAGATGGAGATGGAGATAGATGGAGGTGGAGATAGATGGAGATGGAGATGGATAGATGGAGATGGAGATGGAGATAGATGGAGATGGAGATGGAGAGATGGAGATGGATAGATGGAGATGGAGATGGAGATAGATGGAGATGGAGATGGGAGATGGATAGATGGAGATGGAGATGGAGATAGATGGAGATGGAGATGGAGATAGATGGAGACGGGAGATGGATAGATGGAGATGGAGATGGAGATAAATAGATGGAGATGGAGATAGATGGAGATGGATATGGAGATAGATGGAGATGGAGATGGAGAGAGATAGAGATATCGATAGAGATTAGATACATCTGGCAGAACTGATGTCATCATGATTCTATAAGCAAAAAGAAAATGAAAGCTTAATTTAGGGGATGTTTAGTAATCTGACTTTTTAGTACTAATGATAAATATTGGAAGAAAAGATATTCATGTACTCAGTGTCTGCACATAATAACTTTTTTTTTTGCTTTTTGGAAGGCAATTGGGATTAAGAGACTTGCCCAAGGTCACAGGGCTAGGTTTTGTGTTAAATGTCTGAGGCTGGATTTGAACTCAGTTCCTCCTGACTCCAGGGCCAGTGCTCTATTCACTGTGCCACCTAGCTGCCCCAACACATAATAAATTTTTAAATAAATGCTTTTCATGTTAAATTTAATTAAATTAAAATACAACACATACACAATCTTGTGAGAAGAATGAAGCAAAGATATTTTTTAAAAACTTCAGGACCTTCTAAATGAATTTAACATACTTTAAAACATTTAGTAATTTTAACTAAAAGACAGATATCAGAGATTAACCAAAAGTAAATGTTGGAAATCATTGTTCAAGTGCAAGAAATGAGAGAGATCAAGGTTGATAGACTATTGAGAGCTATCACATGTATATGTCATGAATACTTTCTTCAAGAAGAAAATTGGGATACATGGGACAAGGAAGACACCAAATGAAAATCAAAACTGAATATAACAGGAAATGATTGGTTACAAATATAGGAGTCATTTCATAATCAGCTGTTGGTCATACCATTCGCCTATTTCAGCAAAAATAAAGTTAACATTTTTTTTGAAGGGGGAAGTTAAGGTAATTGGGGTTGCATGACTTGCCCAAGGTCACACAGCTAGTAAGTGTGATCAAGTATATGAGTCCAGATTTGAACTCAGGTCCTCCTGACTCCAGGGCCAGTGCTCTATTCACTGTGTCACCTAGCTGCCCCAAAGATCAACATCCTTTAGAAGAAAACTAAAAATAGGGGAGGATAGTTGGTGCAGTGAACAGAGCACCGGCCCTAGAGTCAAGAGGGCCTGAGTTCAAATCTGGCCTCAGACACTTAACACTTACTAGCCATGTGACCTTGGGCAAGTCACTTAACCCCAACTGCCCTGCCTTCTGCCCTCCAAAAAGGAAAAACAAAGAATAAAACTAAAAATGAAAAGAAAAAGCATCCAATTGAAAAAAACTATAATATGATTTATAGCAAAATCTTTGATGCTTAAAAAAGGGAAATGGATAAAAACACATTAATATCGTTACTATATCATAAATTCATTAGTGGAAATAAGTCATTTCAAATGGGAAACCCAAAGAAACTAGAAGCTTAACACCAAGCAAGCATGCGAACTTTTTTGCCAGATGATTGGATATGATTGCCAAGGACAACACCAAGCTCACTCATGTGTTAAAACCTTAAGAAACACTTTCAGAAACATGGCAGAAAAAAGGATATATCTGAGTATAGCTCCTATTACTCTTAGCTTGTGACAGCAAGAAATGAAGCAAAGAATATAAAACTACAAGAGAAGAAAGCAAAAAAATAAAATTAGAGGAAGAGGAAGAAGAGGAAATAAGGAGCAAGAGAAGATATTTTGTATGAGAGAAAAATGGCAGCCTTGGGTAAATAGAAAACCAGTAGTACCAAGTGAGTAGTTGACTGTATGTCCAAGAAGATTAGTTTTTTTCCTCAGAATCACATAATCTATAAAGTTGAATTCCATCATCAATGAAAGAAGATGGGCTTATAGCAAACGTTTTTCTTCTTTTAGATGTGTTCCTTCAAAAGAAACCAAAAGAAAACTAAGCAACTGACATGCAAGAACATCAATGGGGGGGGGGCGGGGTGGAGCTAAGATGGCAGAAAGTAAGCAGTGACTTCTCCAAGCTCTCCAAGAATTTCGTCCTTGGGAACTAAAAAGTAAATCTGAGCAGATTTAAGAGTGACAGAACCCATTAGGAGACAGAGAGTGACAGGTTCCCAGCCCAGAGAAGTGCCTAATCAGGTCGGGGCAGGGAGAACGGAGCACACAGGAGTGGCACCAGCAGGGACCTGAGAGCAGAGTGCGGCAGACTGGGAAGCCCCACCCAGCAGACTCACCCAGCTGGAGGCTTCTGCTGCCCTCTCACAGCCAAGGTGAGGACCAACGGAACTGGGTAGGAGGGAACCCAGGGCGCATAGCAGGGTCAGTGGTTTTTCCTGGGGCTAGCAACCCTTGGCCTGGATTTTTGAAGCTACATGCCCAGACTTGCAGAAGTTGGGATGGAGGAATGAAATCTAGGGGCTCTCATCCCCCTCCCTGACACACAAAAAAATCAAGAGCTAAAAGCCCCACCTAGAGTACATTCTTGCATTAGTGTAAACAGCCCCAGGCTGGGAAATCACTGAGGAAGGGGGAAGGGAGATTTTGTACGGAGCCTAAACCCAGGTGGGTGGAGCCAGCAAGCACTAACAACAAAAGCCCAGGTGTGCTTTAGAAACACCTGGCCAATCAGCAAACCACAGCCCCACCCTTCTAC
>CM053583.1:178338741-178369797 GCA_028627135.1 Pseudochirops cupreus
AGGTCCTCCCAGCTGCTGGAGCTCTTAGGAAGTTGCTGGGTCCCTCCCCCACTTCCAGCTCACTGAATAAAAAAGAACCACAGGACCAACGCCCAAGACCACAATCCGGATCCAGGCCGCTCAGCGCGAGAGCACTTGGCCTCTGAAAGATTGCTTGGTCCCCTTGCAGTCTGCAGGCCGAGTGTTCTGAAGCAGCAATGTGGAGGCGGGTGCAGGACCTCTGTTTTCTGCTTCTCAGCCCTGGAGGCAGTTTGGCCGGACCCACTTTTCTCCCACGACCTTGCGAGGCCCACTGACCTAGTTCTGGATACTGCCGCAGCTGCTGCCAATCCGCTCACCTGAAGCTCCAGCTGGGGCTTGCTCCTCTTGTCCAGCCACCCCAGGGTCACAGCCATGGCTTCAGGCCAGGCTGGTTTCAGTTCACAGTGCTGATATGGTTCCTTGTAGCCGAGCTGACTTTAGTGGAAAGTATATTTGTGTGTGTTTTGGAGTTCTAGAATTAGTTTGGGGTCATATTTTATGGGTATTTTGGGGTGGCTATGTGAGAGCTGCGATATGCTGCTGCTCTTACACCGCCATCTTGGCTCCACCCCCCCCCAACATGTATAATCTGTCTCAATGAGGGGAAAAGGTAGAAGGGAGGGAGAGAATCTGGTACTCAAAATTCTAAAAAAAAAAATAGACCATTAAAACATTTTACATGAAATTGGGAAATATTTATGAAATACATAAAACTATATTTTAAAAAAAGTGAAAACAATGTTTAATCATTGTTTCTGTTCGAATTTCTGTAAAAGTGTTGGAGTAAGAGGTGATAAATGACTCATTTGGACCCCTACTCTCTGCCTATCAGCATTTATCAGTTTGATATGATTCCATAGGGGTAGTGATTATCAGTTCTGCATAATAGTCCCCAGAACCAGGAAATGCAGGTTATCAGCTCACTTGCTCACACTTAGGAAGTAAGCTAGAGACCTTCATGTTTGTTTTTCCTTGTTATGGTGACCAAGCCAAGCATGGTGGAGGTGACTCAGTTACATGGAATGTCCTCCAAATTATTTTTGTACCTCCAGACCACATTCTCTTGTACAACATGAGCAGGTGGCCATTTCATGAGCATCTTATTACCATTTAGTCAGTGGAGATGCCCCATGCTTCCCCCAAACTGAGACTCCCCCCCCTTGCTGACATACCATTTCTAACTAGTGCATCATTTTTTGGCCCTTGAAGAAAAGTCTATTTACCAGTGGGTTTCTGTACATTGTACAACCCCTTTAGAGTGTTGAAGTATTAAATCTGGTATCAAGCTTTATAATAAGACCTTAGAAGAGGGGGATATCTCAGATTGTGAGGAAAATCTGAAGTCCACTTCATTAGAGGGGACCATGGACCACTGGCTCAGTATTCTGCCTCAGATTCTTTGATTGTAGTTTGGGCAGTTTTAAACTCCACAGGTATACATGTCATTCTGGGGATAACCAGAACTGAGGCATGATATACTATATAAATTCATTTCTTAGTCCACCAAATTGACCGATTTCAAGATTCTTTTAGTCATTTATTTTTCAAACTAAGCCTAACCATCCACTATGTGATACTATCTGATACATGTAGGCCATTCATAAAGCTTCCCTTCGTTACAAGGACACTGCATAGATTCTTGGAGATGTGTCATCCAAAAACAACAAACCTGAATTCCTTAGAGTAAAAGAAAAAATGCTGTGGGAATGCAGAGTTTAAATAGCACATGAGTGGAATTCTCTTGGTGGGCAAATTGTTCCCCAGGTGGAAGTCTGGCACTTGAAGATGATCATCATGTCTTACAGGCCAATCAGGCCCTATTTAGTAAATGAGTATACATATGGACATCAGGAAATATATGCCTCTCTCCATGTACCATTCTACAGAAGGTCGGAGCAAGCCAAGAACCATTACAGAAGAAAAGATATTAGAAACAAAATGGGTCTTCTAATTATAGCCCACTAAGGGATAGGGAGAGGTAGCAAGAGAGCTATTAATAGGATCACCCAAGTGCAGAGGATTTTGGCAGAAACAGACTAGGGTTTCAAAGATACTAAATATATGCAGAAAGGGATGTAAGCACCACATACATCAGAGTCACTTTTTCTCCCCCTCTGCTTCCAAAGAAAGCTTTCTAGACATTCAAAAACAAAGACAGATGAACAAACTAACTTGACGCCCGTAAGAAAGATGGACGACATAACTGGCGTTTCTCAGGGGATAAAGCCAATTACCATGAATCTAAAATGATAATAACAATAGATAAATAATCATTTAATCAATTCATTAAGCACCTACCACATGCCCAACATGGTGTTAACTGCTGTAGATACCTAACGGAGATATGTGGTTTTGTTGGTGAGGGCATTCTCTCTTAGCGCACAACGAGCAGTCTCTACACAAACTCACAACTCTTTGTTAATCAATTCTTTGGGTATAGCTAGTGAATCAGTTTTCAAGTTCGTGTATATACATGTTGTGAAAGACTTTATCAAATGACTTGATGAAATGCAGTTACACTGTTTGCGTTTTCCCTGATCTATCAATTGAATAACCTTTTCAAAAAGAAAAAAAAAAAGGAAGCACGATTCCTGTAGCATAAATTGTTCTTACTGAGTTTGTAATGGTTTCACACTAGTCACCCATGTGACCAGGCTATAATCTAGACTTCCCTGACTCTCCATCCTAGAAGATAACTCCAGTCCTGAAATTTACCCCCAGGAAGTATCTTCTGCCCCTTTGACTCCTCCTTCTGATTAGATGGCTCATCCTAGTACCTCTACCTAATTAAGGCACACAGTGATTTCTTCATTTCTTCTCAAGCTTCACTTCAGACTTCTCTACAATACCCCTATGAGAGGTACTTTCATTCTCCTGCCTCCCTTTTTCAATTTCTCTTACTATAATGTAAGCCCTTGAGGCCAGGGACAGTCTTTTAGCTTGTATTTCTTGGTACAGTGTCTGGCATTGTAAATGCTTAATAAATGGTTGCTGACTACAGCTGACCATTTCAGTTCCTAAGTGTTCACTAACCAGCCCTTTACTAAATCATGCTAGAACTTTGATAGGAATCAGCCTCAAGCTTATGAAACTGAAGTAGCCACCTTCCTCTTCTTTTTGAAAATTAGGACATTTATTAATCCTGCTTCTAATCTAGTGATGACTTCTCTGAATCATGTGATTCTTTGGAGATCATTGATTTCAATTTAACAAACCCAAACACAAGTTGTTCTGGGACACTGGCATATAATTCACCCATATCTGGTGATCTGAATGTATTCATGGTCTCTTAGGTGCCTTATTATTATTATTATTATTTTGGTAACCTTCTAATTTTCTCTTTACCACTTTTACACTATTTTTCCTAGATCAAATATTATTCTACCTGGTAGAGAAAAGAGAAGAAAAATTTGAGTTCAGTTGATTATCTTACTATATGCCTCCACAGGGTTCTAGCTGCCCCATTACATTCAAAATAACTGTGCACAAACCATGCAAATTCTTTTTATACTGATTGGCGTTTGCTATAAACCTTGGGTCATAATGTACTTTAGCGGTCCTATTTCAATACACGTTTGTGTGTACCCAACTGGATTATAAGCTCCTTAACAGCAGAGGCTTTTAGTCATATCTGCATCCCCCACAACATCTGGTCTAGTATCATTCAAGCATTTGATAAAGCTTTGTTGGTTAAGTAACAGCTGATGACAATTACAATGCAGCCAAGCCCAAGGATGCTAGAGTGTGTGCCAAAGGGCAGAGAAGATACTATGTGACTATTTGCCCACTCTGCTGTATTATCTTTTAGCCCAGACCCTGTTTTGAATTAGTGATCAGTATTAGCCATTATGAATTCCATCCAGGAGTGGGAAAAGGATCATTTAAGGAAGGGATTGTTTGGCTCTATATGTTAAGCAGCAAAACACGAAATGTTAACAAGTGAATTCTAGGAAAACTTCAAAAGGCATACCTACCCGATTTCAATGTCTTTACCATCTGCTATAACCTAGCTGAGCTATGAAGTTTAACTTAAGAGGTTGAAAAATAACAATGATATTTTTTAAAGCTTCTTAACTATTGGATGAGAAGCTTGGCTGCAAAGACTGGAGAAAGTTTATAGCTATTGCCTGAGATTTCTGGCCGAAGAGAATTTTAATCATAGGGATGGGCTGGAACCAGTTCCTAAGGCTTGTCGAAAACTTACAGTTAAATTTTCAATGTGAACATTTACACTTCAGAAATAAACAAACACTACAAATCAGGTCTTAATTTATTGCTTTGTAAATTGCCTAAAAATAAGAAAGTGAGGGGGAGAATGATACAGACTAGACTTTAAATTTGATATGAATATTCACAGATGAATATTATAGAAATATATATTTATTATTAATTATATACAGTAACATATTATATTAATTATATGTTATATATAAATATATTATATATTAAATGGATATTATATATTATATATACATATATTATTATAAGTATATGTTATTTTATATGTATATAAATGTATTGAAATTTATATAAATGTACATATGAATATGGGTATATCAGATGTGGATATATTATATATTTTATATGTGTATGTTGTATGCATTATATTACAATATGTATATATAATGCATGTGTATGTACCCTTTTCTAGAGCCAATTGTTAAACATTTACTAGTAGACTATAGGGTGCAGATCTCCCTGCTGTGAGGAGATCACCTAATCAAAGCACTCTG
This sequence comes from Pseudochirops cupreus, assembly GCA_028627135.1. NCBI lineage: Eukaryota > Metazoa > Chordata > Mammalia > Diprotodontia > Pseudocheiridae > Pseudochirops > Pseudochirops cupreus. The sequence continues at coordinate 178,343,496 of CM053583.1, forward strand.
GAAATGAGCCAGATGCCACTTTTATTCAATAGAGCTAGGGATCTGTTTAAGAGGTCTGGAACTAATGAATGTTGAACCTGAGATTTATTTTTTCTTTTGCTGTGGTTTTCTTTTTTTATTAGGTTAAAGGAAGCTGTGTTTTTCATGTACTGGTAGAAATATCTTTATTCCTATTTAAATTAGAACTTAGTCAGGAATTCAACAGGAATAAGTGTCCTGGCCCAGGCCTTGGCCTCAGCCCATGCATAGTTTTGTAAAATGAATGTTTTTATATTCAACCATTTGGGAGCAGGAGAGCCAAGGCCTTGATTGACGCCTTTATGTCCTCATTTATAAATTGATAACCCACCTGATTAAATTAATCAACAGAGAACAGAAGATGAATAAGGTAACATCTCTCAAGTGCTCTGAAAGATCCAGAGGAAAAGAACCTAACAATGTTTTATCAGAGTATTATTCCCACAGCCTTGTGACTATCTGGAAAGGGTTCAGCTTGGTTGCTCACAAGCTGCATCTGAACAGTGTCGACTGAACAGTCTTAGTTCTCTTGGATACAGAAAGTCAGATGTGAATCATCTTCCCTGGAAAGCACTGAGTAATGCATGAGTGCTTGGGAAAATGTCAAGCCAATCGGCTGTTGGAGAACGGCAAGGAGAGTGCCATCTTTTTTGGTTGGATAGAACTGCCTTTCTCCCATTTGAAGAATGACTTGTAAAATCTAATCAGTGATTGTGTTTTCAATACAACCATCATAGCAGTGAGCACCAGTTTTTTGCTCTGTTAGAGAAAAGAATGTAAATTTCTCTCCCTATAATTGGGATAATCAGATAAACGCAATACAATCTGCCTTGTTGTTAGAGTTTGGAGGCTGTTAAAATGAGAAAAGGTATACATTACTCGATAATAATAGCCTTTCTTTTATCACCTACTTCTGTGATATCTAAGTATAATGATTATAGAAATGTAAATGGGGAGAAGGGAAAGAAAAAACAACATAACCATCAGGAAGGATGGTGAGCCGCTCTAAGCAGAGCAGAACGCAAGGCCCTAAATTGGAGCCAAGTGATTTGAAAGCTTCACAAGCGCTGCCAACGGAAAGACTGCAGCTACATGGGAGGAAGAGGAAAGAGAGAGATTTGCGTATTACAGAGGAATGGGCTCCGAGGCTCTCTAAATTTATTTACTTTCCCTTGTCATAAGAATAGAGTTTACAGTTTCTAGGACTATGGCCCTTTCTAAGTTACTTATATTGCCCATTCTTATTATTGTTGTTTTTAGTTGTTTCAGACTTGTCCTACTTTTCATGCCCCTCTTTAGGGTATTCTTGGCAAAGACACTGGAGTGGTTTGCCATTTCCTTCTTCAGCTCATTTTACAGATGAGAAAATTGAGACAAACAAGGTTAAGTGCCTTGCCCAGGACATGTATCAAGCATCTTAGGTGAGATTTGAACTCAGGAAGATGAGTTTTCTGGATTCCACGCCAGGCACTGAATCCTCTGTGTCATCTAGCTGTCCTTTGCTATTGTTGTTAATAATACACAATAATATAATTATTATAACATAAAATCATATAGTATCCATTATTATATTATACACTTACATTGTTAAATCTACCCCAACCTCTCTGTTGATCTTCAGACTCACATCTCCAGCTGCCTATTGGATACCCGAAACTGGATGTCTCATCAACATCTTAAACTCATGTCCATTTTCTCTCTCTCAAACTCTCCCCTCTTCCAAACGTCCTTATTACTGTCAATGGTACCACAATCCCTTTAGTCCTGCAGATTTACTACTTAGGTGGCATCTTCAACTATTCACATGTCTCACATCCTTCCTCCCATAACCAATCTTTCGCCAAGGGCTGTTGATTTTCCCAACTCTCCTCTAACTTTTCCAGGACTCTAATGCAACCCCCTCATGCCTCAAGGCCCCTCATCTGTGAACAGGAGTGAGGAGATATTTTCCATATGCTTTCCTTGAAGCCAACTTTGTTTGTCTTCTTTCTATTGTTCTGTGAATAGTCTCTGTTTTCTCTCTTTTAATGATTGTTATATAGTTCTATTATCTCTACTTTTTACTTTACAATTATTCATATGGGTATTTCCATGCTTCTCTGTATTCATCATATTTATCATTTCTTACAGCTGAGTAATAATCCATTACATTCCTGTTCCACAATTTGGTTAGCCATTCCCTGATAAATGGTTATGTGCTTTGTTCTCAATTCCTAGCAATTACAAAAAGTGCTACTATTTGGCATATATGAAATCTTTCTCTTCATCAACGGCCTCTTGTGCTTAGAAATCTAGTAATGTAATCTCTAGATCAAAGGGTATGGACATTTAAGACCCTTTATTTGCATAATTACAAATTGCTTTCCAGAATGGTAGTACTAAGTCACAGCTCCACCAACAATATTTTACTGTGTGTCTTCCCACATCTTCACCAACATAGAATATCCCCATCTGTTGTCTTTGTGAGGTAAGGTAAATACCAAAGATTGTTCTAATGTGCATTTTTGCTTATTGTTAGTGATTAGCAACATTATTTTATATGGTCGTTATTAGGTGGAATTTTTTTCTTTTAAAAATTATTGGTTAATATGCTTTGCTCACTTATCTATTAGAAAAAGGTTTGTGTTCTTATACATTTCTCTTAATTGTCTATCTATCTTAGAAAACCATCCCTTATCTGAGAAATTTGATTTAAAAAATTCATACTTATCTAATTTTCTTCTTACTCTTGCTTCATTAATTTAGTTTGTGGGGAAAAAAAAACTTTTCTACTTCATGCAATGAAAAATTATATACCTCGTATTTTCCTTAATTGTCTCTATCCTATGTTTGGTTAAGAATGAACCTTCTGTCTGTAGCTGGGAAATATCATAAGACCTGTTTCTCCTCTATATTTTAATAGTATGAGCTTTAATGTTAAGGTCAGATATCCATTTAGAATATATTATGGAATATGGTACAAGGTATTGGTCTAAAATTAGAGTGCCAAACTGTCTTCCTTTTTCCCCAGAAGTTCTTACCAAATTAGGATAAAATCAAATAGGGATTTTTTTCATGTTTTGGAGTTTTTAAGCAGGTTTTCAAAAATTGTTTTGGCCAAAATAATAATGGAAGCAGATTATTCTTGACTGGTAAACCTGATTACTTGAATTTACATCGTTCTCTTTCCTCACCCCCATTTAAATGTTAAAGTTAATATTTGGAACAAATGACCACCATCAATTACTATGACTGCTTTGTCTGATGCTCATAAACTCATGAATTTAATTTAATCCAAGTGTTTACTGAAGAACTGCTTTCTTGGTGTAGTGAAAGGAAAACTGTATTGTTACTCAAAGACCTAGGTTTGGATCCTGATTCTGCCACTAACCAATAGTGTGACTTTAGGAAAAGTTACAATTCCTCCATGACTCACTGGAAAAATGAAGGAGATGGACAAGATGGTCCCTGTTGTCCTTTCTAGCTTCAATTCTATGTAATATATCCACCATGGGCAATTTGGAAAGAGTATTTGATATGATCTCTGCCCTCAAGAACTTGTCATATAAGTTGGGGAGAAAAGATGTGAGCACCAATAGAAAAATACAAGCAGGCTACATGATAAAATGCTATAAAAAGAAGCAATACAAAACCCACATGTAGTCTAAGGGTAAACATGAGCAGAAAAGAAATCAGCCTCAGTAGAAACAACATCAAAAAGAACTATTTGACTGTGATGTGTATATATATATATATATACATATGTGTGTGTGTGTGTATGTATATTTTTTCCTGGAATTTCCTGTGGGATAAAGGAAATGACTCTGAGAAAAATAATACAAGCCAGAGTAGAAATAGAAGGCATCTTATCTTAATGTAAAATCTGGTTTTAGTAATAAGTAAAAGAATGTAATTAAAGGAAGAAGTTTGACAGAGACATAAGAAGAAAAGATTAGGTTAAAAAAAAAGAACTTTAAGTGAAAGTCCAAGATAAAACAATAATTATTTTAATGTGTTACCTAGATTTAAGAAAGCTGGAATAATATAATTCCTACAGTTCAATCTATTAGCAATCCTAAAATAGACTTGGATAGCAGTCATCTCCAATGTTTTGCCATGTGGTGTAGGAGATGGAGGAAATAAACATTGGTGAAGTGGGATTTCATCTCCCCATTTAATAAACTATTTATCAAACCATGGTTGTGAATAAGTGAAGAGTAGTCGATGTATTGGTAGGATAGTACACGTAATGAAGCTGAGGGAAATGAGACAAGACTAGGTTTACTATTTAGTTCAATACCACTTGAAAATTAGCACTAATGAGAAACAGATTGCATGCATCAAATTATATGGTGAATGTTTATGATGATGATGGTGCTATTGACGGACTACTGATTCAGAAATTATAGACCTGGAGTTTTTTCTTATTATGGTGATATACGTAGACATACATATATACATACACACACACACACACACACACACACACACACACACACACACACACACATATATATATTTATATATATATCCTATAGCTATATATAGCTACCTCCTCCTTACCTTGATGTCATACTATTTCTTTCTTTCTTTAAGATGCAGCTCAAGCATTATCTTTTACATGCAGCCTTTCTTGATCCCCAAATGCTAGTAATTTACCTCCTAAACTACTTTGTATTTAACTATTTTGTATATATTCATGTTTACCAACTATATGTTTAAGCTCTCTATTTTCATATGTATTAATCTGCTTCATTGGAAAGTGAGCTCATTGTGAATAGAGATAGTTTATTCTTGTTACTTGTATCCTCAACGTCTGGCCTAGCAAGGATCTATCAAGTGCTAAATAAATGCTTGTTAACTGATTGATTGATTGATTCACAGTGGTTACCTTAACTGAGAAAACCATATATAGTTTTGGAAGAGACCATAGCCAACTGGATCTCATGAGTCTCATCCCATGCAATTTGCCTCAGTAGCACTATTTATCTATAATTCTCAATTCTTTCAGCCATTTTGTTTTAGCCATCTCTACTATGAAGCCTTTCTTAGAGTTGCTAGAATAAGTCCAAATTACAATAGTAATGAAATTCATCGCTTTTTATTTCTTCTATTTGCCTTCACTGGCAGAAGAGCTACTGAATAGTGAAAGGACCAGAAAGATGAGGAGGCAAGTTAGCTCTCTACATAATCGTAGTCTGGATAATTCTTTCCAGTTTTCTAATGTCCAGGAGGAATCTACTTTCCAAAAGTGTTTTGATTAATCTCAAATTATCTACAGCCAAATCTGATTCATTAAAGCTGTTAAACCTAGGGAAAAATAAAATGTTAAAATGCTATGGATTTATGAAATTATTAACTGCATGTATGTTTGTGTATGAGAAAGATTATTATTCAAGCAGAGGGGGGGGCACTAGAATTAAGAGGGCTTGGAAAAGGCTTCCTGTATAAGATGGGATTTTAGTTGGGATTCAAAGGAATCCAGGGAGGTCAGTGGTCAGAGTGAAGGAGGGAGAGCATGCCAGGCATGAGGGACAGCCAGAGAAAATACCTAGAGCCAGGAGATGAAGTATCTTGTTCGGGAAACAGCAAGTGTTTTGTAAGATGATTAGGGACTGTATGGGGTATCATTAACAACTAGTGGAACCAAGGAAGTTTCATGGAGGAGACATCATTTGAATAAGGTTTGGACAAATGGGTAGGAATTCACCTTAGGGAATAGATGAATGCAAGACATTCCTAGCGTAGAGAACAATGTGTTTAGTGACATCAAAAACACAAAGCCTATTGAGGAGAAAGAGTAATTCAGACTGGAATGGAGAGGGAGTAAAAGAATGAATAATATTTATTAATCACATATGTGCCAAGCACTACAACAGGAACTGGAGCTACAAATACTAAAGTGAGCAGAAAACATTGCTATTCCAAAGGCTCTTGGGTTCAGGATCCTGGGCTGTTTCCATCAGGGTCTGAGGAGAGATGTAGTCAAGGTGCTGGTAGTGGTTTGACTTGCTTGTCACGTGTGGTCTCCAGTCTCTTTCACGGGATGCCTTGCTGCTTCAGCTAGGATGGCTTGACTACCTTTTGGATGGAGGTTGGCTGCTAGTGGATGCACATAAGTTAACAGTGATAGAAAGTTTTTGAACAAGCAATAGTGGGTGAATGTTGGTAAAAGACACAAAAATGATGATTTCAAAAAGAAGAGCATGCTTGGGGGGGATTTTGGAAATACTGAATTTGAGGTACTGATAGAAGCATCTCAAAATCAATTAATTGATCAACAATTATTTATTAAATGTATTAAGTTATATATCAGGTACTATGTTAGGTGCTGAGTATACAAAAGATGAAATTCCTATCCTCAGAGAGAGGGGAGACAAAAAATTCATCCATAGGCATATAGAGAATAAATATAAACACAAGGTAGCTGAAAACAATATAATCAGGAAAGGAAGACACTAGCTTTTAGGAACACGATATAGAAAGACTTCACAAGTAAGGCAGTACAGGAAACTAAGGAGCAGAAGCGAGCGAGCAGAATAGGCAAAGGCATGGGAGACGAAAGAAATATGGTGTCTAAGGAGCTACAAGTAGGCCAGTATACTGGCATCTTAGAGTGTGTGGAGGAAAGGGTAAGAAAAACTGGAAATGTAAAAAGGTTTAAATGCCAGCAGCTACCAGGATCAAATTCAAAATCCTCTTATGGGCATTCAAAGCCTAGCCTAGTCCCCTCCTACTGTGAGAGATGACCTGCAGTGAAGTTTCCCCATTGTGAACATCCTATTAGATTCTCACTTCTTCTTTATACTTTGTGACTAAGTTCAGTATTGTTTCCCCACACATATGGGGTCATTGTGTATAAAAGAATGTTAGTCTGAGAGGTAGAAAAGGGTTAAGTTTCTATAGAACTGTAAGAATTGCTCAAACAAGACTATTGATAAAAAGTACCAGATATTAGCCTTGGGAAGAGTTGAGGCAGTAGCATTGGGAAGAAGCTGGGTTCCCAGTTCCCAGAGAACTCCTAGAAAATACTAAAAATGAAATCATGTAGAATAAAAGGAGCAGGCAGCAGCAGGTGGATTTGACCAATGAGAAAGCAGACAGTGGTCTTGGGATACTCAAGCCCAGATAAGGACAAATCTAGGTTAGACTGATGGGGGTTCAGTATTCTGGGGTTGTTACTGCGCTTGCTTAGTGAACTCATGTATTATGTATATTATCTAACAAAATTAGAGCCTCATTAGTAATAATTATGGTAAGGTGGACCAGGGGTTGAAGGTGGGGTTAGGATTATGATAAAAGAAATATGTGAGCTTCTGTGCCATTTTAGGTGCATCGGGAGCATCCTTTCTCGAGAAAGAAAGAAATATCTCCCTGCTTTTACTACAACTCTCTGAGTCTCCATAAATTATTGATAAAGGGGTCTTCATGTCCTGCACACTACCTTTCCAGCCTTCTTACATTCCCTCCACAAACACACACATACATACATACTCTTCAATCCAGTGACACTGGCCTCCTGGCAGTTCCATGAAGAAGACACTTCACTTCTTTTTTGGCATTGTTCAGTCATTCAGGGTGTGACTCTCCATGATTCCATGGCCTATAGCATGCCAGGCCTTTCTGTCCTCCATTGTCTCACAAAGTTTGTCCAAGTCCATGTTCATAGTGTCTATGGAATTTTCCATCCATCTTCCCTCTGCCATCCCCTTTTCCTTTTGGCTTTAATCTTTTGACTTCTAACCTTGTCTTTGGTCTTTTCCAATGGATCCTGTCTTCTCTTGTGGGCAAAGCACTTGGGCTACTGCTTCAGTATTTGACCTTCCAGTGAATAACCTAGGTTAATTTCTTTAAATATTGACTTACTTGTTCTCCTTGCTGTTCAAGGGACCCTCAAAAGTCTTCTCCAGCATCATAATTCAAAAGGATTGATACTGTGGCACTCAGCTTTCCTTGTAGTCCAGCTCTCAGAGTCATACACTGCTACTAGAAAGCATAGCTTTGACCATACAGACCTTTGTTGGCAAGGTGATGTCTTTGCTTTTTAGTATGCTGTCCAGATTGGCCATAGTTTTCCTTCCAAAAAGTAGGCGTCTTTTATCTTTATGACTGCAGCTGCCATCTGCAGGACATTTTCTCTGGCTGTCACTGGCTCCCTTTAAGTCCTAACTAAAATCCTATCTTTTACAAGAAGACTTCTTTAATAAAAGCTATCTTAATTCTAGTGCCTTCTCTGTTAATTATTTGCTATTTATCCAGTACATAGCTTGCTTATCATATACTTGTTTGCACATTGTCTCCTCCACCATTGTAACCTTCTTAAGGGTTTTTTTTTTCTTTTTGGGTGAGGAATTAGGGTTAAATGACTTTCTCGGGGTCACACAGCTAGTAAGTGTCAAGTGTCTGGTCAGAGCCTGGATTTAAACTCTGGGCCTGCTGATTTCAGGGCTGGTGCTCTATCCACTGTGCCACCTAGCTGGACAGGTTTTTTGGTTTGTTTTTGCCTCCTTTTGTATCCCCTAGAATTAGCCTGCTACTTATTAGGCACTTAATTGTTACTGTTGTTTTTCTTTGTCCTTCCTTCCCTAAGAGGACCATGGCATCAGGAAGATGGCACAATGACTTGCAAGTGAATTGGATTTAAGTGAGGAAGGGCTGTGCAAAATCACCAGCATCACTTTTTCCTCCAGAGCCACCTGCGGCCAATGGCAAGATAAAGATCAGGATGACTGGAGATGGCTCTGGACGCAGTGGAAGACCTCGGCCTTTTTAAGCCAAGGTCTTTCCCAGGTCTCAGTTTGTTTGAGGCAGTGCCCTTTCAGTGATTAAGGATAGGTAAGAAATGAGGCAAAGAATGGCCTCTTTTACATAAAATGGTCTTTTACATAAAATGGTCTTTTACATAAATGGCCTCTTTTACATAAAAAAAAATCAGTCTGGGAGGGAAGAGCTTCCAGTTTTTGGCCAAAACAACAATTGCTATTCATATTCACTCTGAGCATCTAGACCCAAACAATGACCACTGGGCTCTTAATAATTGCTGATCGATGGATTGAGGATGGAACTTGTGTTAAATGGCCTTTGTCTTCTCATTGAAATAGATGATTGGCGTCAGCTCTATTCTAAGTATGGAAGATAAAGATACAGTTAGGGAATCAAATAATCAGAAAAAGATTTTAGAATATTTAGCATTCCGCTCTTTACCGTCTCTCAAGATGGCAGACAAAAAGCCACCCAAGGAAAAGAAGGTCAAAAAGGAAAAAAAAAAAGAACAAAAAGGAAGATGGAGTCAAAAAGGTCAAAAAGCCTTGAAAGCATTGCAGTCGGAACCCAGTCCTGGCCCGGGGGATTGGTAGGTACTCCAGGTCTGCCACGTATTCCGGGAGAGCCATGTACAAGCGGAAATATGCTGCCCCCAAAACCCGGATTGAAAGGAAGAAGAAAGATAAAGTGCCTGCTACTATCTCCAAGCCTGTTGGTGGTGATAAGAGTGGAGGAACTCGAGTGGTAAAGATTCGCAAAATGCCTAAGTATTACCCTACTGAGGATGTGCCTAGAAAGCTGCTAAGTCATGGCAAAAAGCCCTTCAGCCAGCATGTGAGGAGACTTCGAGCTAGCATCACCCCGGGTACCGTTCTGATCATGCTCACTGGCCGCCACAGGAGCAAGCCAGTGGTTTTCCTGAAGCAGCTGGCTAGTGGCTTGCTACTGGTGACTGGACCTCTGACCATCAACCGTGTTCCTCTGAGAAGGACACATCAGAAATTTGTCATTGCCATCTCTACCAGGGTTAACCTTTCAGGTGTGAAAATTCCAAATCATCTTACTGATGCTTACTTCAAAAGAAGAGGCTCCAGAAACCCAGACACCAAGAAGGAGAGATTTTTGACACAAAAAAAGAGAAATAAGAGATTACAGAGCAGCGCAAGGCTGATCAGAAAACAGTAGACTCTCAGATCCTGCCCCAAATCAAGAAAATTCCTCAGCTCCGTGGTTACCTGCGTTCTGTCTTCTCTCTCTCCAACGGAGTTTATCCTCACAAACTGGTGTTTTAAATGCCTTGCACAGAACACTCATTAAAATATTTGCAATAGCAAAAAAAAAAAAAAGAAAAAAGAATATTTAGCATTTCATACTGTAGATTTTGCTGTCTTTCTCATGTGCTAAATACCATCCGTTTCAAACAAAGAATTAAACGATATAACGAGAGTCAACAACTTATAAAAAGTTGTCATATTAAAGTTCTTATTCTTTTTCTTTGTGGGCAGAAAACTTGCAGAATATTGCGCCAGAAAAAAACTAAAATGTTTTCCAGAATTTTTACTACTAGGTATGTATACCCAATGATTAAAAGAAAGACCACATATCCCCCAAAATATTGAAAACATGCTTTTTGTTGTTGTTAGCAGAGAACTGCAAATAAAGGTCATTGTTTAAGAAATGTTCAGGTAAGTGCTGCTATAGGAATGTGATAGTATATTATTGTACTATAAGAAATTATAAATATGAACACTACAGAGAATCATGGGGAGATATAAGGACAGATGTGATGGAAGCCAAATCAGAAAAAGAACATATACATGAGAAAAAAAATGTTAATGTAAAAACAACAACAAAAAAATCACCAAAAATGAAAGCTAAGAACATCAGAATGACCTTGGCTCCAGATAAAAAAGGTAAGACTATAGCTCTGCCTCTTCTCTGCAGAGGTTGGAGTCTCTAGGTGTAGAACACTAAAAAGAATAATTTAGTAATGTGTTGGTTATTTAGGTCAGTTTTTTTTCTATTTATTCTAAATGGCACTCTGAGTAGAGAAAGAATATATTGAGAAATGATGGTGATATAAAAACCCAAGTATAGCCAGTAATTTTTAAACAAACAAACAAAAACACCTCTGTAGTGTGGAAGCTTGAAACTTTTTTTTTCTTTCTTTTGCAGGGGTTTCGTTGAAAGCATTCTGAACTCTTCAGTGAGCAATGTTCAGAAAACAATACTGGCAGAGTAGAAATCCATTCTCTTTCTTTTTTTAAATTTAATTTTTTTTTAATTTTCAGTTCCAAATACTCTCCCTTCTTCCACCTTCCCCTACACATTGAGAAGATAGGAAATATGATACTTATTATACCTACAAAGTCATAAAAATGTTTATTTTATTTGGAAATTGGTCCTCAACAAAGATCTGGACCAGGGGTAGGGAACCGGTGGCCCCTTAGGTCCTCAAGTGCAGCCCTTTGACTGAATCAATACTTCACAAAACAAATCCCTTAATAAAATGATTTGTTGACTCAGTCAAAAGGCTATATACCCTGAGGAGCTAGAGGGCTACATGTGGCCTTGAGGCCACAGGTTCCCCATCCCTGATCTGGACTCTCCTAAGACTACCTACTGCTAGTTATGTAAAGCATTTCTGGATGCAAGAGAATTAAGTCATAGGCCTCTGTACCCTACCGGAAAAACCCAGGTTCTATTTTGTATTATAAGTGCAGGAGTGTACTGGTAAATAAATGCCAACTTAGCCAGTAAATAATTAAACAATTGTGGAAAAAGTATACCTGCATCACTCTCACTTTAAAATTGCATTATTAACATTTTCTCCTGCATTTTCTTAAGTCTAGAACCTGTGGCCTCAAGGCCATGTGTGGCCCTCTAGGGTTTCAACTACATGTGGCCCTTTGAGGGCTGCACTTGAGGACCTAGGGTCACATATGGCCTCGAGGCCTCAGGTTCCCCACTTCGGGTCTAGATAATCAACAAAACAATAAATCGAACCCTGATTTGTAACAGTTGCTGGTTTCTGAGGTCTGAACATTTAATGACTGGCTCTCAACAGCTTTGGCCAGAATTCCTCAACCTCCAGAAGTCTAGGACAATACTTCTCAAACACTGATTTTGTAACACTCCAAACTGTCTCCAATTATGTCAAGACGGATCAAAAAATTATAAAAACATTTTCATTCACTTTAATTTTAAAATAAAATGTCTGTCAGGGAATCCTTTTAATTAGGGGGATGGTGCACAAATAATAAGAAGGTGCTAAGATTTTACAAAATTTGGGGATCATGCTGCAGGAAGGAAGAAATCTATTCAACCTTAACCAAATGTATGTATTCATTTAGCCATGCTAATATCTTCAGCCTTAAAATGAGGTCAAAGCAGATTTTCTTGCAGGATAGTTCACACTAATTAGATGGAGTAGTATTGTTTTGTTCCCCTCAGAAATGGAACTTATTTTTGTTATTGTAACAATATTTTGGCATTTTAATTTTTTTTCACTTTTTCACCAAAAATTAGGACATTGAGTTCCAATTTGTGTCAATGGTAAAGAATTATTTAAAATGATAGTTTATTTCATAACTAATATCAGGGCTGACCCTGTGCCCAACTGTGAAGAAGATATGATTTGCCGTTGGTGTTCTTTTATTTCTTCTTCTAGTTCTTTTCCCTCTTGATTAATCAATCAATCGATCGATCAATTAATTAATCCTAGCCTTTCTCCTTCCATTCCTTATATGTTCCATATGTATGTATATGTATCTATATATAAAATATATATATATATATATATATATATATATTCCTATATATGTTCCTTATATATGTGGTAGTCCCCTGAAGGTACCTAAATATAGTTCCCTTTCTCCACTACTCACTCCCTCCACCCCCTTGTCTTGCCCTCACACAGCCACTACCCTAGTTAAAGCAACTAGGTGGCACAGTGAGTAGAAGACCTGAGTTCAAATCTAGCCACAGAAATATACTAGCTCTGTGATGGTGGGAAAGTCATTTAACTGATGTCTGCCTCAGTTTTCTCAACTGTAAAATGGGTATAATACCCACACCTACTTCTCCAGGTTCTGAGAATCAAGTGACATACTATTTATAAAGCATTTAGCACAGTGTCTGGTACACATTAGGTACTATATGAATGTTTATACACTGCCAAAGCCCTTATCACCTCCCACCTGGACCATTTCAATATTGCCTAAAGAGTTCCTCAAGTCTCTCTCACTTCTAATTGATTTTCCTTTATTAAAATATAAACTTCTCAAGGGCAAGGATTGTTTTATTTTAATCTTTGTATTCCTGGCACATATTATATGATTAATAAGTGTGTATGGCTGATAAATGAAATAAAAAATGGATTTAGCACCAAGCATGTATAGGCAAGAAATTGAGAAAAGTACAAGATATATTTCCCTTTCCTAGATATTTCCCCCTTTCAATTTTTTTAGAAGAAATGGGATATATATATATATATATATATATATATATATATATATATATATATATAATAAAGACAAATATACAAGAAAACATGTCAAATTAAAAATAAAAGTCTGAAATTGGGAACATGAAGCAATGAGTTCAGAGAGGAAAGATTCTACAGGCTCTGGAAAGACTATAGTTTTTCTCTTTTAAAATAAAATTGGAAATTGAAAATATGAATAACAGCTCATGGGGCAAATTCTGAAATTTATGCTATAGAAATATTACTCTCTCTGCCACCATAGCTCCCCCCCCCCCCAGAGGACAGAAACCATTTCTTCTTTGTCTTTCCATACCTAGCATCTAATAAAGTTCTATGTACAAAATTGACTTCTAATAAGCATTGAATTGAACAAATCCCTTTATCTTATTTTCAAAGAACATATGATATGTAAGTGAATATGATAGCAAATAAAAGTCTAAAGTTAATTGAATAAATTAACTGGCATAAACCGTTTCTCTTTGTTACAAGGAAATGCATATGCGTGTAGTGGAGGAGTTGGAAAATGAGGTGTTGCAATTGATGAGCGATATCTGTTGTATACAAACAAACAGCATCCAAAAGGAAATGCTTTACATGACTGCACATATAATATAAACCTATATCAGATGGCTTACCATATCAGGAAGGGAGAGAGGAGGGAGGAAGTGGTATAATTTGAAACTCAAAACTTTAAAAAAATAAGTGTTAAAAAGTATTTTTACATGTAATTAGGGGAGAATAAAATATTATTCTAAAAGAAAAAGCATTAATGAGACTTTTTTTATTAAAAGAACACAATATGAAAAATTAAGCCAACATGATAGAAAAATTCCTGTAGAGCTAATGTACTTACATGATTTTATCTATATACAATTTCAGACCTCCTTCTTTCAAATCCACCAATATCTTTTCCCTGCTTCTTTCTGTCTCTTCCTCGTCATTCATTACTCTATTAATGTGAAAGTTTTACCTAAATGTGAGAGCAATGAACCTGCAGACAGGAGTCTTCTCTTCGATTCTCTTGGTGACTGATTTTAACCTTGAACTTTTTTATGAAACATTTCAGAGCCTCCTTCTTTTCTTGCATATTTGATGATAAAGTGCCAACTCAATAAAAAAGTGAAAGGAATATGTAAAGGAGAAGTAAGCAAAGCAAAATGTGGAATCCTTTAAAAGCACTCTCTATTTTCAATGATTGCTAGCAATTTCATTTGATTCTATGCTTCTGACATTCTAGAGCCAGTATCCAGGCTCGTGTGGGACGCTGAAAGTTCAGTGTTATGCAAACACAACTACATACTCTGCTTAATGCAAAATGCTAACTAAGGTGACATATCAGATGTAGGGACAATGTGTATCCAATCTGTTCTTATAAAACACTAATTTCATGTTATTCTGTTTTTAGCAAGAGTTGGTCCATTCTGAAAAATCACTCTATAAAGGAAAATATTTTTTTGTCAAGATTTTCCTTAAAAAGAAAAGAAAAAATAAATAAAACCCTGTATTCAGAACAAAGTGCACCATCAGCCTTCTCCCATATTCTAAATCTAGAATTTTCTTTTTATAGTCAGAGACCTCTACTTGAGAGCACAGCTCCATCCTTGGCTTATGATACTGTAGTATGAAGTTAAGTTCCTTCCATTATCCCATTCCCTAAAGCACACATCCAGAGCAAATCTCTGAAAATGCCATTTTTGGAGTTCCTAAGGATGGGGAACAGAATTAAGATGATGAAAAAATCAATGATATACATATATACATGATATTGCATGGAGGGCTGGGTGGGCATATACCATTAGCAAGCATGACTATACCAGTACAGACTAGTTTATTAGATCAACCAGAACTCCACAGCAAAGAGCATAGTTTTAATCAATAACAAACACTGAATATGTCCATACTACATGGCAAGAACTGGGATAGGTACTAGAGATATAAAGACAGAATTAAAACAGCTATTGTGCTCAAGGAGCTTATCAGGGAAATGCATAGACAGAAATATACAAAAATATACACAAAGTCCATTCATGACCACTTTATGCTGGAGAGGCACTAGGTACCTCTAGGTGATCCAGAGAAGCCTCATGTAAGAAGGGGCAACTGAACTGAACTTTGATTCTTGATCTGGGGAAATTAAGGGGTGAAGTTGTGTACTGAATTTGGGGATTCTTCTAAGACTCCATCCTGATCATGTTAACGCTCTACTTGAGAGCCCCAGAGAGTAAAATGAAACAGAGATCATTTTGATAGAAATAAGGATCAAAAAAAGGTCCAAGATTTTGTCAATGGTCCACGGAATATATGGACGAAACTAAGGTCAGGGCCTTTCACATATGGGAGGGTTATATATGTAGGTAGGGGGAGATGGCAGATGACCGAAGAAGAATGTTCCTGACTTTACCATTTTGCAAAGGACAGGCCTTACCAAGCTTTGTAAGCTGTGAATTTCCAGAAAGGGCTTCTTAAAGTGCTGTAACCAAAGTTTATTAGTCTTGGAAAGAACAAAGGTTGAAAAGCATTAGTAGGTGGAAGGTGAAGATACTTGCGTTATCTGAGCAAATTATTTATAATATGCTACCTCTGGTATTACATTGATTTACCCCAGGAATTTATACTGACTCTGTCTTTTGGATCAATTGACTCAATTCAAAGTGTTTTATTGCAGGATGAGGAAAAGATTCTTGTGACATAATTTTTATATATAAATGCTCTAAGGATACATACTACAACTTGTGGGCTTTCTGTTTTGTACATTTTGAATTCCATTTCTTTTCTTTTGCTGGGGGCAAGAAGGATTTGAAAAATGCATTAACATGAACATTGGTTTATTGGGCTGGAATGGTAAATATGGAGTAGTGAAGAGTGTGAAGTCAGGACGATGCAATACATGTTGTCTCTAATGAATATTGTCTGTGAGACTCTGGGTAAGTCACTTAAACTCTCATTAGCCTATGTGTATTAGGAGCACAATGTATCAGAGTTCTTCCGTTATCTCCCCGCAAACATGACACATAGACACCTAACCCATGTTCCCCTTTGCTCTCACAGTCGAGTAGAACTCTTTTTTAAAAAAAAATATCACGATGGGATAAAATCCAAAAAAATAGTTAATAAAGGATAAACTTCTATTCTGGACTACACTGAAGCAACAAAAAAACAGTGTTCAAAACAATAACATTGAATGTTATATTGCAGGAAATATTACGAGTAACAAAACAACATTGAATCAGTCTACAAGGTGAGCTGGGAATTGAAGTACAGGATCAGGAAATGGTAGAATAATTCAATTGATATTTTTGCCTGTCTTTGGAGTAGACATTGCTGAGCTACAAAGAGAAAGAAACTATATTTTCTAGTACACCATGGGGAGGATTTAAATATAGTTATGTGTAGATAACTAGAAGTAGTAAGAAAAAGATTCAATACTGAAAAACAGTCAGAGGGTTGACTTTAAATAACATTTCTCTATAAGTCCTAGAGAGAGAGCAACTAGTATAGTTTAACTTACCTGACAATCACTTGAGCTGGAAGAGCTACCTCCTGGAACATTAATCTGTCTCTACAGCAAAACAGTGTTCAATTTTCAGACAACAGATGACAAGGCAAAGTGTCTTGGTGGCACTTTAAGGTTTGCAAAGATTTTTACAAATATTTCATTTTACCTTTAAAATTACCCTTTCTGGATGGAGGCGATATTATTATCCTTACTTAATAGATGAGGAAATTGAAGCAAACAGAGGTTAAGTGACTTGCCCAGGGTCACCTAGCTAATAAGAGTTTGGGACTGGATTTGAATTCAGGATTTCCTGGCTCCAGGTCTAGTGCCCTATGCAATGTATCACCTCAACCTAAATAACATAACAATATATATAAAAGTAGCTTATACATTCATTGTTTTCTTGTGTAACATAGTGTTACTTCATTATTTCATTTTAAGATTTTTGAAAACATTGAAAACATCTATAACACTGGTGCTAATTCCAGGACTCTCTCGATCAATGAATCTTTGAAAAATCACAGGAAAACCAAGTTCTAATGAAGCTAAAAATATCATTGTTTCTGTGAAACAAAGTTGTTCTTGTTAGTATCATTGCCCAGACCTATGACAGCATCCTTGTAAGGAAAAGCTTCTCAATATCTTTGTATGTGTGGTATGGACAGCTTCTCAAAATGTTTCCAAAAATTTCTAAATGAAGAAAATGCTCAATTTCAGTTAGAGATTAGTGAAAATTAAAAAGCAATTATTTTCTCACCCAAGGTAACTGTCACCCACACAAAGCTCTACAGGCTCCAGTTTAAGAGCCCCCGTTTTTAGGGGAATTTCTGAAATGGAAATGTCCTCCATTGATTCAGTTCAATAACTTGTCTGTAATTTATTCTCTTAGAGAGTTGTCTCAGGGACAGAGTGATGAAGCAGCTTACCCATGGAATCACAGCTGAGCCATGCCCAAAGCTGTATAGTATGTTTGTGGGGTTTTTTGTTTCTTTGATTACTTTTTTGGGGAGTAAGGCTAAAGTCTATTGTGAGAATGCTCTCACAAAAATAGTGAGGGGCTTCTCAGTGAGGGTAATATTTTCCAAATGAGCAAATCCATCCAACAGATAGTGCCTCCAAATTTTGATGGCACCAGGTTACTTTGAGTCTCCCTAATTGTGGCTCACAAGTTAGTACTATATATAAAAATAATGAGATGAAGAAGGACTGTGTAGTAAGCCACCCATTTGTAGGATGAGTTCATTGTTAATGAGGAAGGAAGAGTAAAGGCAAGCATGCCAGGTCAATGATTTTTTTTCAAAAAGTAGGTGATGGAAAATGGTATTTATTATTTGATGATAAAGGTGATACAGTCAGATCTCTATAGAAAAGCAGTAAATACCTCTTTTAGAAGGCCTGGGTCATAATGTATATGGAAATACTCTGCCCTGGGTTTGCAGAGTCACATAACATCTGGGTAAGCCCGTTGACATGTCTAACATCCTTACATTCTCTCTTTTTAAATGTCTGTTTGCATGGGAATATCACAATTGCAGTGATGGAAGTGTTTCTATGAGTTATAGGGAAGAACCCCGTATGAGGAGCAAAGAAGAATTAGAAGGAACACTTTCAAATCTTCACTTTGCTGATACAAAAATGGATGGAAAGAAACATTTTTGTCAAGAAGAACCTTATCCTACTCCAAACTTCTTAAAGGCTTCAAAACTAGTTCTGATGTAGAGGGTATGCTAAAAGTCCCCATAACTCAGTTTTAATAAGCAAAACAAGGAACAGACTTGCCTACTGTATATTTCTAAAAGTTCCTACTGCTGCCTGAAATTCAACTCTGATGGGCCTCAGGGTGGATTTCACAGGAAGGAGAGAACTGATGAGTTCTAATTATACCTAATTCCATGCTCATCAACTAATTCACAGTCTTGCTATGTGACATTCTGCAAGTCCCTTCCATTTCCTTGGCAGTTCCTTCAGCTACAAAATGTGGTTGTCCTGCCTCACAAGGGTGCTATAAAATATCACTAATTAAAAAAGATTGCTAACCACAAGGGTGACTATTCCATTTAAAGGATAGCAGGTAATTGATAAAATTAGCAAGAAACTACGACAACCTCATTTGGAAGGATTTTTTTAAAGTAGAAAGCAAACAATATTTTAACCATCCTGTGTTACTCACTCATACCCCTTCTTCCAGGAATAAAGGAGATACACCATAATTACTCTTTTACTGATATGCATTATTATAAGTAGGCAGCAGGGGGAAAAGGCACTAATTCACATACTTTATATTGCTGTATGAGACAACTACAAATAAATATAGCTAAGCCCAGTCTAAAGCTGCTGTGGGCAAAAGGTGGGAGGTGATGTTGAAGGATAAATTAGATCTGGAATTGACCAACTGGACCAAAACCTCCCCAGCAATTGATGTGGGAATGGGTTCCCTGACAGAGCAGGACAGTTATCGATGGATTCCTATTGGATTCAGGGTCCTGCTAAACAACATAGAGAAGAATGCAAAGTAGCTTTGTTGACTGGTGATATTCTTACTCATAAGAGTTTGGAGGGCACACTGGAGGTGACAGTGCCAAGTTCTACATTCCAACTAGCTAAGATACTCTGTTGGCAAAATGCTTACATGTGTTATATGGATATGCTTATATGGATATGTATTATATATGTATATACATTCACATACATATATGTAGATGTGTGTGCATGCATACATGTCTACATATATGTATGTGTGTGTGTTTCTATATACATACACATGTGTATCCATATATATTATACATATATACTCTTAAGTGCTAAAGTCAGACTAAAAATGAGAATGGCAAGTAATACATAAGAGTGCTCGTAATCATATTTACGATCATATATGTTTTGCTGGAAAAATCATGTAAATACAAGTTGCATTAGCATGTTGTCAGCAGCCTCTACCAACAGAAAATGTGAGGCTTATCTTGTCATGTCTTTTTCAAGCTGCTGAAGGAAGTCCTATCTTTGACAGGCTTACAGATACAGAAGTGATCATTTCAACCAATTTATTTAAGAAAAGATCCTTCACTGTGTCATGCATTGGTTGAGACAGGCAATAATATAAAAGATGACAAGGAATTCATTGGTTAAAAAAAATAAATGAGTGAGTCTAAAAGATAAGGGGAACTCAGGTGACCTCGGAGGCATATCCTACTCCCTTAAACAGAAGATTAAATGTCCTTGGAGTTTTATTGGAGCTTTTAAGCTTTGCAAATTGAGCCTGGAAGTGCTAGGTGACTATTTTATATTACTTTGATACTGCATAGATTACTTTTGATTATTTTGAGATAAGTTCATGATTGTAAATAATTTCAGCAGTAATGTTGCATATGGTACTGCTACTACTCAGGAGATAATGTTTGGAGCTGTTGTGCCTGAACTATTCACCCTCCTATGGTCAAACCAGAGATGAGATACTTCAAATTCTAGTTGATGCTCATGTAACAGAAATACAATGCATAACATGGCTTTGAAAGTCTTTTGAGTTTGGAAATTCCTTCTAGAACTTATGATGTACTGACATAGCTTTTGAGAATCCACCATGATAGAGAACCATGATAGGGATTTTAGTACTCAGAGAAATAAGAAGAGAAATAAACTTTTTTGATGTCTTGAAAAAAAATTACTTGCCAAACAATTTTTAATATGCATTTTAATACTGATAATTGGCATGAGAGATAGAAAACTGGTGTAAGAGTCAGGAAGACATTGATTCATGACCTAGAGTAAGCCATTTAATGGCACAATGGCCCAGGCAGCTTTCTAAGGTTACAAAATGAAGAGCAGTTGCTGAACTGTATGGGTAGAGGGAGTTTACTCACTGAGAGTCCCCTAAATCAATGAAATCAGAGGTACAGTTAAAAAAGAAATGTAAAATTGGCTCTTCACGTATTTGAAGAGCTGTTATTTTAGGCCACCATTATCCTATTGAATAAAACATATTTTAACAAAATGACCTGATCCTGCTGCTATCATTCCTATACTAGCCATCTTATTTCTTTCACTTCAGGAACCACTTTTCTCTTTCTAAGGAGTATTAGCTGGGATGGGAACTATAACATTACCATGCAATATTACATCTGGATTAAATGTAGCCATATACTCTTCTCAAGTCAATCTGTTCACTGACCCACTAACAGCTCATGCTTGTTATTGGCCCTTTGTCTTCCTGTATGTTTTCCCCTTCCCTTACCTCTTCTTTCCACTTAGCCAAATTATCCCTACCTTTTGAGTTCCTCCTGCTCCATGAAACCTTCCTTAGGCTTTTTAGATCTACCAAATTTTCTTTGGAATTCCATTTGGGTACAGTCTCACACCACAATTTAACATTTGTTTTTAGACTGGCTTGTCACATTCCATAATTACGTCATGCTTAAATATGTCTGTGTCTCCAAAAAGCCAGAGAGATCCTTGAGAATAGAGATTTAGTCTTAGTATTCTTTACTATTCCTCACAGAGCACTAGTTAGCAAGCAGAAGATTTTCAATATTTACCCCTTAATTATCTAGAACCATAGAGCTAATCACCAAGAAAAGTATACCTAGAGGAATAAACATTGCCTAAGAGGTCTTTCTTTGATCGGACTTATCATTTCATCTGGATGGAGAATTATTGATATGGAAACTTCTTCCATGGATGTAGATTGGTCAATTGTCAATAACTTATCATATTAAAGAGATTTATGGGGATACCGAGAGAGGTTAAGTGATGTGCCATGATCATGTAGCCTTATAATTCAGTGGCAGAACTTGAATCAAGTTATTCCAAATTCCAATACTGGCAGCCTTCTACACATTACGTTGCACTGCTTTACCCCCCTAAGACATAAGAATCCAGTAAAAAAAAAATGGAAAGTAAAGAAGGAAAGAAAGACAGAAAGAAAGAAAGAAAGTAAAGAAGGAAAAGAAGGAAGGATCTGTTTCACCAGAAAGTCCAAACACTATAAATGAGTCTTTGCTGAGAGTCTGAGCATCTAATCACATATCTGCAATGCAACTATAACATGACTCTGGTGTTGAAAATCTGGTCAATTGATACTCAGTACCATTCTATTTGATAAGATATGCTATAGAAGAAAGCAATGACCGGAAGGCTAAGTCTTGAACCAAAAGTCTACCCAATTCAGCCTTCAATGAGGTTGAACACATACATAATCACACATTTAATTTTAGAGTGAAACTTTTAAAAACACACAATCTGTTAATTCTCTCACTTGACTTCATGACATGGAAACAGAGCTCAATTGAAATGGGACAAAGCATTCCTCAAGCTTATTAATCAGTATTTTAAATACCTCAATATCTTTTCAGGGATAAATCAATTTGATAAAATAATGCCCCATATATCCATTTGCAGAATGGCTTAAATTGAACCTGGAATTCAATTGACAGAAGAGCTTTCTAATGAAGTGATGTATTTTGTAGTAAGAGTGTGCTATGTACAAGATATTATTCTAGCCACTGAAGATTCACAGATGATAAAAGATATAATCCCAATCCAATCTGATAAGAATTTATTAAGCATCTATTATATGAAAGGTACTCTGTTAAGAAATGAGATTTCAAAGACAAAATGAAATACACGTGTGTATGTGTGTGTGTACAAATTTCTGCCCTCAAGTAAATTACTTCTCTCTTTATGTTTTCATCCTTCCCCCAACCCCACCTCTGCCTTTCATTTCTTTGGAGTATAGACATAACAGTGGTACAGTTTAGTGCCTGGGGGTAGAATCTCCATGTCTTGTTCAGATTGCTGACTTCACAGTCACAGCCACCAAATTTTCAAATACTTTGTGATGTCATTCAGTTGAGTCTGCTGTCATATGAGGACATCAATGGTAACAACTAAGTAAAATTTTACTACCAACCCATTTATCTTGGTTTTCAATTCTCTATTAGCTTTTTCAGTCCATCCTTCCAGTTCAAAGACTGTAATCTTTGTCAGAAAAAAAGAACCAAAATAAAAACTGAATAGTTCTGATTGTTTTTGTCACATCCATTCAAAGTAGAGATAGTTTCCTTTCTTGATCATTTCCTTTTTCCTATTAACTAATATGTGTGTGTGTGTGTGTGTGTGTGTGTGTGTGTGTGGGTGTGTGTACACATACATATTTATTTTTAATTATCCTTAGCTTTCCTTAACTGCCTTGGTTCATTCTGAGTGCTTAAATTCCCAACATTATTCTCTTAGGATTGTCATACCATTTTATATTATCTGAATCTGATTCTATCTCCTGTGATAGCTTTTTTTAATCCAAGCTAATTAATTCAACCTTATCACCCCCACAGCATCATTATATACAGAACTCCATAACCCAAAAACTGACACCCTTTTCCTGAGACTGAGAGTTCAGAATATGTAGACTACCTGAGAGAAATAAAAATTATGCTTTTATCGTAGATGAAATGTTACATCACTTGGCTTGGCAATACTTATCTTATTATATCAATCTTTTTGAGACTGTGTACACTCACCCACCCACACAGAACTATGCATTTTCTAAATTAATTTTGGCAAAAACCAAATTAAAGTAATAGGACTAAGTAAAATAGAAAAAATGTTAATTTTAAGTTATTTTTTTCTTTTCAGATTTTCAGAAGACAGCAATGGAAAATATTTCATATTCATAAATGTGGGTTGTTTTAAGCTTTGACAAGGCTAAAGATTTTTTGAACTCCTTTATAAGTCGTACATACACAGACATACACACACACATACACACACACACACAGAGTTCACGGTCTAGCCATTCATTTACTTCCTTTGTCCAAAAGACATAAGACTGAAAGAAATCACCAAAGACTTGATAGCTGGCAAGGCTTTGTGACAACCCTAGCTTACTTGCCTCTCTCTGATAAAGCATAAACCTGTATCTGCTACTATCTCTTCAGGGTTCTCTAGCTATAAAACAAACAGAAATGTTCACTCCACATAATAGCTCTACAGAAAAATAAATAAAATTAAATTATATTTGGATCAGGGATATAAACACAGGAATATAAACATTATGAATTTAAGACCCTGCCCTCTGCCCTGAAGTTAAAGTCAAACTAAAAATAGGGGGGTAAGATAGCTGTTTGTTTTCACAATGCATGATGAGGGACAAATTGAAATCTATCCATGACAAACAGGCACTCGGTGACAAGGGTGCAATCCTATTATTCAGGAAAAAAGAGCACATGTGGAGTAAAATCATTTGAAACTTTTGTAAACTAATAAAGCAAATTTAATTCAGAAGGATACATGAAGCACAGCAACAGGGGCCTTAACAATACTTTTTGATTATGAGAACCCCAGGAGTCTAGAAGCTTCCCTGAGCTCTACAGCCACAAATCCTTTGGTAGATTTTGCAGAAAACACAAAAAACAAGCAGACATTATTCTTTCCTTCCCTTTAAAAAATGTTTTAGAGATATTCATTTCCAAACATTCAGGTAAAGATAATTTTGAATATTCTTATGTAACTAAACACATTTTCCTCAGAACTATAGAATTCTAAATGTCTTATCCACTGTAATAGCAAGCACAGAAGCCCTGATAGAGGATTTTCTGGTTGTATGTTTACAGAAGTCCTGGAGGAGGGTTTTGGAGATCTTGGAACTTTACTGATAATTTGTACTGAACTCTTAGACCTTGTTTGTGGGTCTGTGTTGATCTCAACATTGATAATTTGCGTTGAGTCCTCAGACCTTGTTCGTGGGTCTGAGTTAATTTCACAGGCAGATAGTGAACTGATGATAGTGCTGGCAATGTATGTGAATATTATTGTGTCTCTGCCAGGCTTTGTTTTCCCAAAAACAGGAACTGCGAAGGACTTGAGGCAGACTACACACTGTGAACTTTAATATGGAATGGGAACTGGATGAAGAACTCGACAAGGAGCTAGATGAGGAACTGGGCAATGCCTGCCTTTGAACCCAAATGACAATTGGAGCTGGGACCATAGAAGAGGAACCATAGATGCTGAGAGCCAGCCTCAAGTCAAGCTGAAAGAAGACTTTACTTGGATATTGTGTACTGACTGAGAAGGTTATGATTTTCTGTGATGTAGGGGTGGAAAACTTTGATTTTGGTACTTTGTGATTGAATTAAGGATTTTGTGATTGCCTAAATGATTGTATTTTGTTTAAAACTATGTGACCACTTTGGTGAAAACTGTGGCCATTTTAGTGATAAGTTGTTGAGTTATTATGTCATTGTGAATGCTATATTTTTATTTTCTGTGATAAGTTGTAACATTGTGAATGCTATATTTTGATTTTCTATGAATGTTTTGCTCTGATTTGTTATTTAATATATAGAGAATTCTCTACACTATGTAATCAGAAACTTGAAAGCTGTCCACAGCAGCAGTCCCCTGGAAAGCTGTTCATGCATGGCTTTACATCCATGAACAATTCAGAGTTAGTTTCTTCTTATTCTGCTATCCAATAATATAAACTAACAAACTATTTTAATCCTGACTATCACTAGCAAGGCCGGGTAACTATAATAGTTCTAACACAATACTGGATAGAAAAATTAAATGAAAGAAAAATTGAAGGAAGAAGGGGAGTGAGAGAATTAAAAAAGAAGAAAAAATATAATCTAAATGGGCATTCTTGAATCAACTCTAACTAGAGCAAATGCATAACCTTCAAATAAAAACCATCAAAATATGTAACTCTAGCTCTCCCAGGTTCTGAGATAAAATGTATTTTGTTCAATCTTGGATGGGGTATTCGAAAGAAAGATTGGTTTGTTTCCCTGGTTCATTTCACTCTGATGCAGAGTTTATTTTAGAGAATTTCTAAACACAATTTTTCCATATGTCATCTTGGTTTGAACAAATGTGAGTAACTGGGTTGCAATTCCCTTACAAATACTTAAGGTGATAAATACATATCAGATATAGGACAGCTTTTATAAAAAGCAAGAGAGATGGAAAGGGAAGGAAATGTATAGTTAGGCAGCTAGGGGTGAGTGTGTATATGTGTGTGTGTGTGTATGTGTGTGTGTGTGTAGATACATCTTGTAAAGAAGATTATTAGCCTTATCAATTGTGAATCAGACTACATTTGTGGATATCACCTCTAATCTTTTCTATTGCTGCTGATTTTGTTAGGTAAAAGCTATGTCAATAATATATAAACTAAATCTTTTTATGAGTGAATATTTCTTTTTTTTTAAATTTTATTATAGTTTGCATCATTCATTTCCACAAGATTTTGAGTAACATATTTTCTCCCCATCTTTCCCCCACCCACCACCCCAAAACAGCCATCCCAGTGTGTCCCCCCTCCCCCAGTCTATTCTCTCCTATGTCACTTTTTGGTAGGGCAGGATGGATCTCCCAACTGCAGTGCCTGTGTATCTCAAGTTCCAGTTGGATGTAGTCAATAATAATAACAATAATTGCATAGATAGACAGATAGATAGATAGATACACATTCATAACATTTGATTATGGAACTCCAGATTCCAGATTCTTTCTCCTCCTCCCTCACCACCCATCCCCACTGGAAGGACAAGCAATCAAATACAGGCTGA
>CM053583.1:178370297-178391405 GCA_028627135.1 Pseudochirops cupreus
AACCCTTCTATATGACCAAACTATTGTACAATGTGAAAGTATTTGCAGATCCTATACATGATTGCACGCCACCATGGGGGGGGGAGGGAGGGGAGAAAATCTGAAACTCAAGTGAATGTGGAACTGAATCTTGTAAACTAAAAGGAAATAAACAAGTCATTTAAAAGAAAAAAAAGTATTTGCTTATTTTAACTTCTTTTATTTTACAGAAGAAGAAATTAAAGTATGTGGAAGTTAATTAAATTGCTCAAGGTCAAACAGATCATGCACACTGAAGATAGGACTTGAGCCCAGGTCTTCTGACCCCTGAGTTGGTGCTCATTCCTCTTTACCATTCTACCTCTCTCTCTAGTCCATCCTTCTTCATTCATTCATCTACCCTTTTAAATCTCTCTTCCTGGCTCATTACTCAATAACCTGTGATGCTATTACTTATCAAATAAAGCACAAACACTTGATCTTAGTACAATCTTTCTCCAATCTACTTTTTCCCAATGTCACCTCGTGCCCACTCCACAGCAAATAGTTAAATTTCTGCCCATTCTGTCATTCCTGAATCAGATCCCCTCATCCCTGTACCAATCCCTTCTGTGTTCTTGCTTTTGGTTAATCTGATCCCGTCTCCTTTTCATCAGAAGATTCTGCAAATGGTTTTACAATTCATAGTCTTAGATAGGTGAAATGAGTTATCCAGGGGTCATGTAGACAGTATACATCAGAATTGGGGCTTGAATGCAGGTCTCTAACATCAAGATCAGCTCTCTGTATACTTTGTCTCTCACATAAACCTTGCATATTGTTCAATAATATTTGTTCAGTTAAAGAAAGAGTCATTGTCATTTATTTCATTCATTATTGGAGGAAAATGATCTGTTAAGTTTACAGGAATAAAGACTCAAATATTGGTTGAATAGACTTGCCATTGAAATGTGTTTAGGTAGCTATTGGTAAAAATGTATAGGAATGACAAAATGTTAAGACCACAAATGCACAATGGTGACCCATATGTATGTAGGTGGTATCTAAAACCATGAAAGTATATGACATCCTTAAAAACATTTTTGTGAATGGAGAAAAGTTGCATGTACCTACAGAAATCTTCATAGAGTAGCAGAAGAATTCAGTGATGAGCAATCAGAAGGAAAGAAGTGAATTTCCCAAGTCCTTCGCAGGGAAAATAGTAAATTTTAAGACATAAATACTAATAAATAAATTAGATAAGACAAAAATACCTAATGAGGACAGGATGGCTTCAGCAGAAATATTGGCAGTACAGAATTCCAAAATAATTCTGAGAGTAAAAATGGGGGAAAAGTCACTTTAGAGGTGTTTTATCTTCTAGTGAAAAGGTTTGCAAAAAAAATACAGAAATCAATGAAGAAGAATCTAAAGAAATGTCCATCCTTCTCGCCAGCATGGTCTACCTCCTCAAATTTGTCTGTGTTTATTATGTTTCATTCCACAAGTACGATATAAGAACAGGGGCAGCTTGGTTGCAACAGTGGTGGTGCCAGATTTGGAATAAGGGAGACCAATCTTCCTGAGTTCAAATCCAACCTTAGACATTTAATATCTATGTGACTCTGGGCAAGTCACTTAACCCTGTTGGGCTCAATTTCTCATCTGTAGATTGAGCTGGAAAAGGAAATGGCAAACCACCCTAGTATCTTTGCCAAGGGAAAACCGAGACGGGGTCATGAAGAATTGAACAGGACTAAAATGACTGAATAACAACAAAAGAAGATGCATTCCTGGGGGATAAGGATACTTTCCCCTGTATTTGTAACTCCCAGAGTGATAGGACAGAGGAGATAGTTAGTAACATCTTTTGGATTAGAATACTGCACAAAGCATATGATCTCATTTTTAGAGGTTTTGTTAAAAGTAACAGCTGATGTTTACATAGCACTTTGGGATTCTGGATGACTGAACCTGGCAGGGAAGATGCTGTGATTGCCAAACCTGCCAAGGCACAGCTACACAATTTTGTGAGGTGCTTTGCACACATTATCTCCTTTGACTCTCATAATGACCCTGTGAAGCATCCCAGACCTCACCAACCCAATCTTAAAATGGAAGAAATAGAAGCGGAAACAGGCTACATGACTTATCCAGAATAATGAATGTAGTATCAGAAGCAAAATTTTAACTTGGATCTTTTGTTACTCCAAATAAAACTCTTTTTATGCTGCTAGGGGGCACCCTGGAGCCTAGAGTCAGGAAGTCACACTTAGAAGTTGTATGAATGAGGAAGTCACTTAACTTTTCTGTGCATCAGTTTTCCAATCTATAAAATGGGAAAACAGTATCCACATCATAGGGTTGTTACGAAGTTCAAATTCAATAATGTAAGTAAATCACTTTGTTAACCTCAAAGAATTATTATTATAATTTTATCAAATTAGGTGACTTATTTGATAGAGCACTGAACTTGGAGTCAGGAAGAACTGAGTTCCAATCCAGACTCAGACATTTAATAGCTGTGCAACGGTAGGCAAGTCACTTAACCCTGTTTGCCTCAGTTTCCTCATCTATAAAATGAGCTGGAAGAGAAATTGGCAAACCACTCCAGTATCTTTGCCAAGAAAACCCAAATGTGATCACAATGAGCCAGACACAATCGAAAATGTCTGAATAACAACCACCACAACAAAAGTGTATGAATTACTTGGGACAAACCATTATTTTAATATATTTTCATGCTTGCTTCTACTGATAATAGATTGACTCAGAATTTACCTTAGTCATATTCAATTGTATTGTGTCAGTTTCCTCACCTTTAGCTAGACTTTTGTTGGTTAAAAGCTGGACTTTGTAACATGCACATGGGTTTCATTACCTCCTCTGGTTGTGTTTTGAATTCTGTGTTCTTTAAGAATGAACAGTATTCCATGGAAAAATGCAAAAGTTATAGTTTTTAAAGAACACATTTCAATGCGTGTTAGAGTTGTGTACTGACTGTTGGTATAAGGAAGTCATGCATTTACAAGGACATGAAACAGTACCAGACTCATCAAAGACCAAAGTAAAGTACTGTGGGGAAAACAATTGACAATGCCAAGGCTTGATAAATCTATTGCTGCAAAACAGTCTAATTAATTCTAAGAAAACCAGCAAAGACATTCGGAGGGTCCTGTCATCCTCTGGGGTAGTTGGATTCCTCTACAACATGGCATAGGCTTTTCAAAGTTTTACGAACAATGAGAAAAGCAGTCAAAGCAATCAACTTTGATAAGAAGAAAAACTCCAAGAATTTGCCTATAAACACTAAAGCTTAGGGAAAATATTTACTGATGAAACACTTTTTTTTTTCACTTAAGGCTATCCTAAAATTGTCAGAAGGCCAACTGAGCGTGTAAAATCAGGCTCTCTTCACCAGACAATAAAAGAGTCATTAAAGATGTTCTAGGATTTTTTTTTACTTCCAATGGACTTACATATCACCACCATGAAATGATTGATGAATGTTAATAAATAAATTAAGATCCTGAAGATTCACAAATTTCCCCCCACACATATACACACACGAAAGATGGATCATGGTCTTGAACTATTCCATAGACCATAGCTTGTGGGAATAAAATTAACAAATATATTCAAGTGGTGGAAATAAATATGGTTCAATCGTTTGGGAACCAGATCGCTCGATTTGCAAAAATATTCTACATTTGATATGATTAAAAATGGCAGCTATGTGGTATAGTGGATAGAGATCTTGGCCTGGAGTGAGGAAGACATGAGTTCACATGTGACCTTCAATTAATCATGTTAGTTTCCTCAACTAGAAACTGAGGATAATCACAACCTTTCATTCAAAGGTAGTTGTGATGATGAAATGAGGTATTTAAAAATTTCCTAGAACAGTACCTGACACAGAGTACGTATTAAATTCGTATTTCCTTACGCTTACCTTTCATTAAAAGGAATGAAATATGTGTCAAAATCTTATGACCTCATTTCCAAATTGTTTAAAACAAGCGACTGCTGCAAAAGTGGACAAATCGAATCTTAATTTTTTGGAAGATGTTAAGATGTTGTAGATTTTATGATATTTCAATAAATTTCTTTTATTTTTTTTCCAGTTAATTTCCACAGTAACATAATGGTTAACTTCATTATCAAGTATTTAATTAGAGGTACTCCTGGACTTATAGGCTTTTATTCTAATGAAAACCATAATAACAGCAACAACAACGGCTAACAACAAGGTAAACTACAACTCCTAATTTAAAGAAATAAAAACAAGCCAACAACGTCACAGAAATCTTTGAGATTTAGTGGAATGAGACCAGCGGTGAGCTGGTAAATGTTTAACAACTGACTCTCTGGAAAAAAAAATGCAGGCCACATATTTAATTTTAATCTATATGATTAATATTTGCTCCATCATTTTCTTAAGCCTAGACAATAAAAAGAACAATAAACTAGCCCCTAATTTGTAGTGTTTGCTGATTTCCTAGATCTAAATGTTCAAATTTATCACCTTTCTCCAGCTGGCCCCAGCACACCGCAGTAGGAGAATCATGGCTTGAATGATGATTTTGGAAAGATGTGTTGCTCATCCTTCACTTTCTTTTTTGTTTTGTTTTGTTTTTTTTGATTTTTTGCTTTTTGGAGGGGGCGAGGCAGGGCAATCGGGGTTAAATGACTTGTCCAAAGTCACACAGCTAGTAAGTGTTAAGTGTCTGTGGCTGGATTTGAACTCGGTGCTCCTGACTCCAGGGTGGGTGCTCTATTCACTGAGCCACCTAGCCACCCCCATCCTTCAATTTCAAAGAGAACTAATGATACCATGGGTGATGTCTTGACTTGAGAGTGAATTAGATTTAAGTGAGGCAGAATTGCACAAAGCCACCAGCCTCACTCCCTCTCCCTGAGTCATTCAAGTCCAGTGGCAGGACAAAAACCAAGATGGCTGGGGATGGTCCAGGATATGGTGGTGTCTTCAATGCCTGACCATGCTCTAAGTACTCCACAGTTCCTGCTTCTTCCTCTTTCATGGCCATTGGAACAAATTGTTTTCATCATGTCAATATGCCAGAGAAAGTCTTGGGAAGGATGTGTGCGCGCACACACACACACACAGAGACATACACACATGTATACATACATAAATACATGTGTGTAAATATATGTGTATATGTGTATGCATATATGTAGATGTGTACATATTTTAATTCCTTTTTATTATTAAATTAAGTTATTAAATATATACAAAAATACTTGTACACAAATGTATTGTGTAAATGTGTATGTATATATGTATGTCTGTATATATTTTATTCCTTTCATATTATTAAATTAAATTATCACATATATACATACATATACATACACACACATATATATCTATATCTATCTATCTGTCTGTCTGTCTGTCTATCTAATTCAAAAGGAATAAAAGGAGTAGTAGAATAGTCCTGTATATCATAAAATCCAGAAGCAGGAGAACTGATACATGGTGGAGAAGCATCAATGGTCCTGGATCAATGGCAGAAGAAACAGAAATAATTTTGTGATGGGAATGTACCACAGATTGAATATATAGGAGGAGGAAATAGGAAAGAGAGGACACATACACAAAGTCATATTATGAGAGTGGTCAGGAGCTTTAAATACCCAGGCATCTTCTGGAAATCTCTAAGAAGAAGATCAATTCATCTTTTATTTCTTTGAAAATGGAAGAAAGTGCTAAAGGAAACTGCTATTCGGGACATGATTGTGAACAAGAAGAAGGAACTCATTATAGAAGCTGGAATAATTTATTATCAATAAGTATATAAGAACAGAAGAAGAATCCCCTAGTTTAGTCTGAATCATTTATCCACTCTTGGGTCTTCACTAGCCCTGATCTCCCTTGATTAGAGTCCTGAAATGTCACTTTATGCAGGCCCATCTCGTCCACAAAATTACTTTTACCATTTCAGGAGCTTTAGCAGCATAAATTCACCCCTCTCCAAGGTTCATTTTGGAGCACATTTGCAAAATTCTTGAGACATATGAGCCTGTCTGCAGTAATTAATTCCTAGTTTGTCTGACCTAATTGCTCCATGTTGGCATCTGACATATGAGAGGAGGCAGAGCATGGCTGAAAATAAACAGAGTTCTGTCAAGATGATCAGTTAAATCATTTGTATTTTAACAGAGCTCTACAGGTTTTGGGGGGAGGGGTTGGTGGAAAGGTTATTTCTTTTTGGCAACTGGGTCTGGAGATTGGCCATTCACAGGCCTACTCTCTTGCTTACTACCAGGAAGTTTTGACCTGCTCTGTTTCCAAGCTGGGCTAGTTCACCCCTTCTGTAGGCAGCTGGGTGGTCCCTCATTCCTTGCTGCTGGCATATTGATACTGGGTTTCATGTGGTCATCTAATCAGCGTTAGTCCTATTGCAGCTGAGAACTCTTGATTTCAAGCAATGTAGCAGCTATAGCCTCCACAGTAGCGGGGAACAAAGGCATACACTACCGTGCCAGCAACTCTATAGTTTTTAATGCCTATATTTTGCCAATCATTAAATAACCTGTATCCACAAATACTTCTCAAACAGGATTCTTAACATCAGTGCAATGTATCCTACTGTAGCCTCGATTTTTTTAATAATTGAAAAATTTGTATATATTCTACCAAAGTCAGAGATATTCAGATATAAAAATAGAAATGAAAATGAATATTCAGTATTCACACAACTATTTTCAATGCATTGAATCCATATGTTAAGTTTTTACCTGCAATGTTCTCCCTTTATCTAAATTAGAAGATATAGAGCTTTGCAAGCCTTGCTGTTTGTCTAACAAAGAAGTTCTTAAGTATCTTACTGGACTTGTATCATGAAACAGATTTCAGAGGTGTCAAGGACCCAGTGTCATACTTAGTATGTTGAGTCTATATCCTCTATGTCAATACTGTCTTACTTAATGCCTTTCCCTTATCTAAAAATTAACTGGCTGCACATGAATTATTAAAAATATCACAATTATTTTTAAGTGGTTTATAAAAGTTTATAAGTGGTTTATAAAATTCCCTTCTTAATATATTATATTTCTGCAAAGTAACCACCAGGATTTTCCATGATCCTCAAAGGTAAATTTTATCTTGGCAAATCCAAAAATGATCTCTCTGTCTTTACCACTTAACCCTTGTATCTTTGTGTCTTGCTATCTCTGCTTCTGTCTTTTTGTCTCTGTCCTTGTGCCTCTGTCTGCCTGTCTATCTCTCATTTATGTTTCTCTTTCTTCAGCCCTTTTGTTTTAACCCCAAAGAGCACAGTAAAAGAAAGTCACTAAGGATCAGCAGTCTTTACAAAGCCTGGTAGACCAAAAGACACTAAACCAGTTAATGCCTGTGTTTGAAAGCAGATACAACAAACATAGCCAAAGAAAAGGTCACTAGTAACGTGGGCCACAGTAACCTTTCCTGAATGCTTTCCATTACCAAGGTACAGCAGAAAGAATGAGTAAAGACATTATACCTTATCATAATGGACAGTGAATCCTAACTGCCAGTTCTATTCTAGTCATATCATGATGGACATTTAGAGTATCCACCTCCATAGCTTTAAGCCTCTGGGGATTGAGTGAGAAGGAAAACCCACATTTGTATTTTTTCATAGTCTATATTCCCTGAGGAAGACATGGATGTCAAAAAGATGTATATTGTGGCCCTGGTATCTTTAAAGGTTCAGCTCTGGATGCCACCATTTCAAAATATAAATAGATGCTTGAAGGCAGTCAGCACAGGCTCAGTGCTAAATGTTCTGAAAATCCACATCCCCTGTACATAAATGGAGAGGGGAATAGTTGACAGTAGCTGCAGAGAAACTGGTGGAGATGGTAATGGGTCGAAAAAAAAGAAAATTTTGGTGACTGTCTAGGGGCTAAAGAATGGATGGACAATCTGAAGATAAAAACACAGTGAAAGATCATGCGTTATTCCTATATGAGTGTGATTTTCCCCAAGAGAGATGCATACAATCTACCCGTATAACTCCCCAATTTTGAGAATGAATTCTCAGAAAACCGTGCTTTCATGTGAAAAAGGGTCTAATTCTATTTAGCCCCATAAGGAAAAACGAGAATCAATGGTTAGAAACTACAATGAGGTGAATTTAGACTTGATGTCAAGAAAAAAAAAACTACTAACAATCAGAGCAGTCAAAATGTAGAAAGTGTTGCTTAGAGAAATGATGAACTCCCTCTCCCTGGAGTCTTCAAGCAAAGAGTAGACAAATAGTTGTTGTTGGGTACGTTTTCCTTTTTGAAGGAATTGGACAAGATGGCTCTTGAGATACTTTCAAATCTTAAAGTCTGTGATGCTTGCTCTTTCTCTGTCTCTCTCTCGCTCTCTCTCTCTCTCTCTCTCTCTCTCTCTCTCTCTCTCTCTCTCTCATAGGATTACAAAGCTGATCATAATGAATTGCTGGTCTATGGCATCACATGGTTCCATTGTAACTTTGCCTGTCTAATTGATCTTTATAGGAAAATATTTGAAGATCCAAATGTGTGCGGAAGATTGTACTTTGAACAACATGGTTAATGTGGGTTAATATACCATGCTATGAGTTCAAGAAGTCCTGGATTAATTATTAATTATTATTATTATTATTAATTATTGCAAAATATAAAAGAAAATAACTTGTATTAACATAGCACATTAAGGTTTGTGAAGAGTTTTACAAATTTTATTTTATCTTCACAAGTATCCTAAAAGGTAGGTGCTCTTATTATCTTCATTTTACACATAAGGAAACTGAGTTAGGCAAAGATTAAGTAGTTTAACTAAGGGTTACATAACTAGAAAGGCCGGATTTGAACTCACGTTTTCCTGATTCCATATATAGTGCCAACTTATTACCTTCTTAGAAAAGGAAATTATAGTGAGGGCAAACATTGACTCAGTGGTATTCAACAAATTTGAGGATTTGCTCCAAGGAATATTTGGCTCCCTTGCCACTTTTCAATGACTCATGATGTACTTGGAGGTTGGTATAATAGTAATCAGTTTAGCAGGATACTTAGCACTAAGTGTGGAAGGTGCAAACTCTGTCCCACTGTTGAGAAGGCATGAATTCCCCTGTTGATGTGGAAGAAGGGGACTGGCTGAGCCCTTGTTGATGTGGAAGAAGGAGATTGGCTGAGGTGGGTACATAAGCAAGAATTCCAGAGACAGACAGACAGAATTGGAACTCTGCTCCTGCTGAAGGAAGAATTATGGAGACTGAAGCCTGCTGAGAGAGAGAAGGACAGAGGGAGAGTTTCTCTCCCAGCATTTGGAAGCTGAGAACTGAGATGGAGTTTTCCTGAGACCAGAATCTGGTGAGGGCCGCCTGGAAGGCTGAGAGGGCTTGCCTGGAAGGCTGCCTGGAAGGCTGAAAGGGCCTGCCCTGAGGACTGGACAAACGCCTGGGAGCTGTCTACTTCTGAGGCTTGGACAAGGACCTGGGAGCTGTCTGCTTCTGAATCCAGGTGACTGGTGGATTCAGGAGGGAGCTGGGATCTTGGAAGGGGATCCAGAGAATCAGAGAGATCACCCAGAGTCAAGATGAAGAAAAGACCTCCCCTTGGATGAAATTGAGGTTTTCTGGACACCGAGGTATGGAGGGTTTGTGTGGTTTTCAAATGACTGTATTTGTGCTTAATGATACTTAGTAATTGCGAATCTAGATTAGTGACTGAGTAAGTTAATGGTTGCCCCATGAGTGAAAGTTTGAATATTCTATTGTTTCTTGTTAATGATTGAGTTGCCCCATGAGTGGAAGTTTGATTCTATTGTGCCTTGTTCTGAATATTGTGGCCACGGTAGTGAAAACTGTGTGGCCATTTTCTGTGATAAGATGTAATGTTGGGAATATTATAATGTTTTGAATGTTTGTCTTGATTTGTAATGGAATAAACAGAGTGTTCACTATATTTTGTAATCTGAACTCTAAAAGCTGTTCACAGTAGCATTCTTTTGGGAATATGCTGGTGCATGGTATTACAGTTGGCTTATCCAGATGATTCCAACACATCTGGAATAATGTTGGAAGAGCTTGAGGAAAACCTACTGAAGGTAGGCTAGACAGGGTAGACGTCATTGGTCTAAAGCTGTGACTCCACAAACTATATTTCTCTGGAATTTCAACAAAATTACATGGAGATCATATAATGCCTCAGCACAGAGAAAACACTGTCCCAGAAAAGATAGAAGAGCTTGTCACCTGGCAACATATGGAAAACTTTTGAGAACTGAAGATTTTTCTAAAATTCAGTGATTAGTAACATAAACTTGTGAAGAATGAGGCTGCTATCCCTGAACCACTCAATAATCCAATTATGTATATTGGTGTGAAAAGAACCGGAGGAATGTCCCTTTGTGTAATCTGGTAGCATTTGGAAATTATTTGGAGGAGAAAAGTGAATTGAACAGGAGATATCAGAAAACTGGTTAACTTCCTGGCACATATGCTAATGTGAATTTTTCCTAAACTATCACTATCCCTTTGGTGAGTTAGTTTACTAATTCCAGCGTAGAGGGTATGATTTTATACCAGGATAGTGATGGTGAATAAAAAACCTGTTGCATTTGCCATTAGATTTCTTAGCTATATTACTAATTATCATATCAACAAAGTAGAGTTCTTGGCTTTGAAGTGTTGTCATTGGTTAAGTTTCAAAACGATGTGTTTGGAGGGCAAGTCTCTGCTGCCCTATTTTGACAAGTGCTAAATGAGGCTGCCAGACAAAGATGAGTAGTTGGCTACTTGTGAGTTCATTGTGGATTATTGGTCTGGGAAGACCAACTTGAGTCTTCTGAATTTGAATTTGTAAAGAACCTTCTGGAAGTCTGAAGATAGAAGTGAAGACAGGAAGAGGGGAAAAAAAAGAAATTGTGGGCATCATGGGAAGATATAAGGGGAAAAAAAGATCAGGAATCTTGTTAACCCCAAAACTTAGTCAAAAAGCTTAAGGAGACTGTCATCCTATCCCAAAATGATCCAGCATTTCTCCAATCTACTTTAAGAAGCTTCCACAGATTACTATGAAAGAGATTGCAAGGAACTCTAAATTTTATTGCCAGAGGGCAATGAATGTCCCTCGCCTGATATACAATGGTTTTAGGACAGATTAAAAGGAGTTTCAATTAGCATTTTCCTGTAACCTGTAAGGCAATGCACCCATTTAATATTGGGGGATCCAGAATATGTCCATTTCTTGATCATATATTTCCTCCTTATTTGTGCTATGTTTATGCCTTAAAGTTTTTTTAATTATTATATATATTTCTTGTATGATCTATAAATAGACAATGTTGCCCTGGTTGGGGCTTGGGTTATGGTTTGAAAAATTAAAGACATCAAACTTGTGATATTCACCTCAGAAGAGCAGTAAAAAAAAAAAAAAAAAAAACAACTTCAGAGCCAGAAGTCTCAGGAAGACTTTAGGGACATGGTATTACATAAGGAAAAGAGCCCATGAAAAATATGTCTCTGGAATTACTTCAGAGTGTTTAATCTACTTTAATTGAAACCACAATGGAACCTGACTTACCTTACCATGTACTTGGTGTTATTTTCTGTTGGCAGCCTTCCAGCCTGGGCAATTAAAATCGAACCACCATTAAAATTGAAAAGGAAATGAACGTTGAAAACTAAAAATAAATAAATTAACTTTAAAAACTGAAAAGAAAAAAAAGACTTTGTATATGCATATACAAATGCTCATTGTCAACAAGTCGATAAACATGTATTAAGTGATGCTCTGCTAAGTGCTAGGGATACAAAGAAAGTAGCTCTCAAGGAGCTCAGATTGTAATGAGTTAGACCCACATGTAAAAATCTTCATGCAAACAAGATGTATGCTGGAGGAATTGGAGATAATTAATGGACAGAGGAAAGGCGTTAAGGAAGCTTGACAAAAGTTCTTGTAGAAGGTGAGATTTCAGCTAAGACTTGAAGAAAGTCAAGAAAGCCAGGGAACAGAGATGAGAAGTCCAGGTATGGGAGACATGCAGTAAAAATGCCCACGATAGAAAGATGCATTGTCTTGCATGAGGAACAAGGAGACCAGTGTCACTGGATAAAAAAGTCCATGGAAGAGAGGCAGGGTTAAGAAGACTCATAGGAACTAAAAGAAAATTTAGAATACAACTCTTTCTTTTTACAAGTGATGATATTCAGGCCCAGAGGAGTTTAGTGACATGTCCAAAGTCACAGATTGAATATCTGTGATAAGGTTTAAGTCCAGGTCTTTCTGATTCCAGGCCAATGCTTAATCCACTATACCCTGTTGCCATATATGGCTTATGCGCAAAAGCATAAGCATTTGTAAATCATAATAATTATATTTATAACAACAATAATAATAATATACCACTTCATACCAACTTTTTTTTAATAGAAAATCCTTGAGTGAGCAGGGCACCTTAGCTGACGTACAAAAAACTATTTCAGTCTATCATTACTGCAAAGGTAAAAGATTCCACATATGGCAAGCAATTCCACAATAATTTTTGTATTTATTTTACAGTGTTTTAAGGTTTACAAATTGCTTTACACATACTGTACCATTTGAGCTTGAATACAACCCTGTGAGTTGGGCATATTTTACAGGAAAAAAACAAGGCTGAGAGAGGTGATGTTTTGTCTAGGGGTCACAAGTAGTAAGTATGAAACGTAGCATTTTAGCACATTCTCTCCTGCGTCCAAGTCCAGCATGCTCTCTCTTGACTATGCCACAGTGCCCTATCCCATCCTTCAGAAAAACATTTTTAAAAAGAATATATAAATATTGGCTTTTTCCAAACCAAACTAATAAAACAAAGGTACTTGTGAAATATTCAGCTTTTGGGAAATTTGCTTTGATGACTTTGAAAAGCAGAAGAGTCAATCAGTTAGCTCCTACTTGGAATGGGGTTCTCCAGTTAACTCAAGTCAGAGCACATAATCCTAATTGTTCTGAATGTCCCTAACTGTTTTCCAAATTTGAGCAGGGAGCATCTGCTCATTTGCAGGTAGGCTTTCCCATCTGGTAAGGGTAGATTTCTTCTCAAGAGTTGCGTGTGCAGGGTCATAAAGCAAAGAGACACGGTGTGGCCATGAAGTAATGGAATTCATTTTGGGCTGTAGCTTATAGAAAAGTCTCTTTACTTCATTATTGTACCATATGTATAATGTGCATGGTTAAAAATATAGATATCTGAAATCTAATCATGTATTCTGCATGAATATCACCATATTTATTTCAAGGATTTTTATTGGGCACTAAATTTCATGATTAATGTTTAATGCATATATCCACATATAAAAATACTTCATATCCACATACAAAAATACTTCTACATCGGCACATATATTTCCTTTCTAAGTTCATATTTCAATTAAGCAGTCAGCTACATCAGCCAGGAATTAAATACCATCTCTCTCCCTTTTTTTTTAAACTTGTAATGCTGGTCCTTGGTATTGTAAAATTTTATGTGTTGTTCAATTATGGGGGGAAATGTCAAGCCCAACGGCTATCTGCTCATACACTTAAAAGAGGCAGATGTAAGTGAAGGCATTTTCAACTTTAGAATACTGTGATTTGCTGGGTTGGTAGTTGTTTCTCTGAAGTGGTATATGAGAATAGAAGGCCTGATTTTTTTCCTTTATTTTTAAAAGGATCTTCCAAAATATAGTTCTTTCTTGTCATTTTGGATTTAATTGTCATTGCAAGGCTTGGGCAGCAATTGTCTACACAGTACAAGAGCAGCCAGGCCTGGGGAGCAGGTGAGACAAAGGAGCTCTGCTTGATAGTAATGGTATGAAAATTTAAGGGGTCAATTCTAGAATGTCCATTACACCAAAAGAAGTGCACATTTACTACAGGATCCAGGGCTGGGAATGAGCTAGAATCTGAAAGATCATAACAGGCAGGAAGGAATAGGTAGATGGTATATGCCCAAGTGGCCAGGCTGAATTTATTTTCCAAGGGATCAGCCTAGGAAGGATTAAATCAGTAGGAAGTGGAAACTCAAAAGGGCAGAACAATCTTAGGTTTCAGGAGACTCATCCTGACAGCTGAACATAAGCAAGGCTGTTCAATAGAAAACCAAAGAGAAAATGTCTTCCTCTTAGGGTCAGTACCAGGATCAGACATGGTCCATGTGGGTCAGAGTGCTGGGAATGTTGTAGACCAGGGGTAATGAAGAAGTCCAGCTCAGAATGCCCTAACTAGCAATGTAGCCAAGAGGAGATTGTAAATATAACAAGAAAAAAATAAAAGATGCCCAAGCTGGCATAAAGTAGTTCATGCTCTAAGGGCAAAAAATACAGTACAAGTAAAAGATTTGGGTGCCACTTGGTAACTTAGATTATATAGTGGCTCCAAATTCAAAGCAACATTTATTTCTTATTGTTTTGCTACATAAATGAGATAGAGAAGTTATAATCTGTTTTTATTATTTATCATTTAAAGGCAAGTAGAGAGATGAGTATAGGAGGGAAGAAAAAAAAATAGTCATGCGTCAAATGAATTAAAGTTCTTTTAGCTCATAAAAAAAAACCCAATAGAAGATATACAACTTAAAATATATATATATATATATATATATATATATATATATTGGCCTTCAAGCAGTTCCACAGAACTGAGACTAATCTTGGAGGAGGTGTCTAAGAGCTACCAATTCAGGAGAAATGTTGGGTTTACTGTTTCCTTGAGAGTACACCCAGACATCTTGGTGCCTGCCCTAAGTACAGGCTCAGCCAACAGATGCACTACAGTCATAAAACACTAGGGTTAAAAGATAATGATTCAACCACCACTCCCCCCTTAACTCCCCAGAGACTGAGTCCCAGTCTAAGGGAGGGCTGGAATCGAAGATGTCTAAGTCAGGGGCTATTTCTTGATATCATGAAGCAATGCCAGTTCTAGACAGCATGACATCACTCAACTGGATGCAACTGATTTCCAATCTGTGATC
The DNA here is from genome assembly GCA_028627135.1 of Pseudochirops cupreus. Lineage (NCBI taxonomy): Eukaryota > Metazoa > Chordata > Mammalia > Diprotodontia > Pseudocheiridae > Pseudochirops > Pseudochirops cupreus. Next base: position 178,385,233 of record CM053583.1, read on the forward strand.
ATTTAAGGCAGAAGTTTGTCATTGTCAGATATTTGGCAAAGGAGTTCCTAAAGCAGTTATTGAAATGCTGATGATGCTAAAGTTTCACTTTAGGGGATCCAGTTTGGTACAGTGGAAAAGAATCCTGTTTCCTTAGTCTTGGGTTTAAAGTGGTAGTTCTTAACTTCTTGTGACATGGACCCCTTTGACAATCTGGTAGAGCATTGGAACTCCTCAGAACAACGTCTGTACATGCATGAAATTATTATACTCAAATAAAGTCCATGTGTATATAAAATTGGAGGGAGAGAGGGAGAGAGGAGGTGAGAGAAAGAGGGGGGGGGGAAGGAGAGAGAGAGTTAGTTTGTTCCCATAGTTTAAAGTTTATAAGATTGTCTTTGATACCTACTTGTGTGACCACAGGCAAGATACTTAAACTCCTTGGCCCTTATGAACATCCTTTTGAAATCATCTATATTTTAATTGCTTAAAGGTACATTCCAACACATTTTATTAATCTATTCCCCAATTGATGGGCATTCTCTTCATTTCCAGTTCTTCGCCACCACAAAACAAACAAAAACAATGCCATACGTATTTTTGTACATAAAAGCCCTGTCCTCTTTCCCCTGATTTCTTTTAGTCATTGGCCTAGTACAAGTATAGTTATGTCAAAGGTCATATATGGCTTATAGTCTGTGAATCTGGATAGTTTACATGTGAGGAAATATCCATCCACTTCATCTAGAGTTGTTGTTGGGATATAATTGGGCAAAATACTTTGTAATAATTTATTTTTCTTTATTTGTGATGGACATTCCTTTCTAAAGTAGCAATTTGATTTTCTCTTCTTTTACAATGAGATTAATGCTTATATTTGATGTTTTCAAAGCTCATTGTTTTATTCACAAATTGAATATATGTTTTGATGCACTTGCAAAAAGTAGCTGTTTTTCAGTTATTTTTTTTAAAGTTACATCACAGTTCATTGGTGTGCTTTCTCTCTTTTTGTTTTTTGTTTTTGTTTAGGCCATTTTCCTCAAAGACTGTATTGACTAAATCACACACAAAAATATATGGGGGTGGGTAGGTGGCACAGTGAATAGAGCACTGTCCCTGCTGTCAGGAGGACCTGAGTTCAAATCCCATACTTACTAGCCATGTGACCTTTGACAAGTCACTTAACCTCAATTACCCTGCCCTTTCCCCTCCAAAAAGAAAAAAAAAAGCATGGTATCCCATTGTCGTAATTTTATTTGATTAAATTATCCAATATTACTATGATTCATTTTTTGATTCACACAATTCTTTGGGACTAAATCATTTATTCTCTATTAAAATTGAACACTCCTCAAATGCCTTAGGTTCATTATAATTTATATTGCAGTATGATCAATATAAGATGTATTTGATATTTCTAATACTCTGCATTTTTATGAGGTGCTTATACCTTAGCATATCATCAATTTTTGTAAATGTAACATGTCCAGTTGAAAAAAACGCATACTTTTTCGCTCCTCCATTGTATAATCAATCACCAGAGAACTATCACATATAACTTTTCTAACAAACTGTTCAGATATGTAAATTATTTTATTATTTTATTACATGAGAGAAGAATAAATTGAGGTACTCAAGTATTATAATATTACTATCTTTTCCTTTAACTCTTCCTTAAATATTAAGTGCTATGGCACTTGGGGTATCTGTGTGTGCATGTGTAGATATACATGTGCATGTTTGAAAATTCACAGAACTTAAAGTAATATCCTTTTTTCCCTTTCTTAATCATGGGTCCTTTTATTGTCACTTTGAGACCACAAACGCTACCCTGGATTTTGGGATTTTTGCTTGTTTGCTTTGTTTTGCTTTTTTTCTTATTTATCTGAAACATAAAAAAAATTCTGCTCCAATGGAACATTTTAATTCCATATGAATATATTTTAAGGCTTTATTCCTTCTTTAAAATAAAGAACATATTGTTTGATTCTGCTTTCTAAACCACATTTCCATCATCTTCCATTTTATGGATGAATTCATCTCATTTGTCTTTCTGGTTATGATGGACAACTGTGTTCTTACCTCCATCATATTCCTTTTTGATTATCACATAGTAAGTTTACAGATGTGTTTACTTACCACTATGTCACCCTTTAAAGGTCAAATCCATTTGTGACCTCTGTACCAGAAGAGGCAACTTCTCTTTTGCAAATCTTCTATAAGTATTCACATTGACAGATTACAGTTTCAATGAAATATTATTTATCACTATTGTTAATAACACTGATTCTAATAACATTACCACCAACTAGTTCCCCTTATATACACATACAGTCACACTCATTCACACACATCCCAAAAGACATAACACTTAGGTATTTAAAGAAGAATTAAATGAATAGATGGTAAAATTATCATATTTGGGAAGCACAATTTAATCTTCTCAGATTTAAAAGATAAAATAACAAAAAAAGTAGTGTATGCAGTATGTTGGCCAAATTGGACTGACATACAGGTTCCATGATTCTCTGAGTTTACTCCTTCTCTTCATTTCAATTTATCAACTAATTCAGATGCGGCTGGTCATTATATACTCAAATATTTTTCCTCCTTGTTCAATAAGTTCAGTATACTGGATCTGTCTCCTCTATATTTCTCCTATTTCTTGCCTTTATACAAAGGAATTTCAATGTAGCTGTTAATGTCGTCTCACATACCTTAACCACCCGATTCCTCAAGGTACTAAACTTCCATAACCTACTTCTATATTTCATTGTAACTGCACACAGAGCCAACTTTTGTCTTCCACTATCCTCACATATTCCATGTCTATTAACATGAATTCTGAAAGTCTTTTATTCAGTCATAAACTGCTGTAATTCTATCTCTCCCTATGATTAAATTCTTTCCTTCTCTTCTCTTTCCTTTCCTTTAAAAGAAATTATGACTTTAAGAAATATCAAAAAAGACTACTTCAAATATATGTAGTAGAACATAAGACGACTATGTATAGAAATGTAAAAATTTATATATTCCATAGAGTTTGCTTTTTAGAAAAAAACATCATAGTAGCATTCCATTACATTTACATACCAGAATCAAAAGTAACTAGTTGACATTTTTTCTCCATTGTCTGGGTTGATCAATTTCTCCCATATGGATTATTCAACTAGATGAGTCACAACTTCATTCCATCAAACATTTAATGGCATTATTTTGGAAACTGTTTAAAAAATAGAAAAAGAAGGATTGCTTTCAAATTCTTTCTAGGAAATAAATACAGATTTGATACCTAAAACAGAGAAAACAAATAAAGAAAACAATGGAGAAATATTCCTAATGAATACTTACACAAAAATTTTCAGTAAAAATTTTAGCAACGAGGTTACAGATACATTTTAAAAAGATAATATACTGTCACCAGATTGAGTTTATACCACGAAGGCAAGATCCATTCAGTTTTAGGAAATTTTAAACATAACAGACCATATTGGTAATGAAAAAAATAAAAATCACAATTATGAGAATACAGGAAAAAATTAACAGAAAAACCAATTCTCATTTTTTAAAAAGTAAAGGCCCTAGGAATACATGGACTCTTTCTTTGCATGGCCAATAGTATTCAAAACTCTGAGCCAGCAGTATCTGTAATAGGGAAACACTAGAAGCATTCCTAATCAATTTAGGCATAAATAAGGATGTCTACTATCACTAACTACCATTACATCCTGCAGTTCTAGAAATGCTAACTATAGCAATAAGACAAGGAAAAGAAATTGAGGGTATAAGTATAGGCACAGAGGCAACAGGCATGATTTTTTTTTTTACAGATAATAGCATAGTCTACATAGAAAACTCAAAGATTCAAATAAAAATTAACTGAAACAATTACTTCAGCAAAGTAGCAGGATATAAAATAAACTGATAAAAATCACCAGCCTTTCTGTTTATTACCAACAGAACTCAGCAATTAGTGTTACAAACATATATTCTATTAGAAATGATGATTGAATATATGAGATATTTCCACCTACCTGCACACATGTACAGTTATTATATGAATGCAACTATAAAGCACTTTTTGCACAAATGGGCAGACTTAAATAATAGGAGTGATTAATTGCTCAAGGATAAATTCTTCCACAATAATAAAAATGAAATGCAATGTCGTACCAATCAAATTACCAAAGTCTTACTGTGCTGTAAAAATAATAATAATAATAATAATAATAATAATAATAATAATAATAATAAATGCAATTCATTCAGAGGAACAACATTTGACCAAAGGAAATGATAAATAAGCAAGGAAGACCACAGAAAACAAATCAGACAACAAGGATCACAGGAAGGTAGAGGGTTACTGGGTCAGAGGATCCCAGATCATCTTTAAATACTCCAATCAGAGCTTAGATAGAAATTATCACCCATCAATGATCTCATCCAACCCAGGACTCCACAGAGTGACTCCTGAAATCCTGCCAAGATACTGCATTTGACCTACTGGTGAAGATTCAGGCTGAAGAACAGAGAGTAGAGCCCTTAGGGAATTCCAAGAACTCCCTGCCTGAGTACTACAATGTTCAAGCCAGCTCAGCTCAGCTTCAGGCATTCCTTTGTGGCATTCTGAGCAGGTACAGCACTATACTCTCAGAGTAAGGTGAACAGCTCATGAGTCCAGCCGATGCCTCCTCCAAGCCCAAGTCTAGGTGCTTCAAGTCTAGGGAGAATAACCTCAAGGCATTCCTAGGAAGAGTCAAGTGCAAACAGTTCCTGAAATTTGTGGTAGAAACCCCCAAAGACAGCACCTCCTAAATCCAGAAGCAAGTGAGGGAACACAAGACAAGAGCCTATAGCAAGGGGAGGTCCCAGAGCCCACCAAAGAAAGAGCCCCAGAGTCTCTCAAAGATGAACTCTATTCTATCTTACTATAATGAGGCCCAGGAGGGCCTTGCCCACACCATTCAGTTGTACATCTTAACCCTAAGAGCAGAACCCATGATGAACAAATGAAGGAAAATTAAAACCTTTTGGTCAAGAGATATTTAGAGGCTAAGATCCAAAGAAGATATCAGCCTTACAATAAATCCTGGAAAGCCTTGAAGGGGAAAATTTGTCCCAGCTACAATGAATGCAGAAAAACCTGGAAGAAATTTAAAAAGATATACAACATGGAACATGCCAGAGAGGAAAGAATGGCAAGTAAAATCAACACTTTAGAATAGACCATGGAAAACCTCACTCAACAATTAAATGACCTGAAAATTAGAGCTGGCCAATCAAAAACAAGTACTTATTAAGACAAAAACTGATATCACAAACAAAATCAAAAGAGTGTAAATGCAGAAGAAATAAATCATCAAAAATGACTGATCAGGAAAATGAGTCAAGGAAATATAAGCTAAGAATTATTAGACTATTTAAAAAGTATAAGCAGAAATAGGTCTAGATAGTGTATTTCAGGAAATTATAAATGAAAACTATCTAGTGCTCTTAGAGCCACAGGGCAAAGTGAGAATCGAAAAAAAAAATTAATCAGTTATTTTATTTTTTTTTTGGTGAGGCATTGGGGTTAAGTGACTTGCTCAGGGTCATACATCTAGTAAGTGTCAAGTATCTGAGGAAAAGTAGAGAGAGACAGACATTCATTTAAAATGCTTATTAATTGAAAAAAATTAACTTTAGAAAAATTAAAGAAAAAATGGTAGAAAGGTAAGAGAGTCTAATAGCACCAGATTTCAAGCTGTTTTAAATATTTTAATAGTAGTATTGCTTATTTATTGGTTAAAATATGCAACATGATGTTGGTAAAAATAGATTAGGTACACATAATCTGTAAACAAGTGAAGGATAGTTCAATAAACCCAAAACACTGAGGTAAAGACTCACTATTAGATAAAAACTAAGAAAACTGGAAAGCAGTCTGATAGAAATTAGTTTTAAATCAACATCTCACACAATATATCACAACAATCTCCAAATTGACATGGCCTCTCCATTTACAAACATAGGGGCAAATAGGGACCTTTCACAATTAAGAATTAGTGAAAGTTTTTTTGTTGTTGTTGTTTGCTTTGGTTTTAATAAATGAAAGATTGAGAGAATCACAGGGTATAAAATAAATAATTCTGACAGCATAAATTAGGAAGGCTTTTGCATAAACAAAATGCAATGAAAATTAGAATGGAAATTGT
>CM053583.1:178391505-178407606 GCA_028627135.1 Pseudochirops cupreus
AAGAAGAAGAAGAAGAAGAAGAAGAAGAAGAAGAAGAAGAAGAAGAAGAAGAAGAAGAAGAAGAAGAAGAAGAAGAAAGAAAACTGTTAAAATATCATCCACATGCATGTGAAAAAGACAAAATTGGAAGTCTTTTTCCTTTCATTTTTTCTTTGCTGCTATATCCCACAAACTGATCTGAAGACAACGGTGATACGTAGAATAAAGAGTTGAAATGATTGCTGCTCTAAAATCTTAAGATAGCACAAACCTTCCAGAGAAAGAATTGCAGAGTTTGAATGCAGATTAAAGCAAACTACTTTTGCTCTCTCTGTTTTGTTTTGTTTTTCCTTTCTCATTGCTCACTCCATTGGTTATAATCCTTCTTTACAACTTGACTAATGTTTAATGTGAAGGTATTTGTAGAACTTATATCACATTGCATGCCGCCATGGGAGGGTTGGGAGGGGGAGGAGGGAAGAGAGGGAAAATAACAAAAATTGGAACTCAAAAGAGTGTGGAGCTGAATGTTGCAAACTAAAAATGAATAAATAAGTTAACTAATTAAAAAGAAACAATAATTAGGAACTATTTTGCCTAACTGTATGCCAATAAATTTGACAATCTTAGTGAAATGGATATTTACAAAACTATGAATTGTCCATATTAACAGAAGAGAAAAAATACTTAAATAACCCCATTTCAGAAAAATAAGTTGAATAAGCCATCAACAAACTCCCTAGGAAAAAAATCTCTAGATGGATTTACAAGCAAATTCTATCAAACATTTAAAGAACAATTAATTCTAATACTAAATAGACTACTTGGGAAAATAGGCAAAGAAGAAGTCCTACCAAATTCTTTTTATGATATAAATATGGTATTGATAACTGAACCAGGAACAGCCAAAACAGAGAAAGAAAATTATAGACCAATTTCCTCAATGAATATAGATGTAAAAATTTTAAATATAATGTTTGCAATGAGATTACAGCAACTTATCATGAAGATAATACACTATGACCAGGTAGTATTACTAGCAGAAAGTCAGCACTGGTTCAATATTAGGAAACCTATTAGCATAACAGACCATATCAGAAAAAAAACTAATAGAAACCATATGGTTATTTCAATAGATGCAGAAAAAAGCTATTTGACAAAATACAACACCCATTTTTATTAAAAACATCAGAGAGCATAGGAATAAATGGAGTCTTCCCTAAAATGATAAGTAGCATCTACCTAAAACCATCAACAAGCATTATATGCAATGGGGATAAGCTACAAGCATTTCCAATAAGATCAGGGGTGAAATAGGGTTGTCCACTGTTACTCAATATGGTACTAGAAACTTTAGCTTTAGCCATAAGAGAAGAAAAAGTAATTGAAGGAAGCAGAATAGGCAAAGAAGAAACTAAGTTATCACTCTTTGCAGATGATGTGATGATATACTAAGAGAATCCTAGAGAATGAAGTAAAAAACTACTGGAAATAATAAACAACATCAGCAAAGTTGCATGATGTAAAATAAATCCACATAAATCATCAGCATTTCTATACATTACTAACAAAGCCCTGTAGCAAGAGATGTAAAGTCACTGTAGACATTATAAAATATTTGGGAGTCTATCTGCTAAAACAAACCCAGGAATTATATGAACACCATTACAAAATACTTTTCACACAAATAAAGTCAGATATAAATAATTGGAAAAAACATCAGTTGCTCATAGATAGGCTGAGTAAATATAATAAAAATGACAATTCTACCTAAATTAATTTACTTATTCAGTGCCATACTAATCTAACTACCAAAAATTATTTCATAGAGGCAAAATAATAATAATAACAAAATTCATCTGGAAGAACAAAAGCTCCAGAATATCAAGGGAATTAATGAAAAAAAAATTCTAGGGAATGTGGCTTAGCCATACCTGATCTTAAATTGTATTATAAAGCAACAATCATCAAAACTAATCAGCACTGGCTAAGAAATACAGTGGTAGATCAGTGTAATAGGTTAGGTTCACAAGACACAGTCGTCAATGACTATAGTAACCTACTATTTGATAAACCCAAAGACCCCAGCTTCTGGGATAAGAACTCACTATTTGACAAAAATTACTGGGAATACTGGAAAATAGTATGGCAGAAACTGGGCATAGATGAACATCTTATAGTAAAGACCAAAATAAAGTCGAAATGGGTACACAGTTTACATATAAAGACTGATACTATAAGCAAACTGGGCAAGCAAGGAATAGATTACCTATCAGATTTATGGAGAACAGAAGAATTAATGGCCAAACAAGAGATAGAAAACATTATGAAATGCAAAATGGATAATTTTTATCACATTAAATTGAAAAGATTTTGCACAAAGTCATGCAACCAAGATTAGGAGGGAAGCAGAAAACTGGGAAAGAAATTTTACAACTGGTTTCTCTGATAAAGGTCTCATTCTTAAAATATGTAGAGAAATGGGTCAGATTTATAAGAATACAAGTCATTCCCCAATTGATAAATGATAAAAGGATATGAAGAGGCAGTTTTCAGAGGAAGAAATTAATGCTATCTATAGTTGTATGAAAAAATGCTCTAAATCACTATTGATTAGAGAAATGCAAATCAAAACAACTCTGAGGTACCACATCATACCTATCAGTTTGGCTAACATGACAAAATAGGAACATGATAAATACTGGAGAAAATATGGGAAAATTGGAATACTAATGCATTGTTGGTGGAGTAGTGAATTCATCCAACCATTTTAGAAAGTAATTTGGAACTATGTCCGAATGGACATAAAAATGTGATAGCCTTTGACCCATCAATACCACTTCTAGGTCTGTATCCCATAGAGATCATACAAATGGGAAAAGAACCCACGTGTACAAAAATATTTATATCAGCTTTTTTGTGGTAGCAAAAATCAGTTGAGGAATGGCTGAACAAGGTGTAGTATATGAATGTAATGGAATACTACTGTGCCAAAATAAATGATGAGCAGGCACAGTTCAGAAAAACCTGAAAAGATTTATATGAACTGATGCTGAGTGAAGTGAGCAGAACCCAGAAAGCATTGTACACAGTAACAGCCACAATGTGTGATGACTAACTTTGATAGACTTATCTGTCCTTATTAATGCAAGGATCCAAGACAACTCCAAAGGACTAATGATGGAAAATTCTGTCCACATCCAGAAAAAGAATTATGGAGTCTAAATGCAGATTGAAGCATATTATTTGCTCTCTATTTTTTCTTTTTTGTTTGTTTGTTCTTTTTTTCTCGTGGTTGCTCCCTTTTGTTCTAATTATTCTTTACAACATGACTAATGTGAAAATATGTTCAATATGAATGTATATGTAGAACCTATATCAAATGACATGTTGTTTTGGAATGGGTGGAGGGAAGAGATAGGGAGAGAATTTGGAACTCAAAATCTTATGGAAGTGAATGTTGAAAACATAAAAATAAATTAATTTTAAAAAGAAAGTCATGGAAGTCTTACAGCCATTTGCTTTATTTTGTTTTTTCACTCTTCCTCCAGCTATATTGTGTAGCTCCCTGTTCCCTACTCCCTCTGTGCAGTCTGCACACAAAGCCATGTGTACAACTCTGCTTGTGCAATTCCTGTGTGCAAAACCCAAGGTTCAAATGAAAGGGGCCAGTTGCCTGGGAAAAGTTTCTGTTTGTGGGTTCTCTGGTTTACCTGCTTGTTAGTGATAGTAGGGGAGCAGCTAGAGTTGGTGGTGGGGATGAGTGTCTCCTTCTCCACCAGGGTTACTCTCCTCATTGATATGTCAGGGTAGAAGCTGGGATGCTAGTTTGCAGGATAGGGAGCTTCTATTTCTGGTGTTCTTGAGCTTATAATCTTGGGTTTCCTTCATCAGGGTCTAAAGGGAAGTAGTACTCTATCACAATCATATACCATAACTTGTTCAAATTTATTTTAAGAACAACTTTGAGTGAATAAGTCATTTTGACTATTATAAACACCCAAATTAACTACAAAGGGTGTATGAAGGAAGATACTATCTGCAACAAGAGAAGAACCGATAAACAGAAAAATGCATAAAATGATTTTACATATACACTTATTTGTGTCTAATTGCAGTCATTTCTATGGGGTAGAGAGGGAGGGAAAAAAAGAAATGTACACGATAATTTTGTTGCATATTTAAAAGGAATAGCAAGTTGTACATAACGGATTTGCAGTTTCATGTGCAATCATCTTTTTATTATAATATGTTATGGAAATACTTGTTTTATTACATAAATTAAAAACAAAGTAAATAAAGAGAAGTTGTGGTGGTGGCTTGGTTCCCCTGAAGCATTTTGCCTCCTGCCTCTACCTCAGGGTGCCTTGCCCCTTGTTCCATTGAGATATTTGTCCAGATCCCTCAATCCCCAACTCATTCCCCACCCCCACTTATACCAGATTTACTAAATTGTTTTCTGGCCAGGCCCTTATGAGAGCTTTCTGATTGGTTGATAGTTGGAACCAATTGCAAACTGTATAAACATAAACACTACTTTGAATCTGCTATCCTACAAACACATCTGTTTAAAAAGGGAAATGGAGACTGTAAATAAAAGCATTATACTTCAGTTGTATTTATATACCATTAGGAGCACACTGAGGATCAGTCAATGGGGGGGGGTCACTGAATTTGCTAACCATTTTCAGGAAATGGGAGCATTTAAGCATTCTATTCCTCAGGGAAAAAGGCATTTCAAAAGAAAAAAAAACAGTTCGATTCAACAATCTGATATAAATACTTCTTTAGAAAGATATCCCTAGAAGATTGCTCTTAGTTGAAAGACTGGAAGCTAGGAAGGCAACTGTCTGAATTCTAGATCCAGAGCTATTGCTTCTCTAATTCTGTTGACTTGAGCAAATCACATAAAATACCATCAGATAAAATATCGTAAAATATCATAAAATTCTAAGTATTAGTACCATAACAGAAAGTATTTATAGGGGAAGTTATATATAAGGGGAAAAAAAAAGTAATGCACCATCAACCACTTTGCTATTTAGGGCATTGAAATAGTTACTTACCAAAATAGTCCCCTGTTGGCATAAGAAAAACATTAATACGTTTCCCAAGGGCTTCTAACTTATAACCAGGCCTTGGTTGAAGCCCTAAAAATATAACTTAAATAGAAAACTATACTCTTAACAATACACATGCAAGTAATTAACATTTTTCAGAAAATTCAAAACAGAATCTAATCAAGATTAAAAATCTCATGAAATAACTTGCCCACCATTAGTTGTCAGTTTTGATAAAGCATTAATTAAATTTTCCCCTTTTACTCTTTCCCCCTAATTAGCTCTGCATTCTCAGACTTGACAGGTTACCCTTTCTGAACATTGGTTTCTGTATCTGAGAAATGAGGGGATCAATTAGACCATTACCTTCCAAAATCCTTTCAAATACTTGCTAGCTGTTTTGTCTTTCTTCCCTTCCATTTTTTTTTTGGCCAAAACTCTAATCTCAAATATAGCAAAAAGGGTGAAAATATCCCAGAAATCTCCTAGTAATATATGTCATTGTCAGTGTCCAAGACTTGAGGATTTCTTCAAACCTGAAACAAATTGTCACCATCACCACTTTATCTCAAACCATAGTCTCAGCTCCATTTCCTAAGAGTCTGGCCAATCTAATTCTTTGGGAGCCATTTACATATTTCATTGGATTGCTCCTTTCTAAATGGAATACTAGAAATTATCATCTCATTTGACTGAATCTAAGGCTAACTATGTTCTATTTCTGAGTGCCCAAACTAGAAATGATAAAATGGTGAACAAACACTGGGTTGCTTCTCACCCAACAAAGGGAGGGGAGTTGATATTGCATTCCCTCTTCCTCCCTCATAAAAAAGGGGCACAGAGTTAGAAACAACCTCAGAAATCATCTAGGTCAACCCTGGCCAAGTAGGAATCCATTTGATTCAACTGAAGCTTTAAGCTGATGTTCATGCCAGCTTTTATTTTCCCCAACACATTCTCAATTAGTTTGTGACACAGGTAAAAGGTCCATCAGGCAAGATTAAGAACAGGTAGGGTTTAAAATAGAGGCAAATAGAACACTCTGATTGTTGGTCTCCACCATTATTGGGACACATCTGTATAGAGGTGTTTCCAAATCTCACTAAAGAGTTATATAACCATTTCTTCTTCATTTCTTCCTCCTCCCTCCCACAGTTTTAATCTGTTTCCTGTGGCATGATTTATCAAGTTAGGGCTTTCACTCTTAAACACAGAATGGTTGATTGCATTACAGGAAATAAAAATAGCTTTTTATATATAATAAATCCCGTGATATGGAAATAAATTTTAAACAGAAAGTAAAATAAATTCTAGTGAGAAGAGGTCACTCAAAGGGTATAAGAAGAGACTTGCCTTAATTGCCTATAGGACTACTGACACACAGTTTCCCCTTGCAAATGGAGAAACTTGGTGATAAATGGATTTAACTTTGAGAAACCTCACCGGTAGTAGGGAGGTAGTTTGATACAGGGAGCTAAAGAAAGTAAAAATTTTAATAGTAATGACTTTTTTTAACCTTGCAATTAAAGTAGTACCTAATTCTAAATTCATTGTAGAACTTACTCATGAGAAATATGTGCCTCCTAAAAAACCAAAGGAAGACTCATAAAAATATAATTTTCAAAAAAGAAGGAGTAAGGATGAGATTATTAATTAAACCCAAGAACAATGTATGACTAGTCAATCAATCAGTAAACATTTATTAAGCACCTATCGTGGGTCATAAACTGTGGGCTACTGAGAGTAAGATTCAGGCACTATAAAAAGGATGTTGATAATAAATATATATAAATAATAAAATATTATATTATTAATAATAATTATAGATAGAATCTGATAGATAGTCTTTACATTACAGAGTACTTACTTTGTCCTAGGCACTAAGCTAAATTCCTTATAAATATCTCATTTGATCCTAACAACAAGCCTTCAAAATAGGTGCTATTATTATCCTCAGGTCACAGTTGAGGAAAGTGAGACAAAGGTTAAGTAATTTGCCCAGGGGCATACAATTAATGTTTGAGGTCACATTTGAACTCAGATCTTTCTGATTTCAAATCCAGGGCTCCGTCCCCTGTACCACCTGGTGGCTGGGCTTCTATGATCTATGTGTATGTATATGAAGGGGGCAATGATTGGGGAATGAAGAAAATAAGAAAGAGGGAAAGAAAGAGAAGTGAAAGATCTTTTGCCAAAAGATATCTTTGGCAGTGTTTTGGCTGTCTGAAATCCCTCTCTCCTGCATTATAAACAACCATCTTTTATTTAATCAGGGACAAAAATAATTTTAAACTAGATTTGAAATTTGTCTTTTTAGCCATTTAGCAAGGTCAGAAAATAGGACCTTTGGATTTTGTCCTAAATTAGTGATCATTTTTAAATTTAAAATGTGTTATTGACATTAAGGAAAACTTATCTTTTTAAATTATGGATTAGTAATTGTTACAGCCCTATCTAGAAGATCAATGCTCCCTTGATGTGCTAAGAAGTAGCTGAAGTGAAACTGAGCTAAGGAAAGAGGCAAAGAGATTTTTAAAAAAGAGCCAAAGGACCCTTATGCATAAAGATACTATAGCAACTCTTTTCATGGTGGTAAAGAATTAGAAACTGATGGAGGGGCTCATCAACAGTGGAATATAGAGCACAAGTTATGATTTATATGTTACAAAATATTATGTTGTGCTTTAATAAAAGACAAAAGAATTGGTTTCAGAGAATCTTTAGAAGACTTGAGTTGCAAAGTGAAGTATGTAGAACCAGAGGAAAAATTTATACATATAACCAAATTGTAAGGACAAGCAACTTTGAAAGACTAGGGAACTCTGATTAATGCAAGGACTAGCTGTACTATCTTACAGAGCTATTCAATTTACCCTTGAATATATGCTAACTAGAGTCATATGAGGAAAATGCAAATTAGACTTGCCCTTCTCAATGCATGCAATAAAACTTATTAATCAAAGGTGCAAACAAGTTCTGAAAACAAGCTACTACCATTCTGATGTTTTAGATAGCCTCCAATAAGCTTCTTTTTTTTCCCCTCCAAAGTTTCTTCTCTGCCTAAAGGAAGATTTGGTGTCACCCTCTGAGGTGGAATTCTGTCAAGACTCCAAATTTCTGTCAACCATCAGCACTATGCTTGAGTCACAAGGACTTGCTCAAATCCCAAGTGCAGGAAAATGGAGGAGCCAAACTTATTCACAAGTTAGAAACAGGTAGATAACTGGGATCTCACCTGGGATTTTAGACTTTCAACTAACACTGTTTCCAACACAATTTTATTGGTAGTTTACTTAGAAATTACTGATAAAGTTGTTTATAAAATTTTCTCATTGGTAGTTTTTCTTATCAGAGTGTCTACAAATGTTTATCAGTTGTTTTTTTTAGAATACACACCAGCTGTTTATTATGTCCCAAACAGATGCTTATCTTATTGTTGAAAAACAACTTAGGATAGCGCATTCTCAAAATGGAGACTTGAAACAAAATGGAATCAGTTATTCCAAGTTGACCTATGACCTTATTACATTAATAGAACTTGTTCTCATCAAATCATCACTTATACTAAATTGTCAAACATTATTATTACTGTCATACTGAGATCCTAAAACTTATTCACTAGACCAACTACATTCCAGAGGACTCATCAAATAAACGATCCTGCCTACCTCCAGATAGATAGAATCAGAATACAGATTAAAGCATATTTTGGGGGATAGGGTCTACTTGGAAATTTAGACCTGAAAATAAAAATGAATTTTTAAAAAGATAAGGAATGAGGTACATGAAAGGCATTTTGATTGTAGGGCAAAAATATTTGTAATGTTTTCTTCCACTGTTGTTCTCATCCTGCAGTTTGGAGCAACTATCTAATTTCACAAAATTTCTACCTATACAATCATGGGATTCTTCATTCTTAAAGGATCATGGAGAAATGAGAGGCAAATAGTGAATATGAATAAGCTGTAATATGCTACCAATGACAAATTGCATTGGAGAAATGCATAAAGGAGTGGCTAGGTGGCACAGTGAAGAGCACCAGCCCCAGAGTCAGGAGGATTTGTGTTCAAATCCAACCTCAGACAGTTAACACTTACTATCCGTGTGACCTTGGGCAAGTCACTTAACCCCAACTGCCTTCCAAAAAAAAAAGAAAAAAGAAAGAAAGAGAAACGCATAAAGTACAGATAAATGTCAAGTTGGAAAAAGGAGGATAACTCCACATCCCTCACAATATACTACTTGAAGATTTATGAGAAGGCATCAAGAGTTGTACAGGATGAGAATATTTTGTTTTGTTTGAGTTCTGTGCCCATGAAGAAAGTACCTACATGCGTGAAATCACAGATCTTTAATGATGTCTTGCTTAACACTTCACTTGATAGAAACAATACTAATGCTAGAGAGTTTAAAGAATTTTCCCAAAACAATCAACTTAGTGTCCAAGCTGTCATTAGAAGCTACATCTCCTCACTCCCACTCGCAAAGTTATTATACTCTAATTTCTTCCTTTCCTTGGCAAGGGAAAAAAAAATAATAACACATGAATTTTAAATTAAAATGGCTCAATTGAGAAATAGAGATGCAAGTTCTAAGCAGAATTTTTTAAAGAGATTCAGGGTAGAGAAATGCAAATTAAAACAACTGTGAGGTACCACTCCCCACCTACCAGATTAGCTATTATGACAGAAAAGGAAAATGACAAATGTTGGAAGAGATGAGGTTGAATTGAGACACGAATGCATTGTAGGTGAAGTTGTGAATTGATCTATTCATTCTGGAATACAATTTGGAACTGTGCCCAAAAAAGCTATAAAACTACAGCCAACCTTTGACCCAGCAAATATTACTACTAGATCTACCTCCCAAAGAGATTAAAAGAAAAGAACAAGGATCTACATGTAAAAAATATTTATAGCAGTACTTTTAGTAGAGGCAAAGAAGTAGAAATTGAGAGGATGTCCATCAATTGAGTAATGGCTGAACAAGTTATGGTATATGATTGTGATGGAATATTATTGTGTTTTAAGAAATGACAAGCAGGGTGCCTGAGAAAAAGCTGGAAAGACTTACATCAACTGATACAAAGTGAAATGAGTAGAACCAGGAGAACATTGTACACAGTAACAACAATATTGTATGATGATCAACTGTGAATGACAGCTATTCTCAGTGATACCACGATCCAAGAGAATTCCAAAGGGCTTATAATAAAAAAAAAATGCTTTCCACTTATACAGAAAGAACTGATGGAGTCTGAATGAAGATCAAAGCATATATTCTTTTTACTTCCTTTATTTTTCTTGCTTGTTTTTTTTTTATCTATGTTTTCTTTCACAACACGACTAATACGGAAATATGTTTTGCAGAAATGCACATGTATAAAATATCAAACTGCTTACTTTCTCAATGAGAGGGGAGAGAAGGGAGGGAGTGAATTCATTGAAAATTGTTAAATGTTAACATTGTTGAAAAATGTTAAAAATTGTTTTACAAGTAATTGGGAAAAATAAAATATGTTTAAAAACTGAATAGCTATTACAATACAGGATAGATTATTCAAAAAAGCCCCCCCCCCCAAAAAAATAGGATTGGAGTTTAAGAAGGAACAATAAAAGAGAAGTAAATATGTTAATTCCCCTAATGAAAGGATTATATAACAACGTTTATATGTGGCACTTCTTATATTCCAGAGTAACATAGCCATTGTCTATTTTGTCACAATAGAAGAGGAAGAAAACAAACATTTCTATAAAACTTACTATGTGCCAGGCACTGTATCATTTTTATAAATATTATGTCATTTAATACTCACAGCAGCCCTGCAAGGCAGGTGTTATTATTATCTACATTTTACAGCTGAGGCAAGCCAAAGTTAATGATTTGCCCAGGATCATAGTGAGTCTCTGAGGCAGAATCTGAACTCAGGTCTTCCTGACTCTAAGCCCAGTGTTCTATACACTGTACCACCAGCTGCCTCTAATAGGATAGTTTTATAAATGTTAGACATGGATTTTTCCCTTCTTTATCTTTGGAAAAAGAGTTCCATGGCAATGAAGTGACACATTCAGTGTCACAATAAATATATAAGCAGAAATAAGCTCAAGGAGTTTAAAGTCTACATAAAACACACCCACAAATTCATCATGGCTTTCAACAACAACATGACTCCTTCGTTTTTGATGCCATGGATACTGTCCTATGCACAGGGGGAATTTCAGCAGAAATCTCTTGAAATCCCTTGCATCTATAGCATCTCTAGATGTTTTTATGATTTTTTTTTAAATTTTGAACATTAACTCCTTAAATGTGGTTGGAGGCAGGGGCAAATGGGAGTTACAAGGAATTATACTTATCATATTCTATCATATCATATATATCATACATTATATATACATACATATATATATATATATACATATATATGTGTGTGTGTATATATATATATATATATATATATATATATATATATATACATATATACACACACACACACACACACATATATCTAATTTTTATTTCGGTTTGGTTTTATTCCTTAGTTGGCTAGGTGTAGAATGACATGACCTCAGGCATTTAATTCACTATCTCCACTGGTATATGCACATTTTGAAGACTCAGGAAATGCGATTTTTGGTTTATTTGTCGTTGTTGTTTACAACAATTTAAATTTTTGTTGCTAGCACTAGCAAGGATTAGATTACCATTCAATGTAGGGGATGTTTTACCTCAATGTTAAGCCCTGAATTAAGGTCAGAGAGATTCTTTGTTCTAGCTCTAGCATCCCACTCCAACCACAGAAAAGGAGCCCCAATGTCTGAGCATGTCTTTAGCTCATCACCTTTGCTTCCCACCATATCCCATTGCACAGCTTACCTTTTGCCCCTGCGTTTCTCAATCTTGACATCCATCAGTAGCCAGAAGGCTCAAGTAGATAAAGCAAGCCAGAAGCAATGGAATCATTGTTTTTCAGCAGCCCATCATGCCTTGGAATGGACCTAATATTTTATATTAGTCTATTTAAAATTTGTAATCTACTAACTTTTGAAATGACTTTGAAGTGTCTTACATAATCAAATAAATGTTTAAAATAAACATCTGAAAATCAGAACAGAAAATATTTGCATAGGTAAATATGTATACACATGCATATATGCATACATATACATGCATGCATACATATGTACGTGTATGTATGAATCTAGGGGCACAAAATATCCCATTGACATGAAGTCTGTGCCTCTCAGATCTGGTGTAGCTCTAAATCCTCATAGTTGTCTTTCAGTGTAAAGAAGAAAGGAGCTTTATCCAAAGTGTGACAGTCTCCTTACTGCATACTCTTACCATGTTAATGCAAAGTAAATCTCCTTTATTAAATGTTCAATGATCTGTAAGTGCTTGATTTCATTCCCAAATTAAACCTGAATTAAAAGAGGCATTAATCCTGCCTATAATAGGTGGACACTGAATTTAAGTCTGAAATTCCAAGTACTCCCTCCAAAAAAAGCTATGTAAATAAATAGATGAACACACTTCATTGGCTGATATTTATACACGTACATTTGTCTGCAGAAGCAAGTTCTTTTCTTGGCACTGAATTCAAAGAATTTCCCAACTGGATGCTTATATATGGGACTATGAGTGATAAAGAAGAGAGTGTCTATAGCTCCATTTCTGTAAACGGTATAGAAACAATATGCAAATTGGAGCTTTCTTGTAAAGACTTTCTACGAAATCTGAAGGAAGAATATCAAAATGATCACTCAGTATTGCAACAACTCCCTGAAATGATGTAGCCAGAGTACGTTGTAATGTGATGAGCTAAGAGAGCTGGGATGTAGTTTGGAGAATCCAGAAATGTTTAATTAACATGTCCATTAGAAGATGACTCTCAAATAATTTTCTTAAGTGAATTGTTGGCAAGTGCGCACTCAATTACTGGTTAAGATCTTTGACTAACACTCTAAGTTCTACACTGTGTGTTGTTAGTTGAAGAGGGATCTGTATACTTTGTATACCAGACATCCAGGATGCTATCATTCAGTTGTGAAAGTTTAAGAGCTTACCTTTCAATTATTCCCAGACAGATTGTCAGTCTCCTTTCACATGGAGACAGGTCATCAGAGAAGGAACGAGATTTTCTTTTTAAAAAAAGACATTTTAAAATATTGGTTGAAGCACTTAAAAATGGCTCGAGAATAGAGGAAACAAGGCACAGACTTGGGGTCAGTTGACCTGTGATCAAGTCTTGGCTGAAGGTAAGGTCCAATAGATTTTCTAGGTCTAATTGTTTACATCGACTTTATATTTTAGATTTACTTACGTGTACCTGTTTTTCCCTGAAAAGAATGTAAGCTCTTTGAAGGTAGGATTTTTTTTTTATTATTTTATTTTTATCTATCCCTAGACCCCAGCATAGGTTCTCTGCTTGGTAGACTCAGACCCTAACAAATAGTCATTAGCTGATGGGTTGGCTTCTTCCTCTGTTAGATGCAAATAAAATGAAATGTGTTTTGAAAATTAA
Source organism: Pseudochirops cupreus (assembly GCA_028627135.1). Lineage (NCBI taxonomy): Eukaryota > Metazoa > Chordata > Mammalia > Diprotodontia > Pseudocheiridae > Pseudochirops > Pseudochirops cupreus. The sequence goes on from CM053583.1 coordinate 178,405,069, forward strand.
TTGTGTTATGTAGATAAGAGCAGTTGTTATTGCTGCTTGGCTAGCACTCTAGAATTCTCTTACATAAAATAAAAGAAATGTCTTCAAGCTCCAAACATTTAATACTATGTATTATTCATCAAACATCTCTTTGAAAGAAAATCATCTTAATTGTTCTCCCTCCCTCTGTTCTCTTACCTCTCCAATACATCCTTTATATAATGGGCAGGTCTGACTATGTGACTCCTCATCTCAGGAAGCTTCAGTAGCTGTTTGACTTCAAGAATAAAATAAAAAAAACACCTGTCAGTTCGACATGAGTAGACATTTAATCTGACTTTACCCTATCTTTCCAGGACAATTTCCCATTATTGCCTCTCATAGTATCCTAATTCCAGTCAAACTGATCTACTTGTGGTTGCTGTCTATAAACCACTTGGCATTTCCCATTTCTGCCTTTGCCAAGGTTGTGCCCCCACATATAGAAAATTTTCCCTTTTCACCTCTAACTCAAAAGGTGAACAATAGATAGATAGATAGATAGATAGATGGATGGATGGATGGATAGATAGGTAGGCAGATAGATAAATAGATAGATAGATGGTTGATACATAGATGACTGATTAATAGATAGATAGATGGACGGATAGATAGATGCATAGATAGATGGATGGATGGATGGAAAGATAGATGAATGGATGGGCACATGTGTGGACGGATGGATGGACAGATGGATGGATGGATGGACGGTTGGATGGATGGATAGGTAGGTAGGAAGGTAGATAGCTTCCAGGCAAAACTTTGTATTTACTTATCTGTCCAGGAATTGTTTAGTAATAATAAATAAGTGATGATGATAGCTAACATTTATACAGTGCTTTAGGGTCTGCAAAGTCAGCAGAGGATCTACAAATGTCATCTCATTTGATCCTCATAGCACTCTTGTAAGGGAGATGTTATTATCATCATTGTTTCACTCTTCCTTCAATGTTCACATAAGGGAGGTATCCAGGCCAACCATCTTTTGCATTTCTCACCATGCCCCCAGTCTGAGTATCTTCTCCTTTCCAGCCCTGTATGTATCGTCTTCTGCATTAGAATGTAAGCTACTTGAGGGCATGGCCCATCTTCTTTTTTGCTTTTGTTTGTATTCCCAGAACTTAGCACAATGTCTAGCCCATAGAAAATGCTTAATAAATGTTTAGTTAATGAGTTATTCCTGGTTCAAATCCAATGTTCTATTTGATAAATCACCTGTGTTCATATGTGTCTACAACGCCTATCAGGGCTTCTGGCACATAGAGATAGGGGTAGGAAGAATACTTGTGAATTTACTGATATAGGGAACTCCCAGGTAAGGAAATTCCCTTACCAGTGCAGGTTGGCATGTTTTCTGAAATTCAGAGTCTTAGAGAGTTGCCTAGAGCAGAGGTGTCACACTCTATGCCATGGCCAACAAAACTCACAATTCCAATGCAGTTGAGAAATTGTTTAACAAAATAAATATAACAGAAAATCCTATTCAGTTATTTTTCTGTTGTGACTGACTCTTCATGACTCCCTTTGGGGTTTTTTTGGCAAAGAAACTAGAATGGTTTGCCATTTCCTTTTCCAGATCATTTTACAATTGAACAACTGAGGCAATTAGACTTAAGTGACTTGCCTAGAGTCACATAGCTAGTAAGTATCTGTGACCAGTTCTGAACTCAGGAAGATGAGTCTTTCTGACTCCAGGCATGGCAATGTATCTACTGTACCACCTAGTTGCCCCATAATGTTATTATTTTCATTATGATTGTGAAATAATAGATAATGTTGATTTGTAGTTTTCCAAATCAACATGCAGCCCACAAGGATCCATTTCTAGTGGGTTTGACATCACTTGCCTAGAATACTGAGAGGTTGAGTGTCTTACCCTTTGGATATAGCCAATATTTATCAAAGAGATAAACCAGGTCTTCCTAGCTCCAAGAACAATCCTCTATCTATCCACTATGCCACAAAAGTTCTTGAAATAAATACTTATTGCATTGAATTGAATTCAGAGAGCTTTTCTGGGAGATATATATCTATAACTTCATTGGTATAGGAAACTTCTGGTGGGAAAGGTTCCTTTACTAAAGCAAACTGGCTTCTTCTTTGTAACTTGGAGCCATGAAAAATTACCTGGGGCTCTGAGAAGCTGGGTTGACTTGCCTGGGGGCACACAACTAGTATGTGTCAGAAGTGGGACTTGAACACAGGTTTTCCTGAACCCAAGCTTGTCCTCTACTGACCATAATGTCTCACAAAATAAATATCATGAATTACTGGGTAGGTTGGAAGATGTTATTTAATATTACCCACTTAAGCACTGGAAAAGTCTACCAAATTTGGTTATTTCACAATCATAATGAAAATAATAACAAAGAGGGGGGGCGGAGCCAAGATGGCGGCGTAGAAGCAGCAACATATCGCAGCTCTCACATAGCCACCCCAAAATACCCATAAAATAGGACTTTAAACCAATCCTGGAACTCTAAAACGCACACAAAGATACTTCCCACTAAAGTCAGCTCG
>CM053583.1:178415270-178472791 GCA_028627135.1 Pseudochirops cupreus
CACACACACACACACACACACACACACACACACACACACACACACACACACGCTAATTCTAGATGTGTGATTTCATCCATAGAGTGAATTCCCAGTGTAGAAACACCCTCCATCAGCAATCTATCAGTAATTTATAGTATTTTTTAGGGTTCCTTAAAAGACTGAGAGGTTATATGATTTGCCAGTGGTGACATAGCTGCCTCAATTTTCTCAAGAGCAAAGCAGAGATAATTCTAGCACCTACCTCCTGGAACATTTGTGAGGATCAAGTGAGATAATACTCGTAGAGTTCTTAGGGAAGAATTGAATGAATCCAGGTTTCCTGATTTCCAACTTCATCTAAAATACCATGCCAGCCTCTTATTTCCATAAATTATTGGCAATAATAATGTGAGAACAAAATATTTCTAATAACAATTGAGACTATTTATATAAATGGTGGTGATAATAATTAAAACAATAATAATAAACTAAACTTGTAATGTCAATTGTGTGGCAAGTCTTACCATCTCAGACCAGAACCTACTGTGCTGCATGGGGACTTGGAGCCTCAGGTATTGAGAAGTTAAGTGGCTTGCCCAATCAGACAATCGATCAATAAACATTTATTAAGCACCTACTGAGTCCCAAGGCACCATGCTAAGCAAATATAGACCCTGCCCAGGAGTAGTTTGCAATCTAAGTGGGGTAGACCATAAGTGAATAGATATGTGCAGACAAGCTCTATACAAGATAAACAAGAAATAATTAAAAGATGGAAGCAACCAGAATTAAGAAGAGCTGGGAAAAATACTGTAGAAAATGGAGTTTTAGTTGGGACTGGAAGGAATCTAGGAAAGCCAGTAGGCAGAGATGAGGAGAGAGATCCTTCCACCCATGGGTGTGGTCAGAGGAAATGCACAGGGCATGGAGGGTCTTGTCTAACCAGTATGGGTCACAGTTGCAATTTGAATCCTTGTCTCTCTTATCCTGAGGTAATTTCTCCCTACACTCTATTGCAGATCCTCTTTTTGCCCCACGGGTTACAATTTAATCTTCTTGGTAGCTTAACTCTGGGGAAGGCTAATTAATCAATTCACATAGTAGGTATTCACATCTAGAATTAGCAAATAACAAAAGTGCGTGTGTGTGTGTGAGTGTGTGTGTGTGTGTGTGTGTGTAGAGAGAGAGATATAGAGACAGAGAGAGGAAGGGATGGACTGGGGAGAAAGAGAGAGAAAGAGAGAGAGAGAGTGTGTGTAGAGAGATACAGAGACACAGGGAAGAAGGGATAGACTGGGGAGAAAGAGAGAGAAAGAGAGGGAGAGACAGAGAGAGACAGAGACAGAGAGATAGAGAGACAGAGGGAGGGAGAGAGAGAATCATCTTGAGAGAGAATCATAGACTAGTTGTTGACTAGTTACCTTTTGGGGCTTTTATTTCTTCAGTGATGTGCAATGAATGAAATGAAAATCAAAAATAATGAAAAACAGCTGGTAAAAATTCACACTGAAAATCATAGCATTCCTCTCAAGAATTAGTTTGCTTTCAACTTTGAACAACTAACTCAAGGTAATTCACTCCCCACAACCCTTTCTAGAAGTTAGTCAGGCAGAAATTGGCCCTGTATTTTATATTCATTGCTGGTTCCCCACCAATTTTGTAACTCTTGTTCATTCCTCATCATAAAGCAAATCAGTGAGGAGCAGATAGAATTTTTTAATGTTCTCTTTGCATGATATTTTCCCTACTTCAAAACAATCCATACCTTAGCACTCCAATCAGGGATGCATTACTTAAAACTTCTCACAAACACAGCACAAAAAGCAAATGCTATAGAGGAACTCAGATCACATAATCTCACAGGTAGAAAGTGTAGAACATTTCATCCCTTCTGACATCTCTAGACAAATGATAATTGGTAGGATAGGCCTGACTCAGGTCAGCAATCTGTCTCAGGTTCGATGTTGGAATAAAATGAGATACTAGCAAGTCATTGAACAGCTTTAAAAAAAAAAGAGGTTTACTTAGCCTTGATTCAGCAAGGATACACAATAAGGGCACAGGGGCACTTAGTTTCCATTGACAACTTCTGCCATCTTTCCACCTCTTGTTCCTAATTCTCCTCTCCCTTTGCCATCTCCAGTCATCCTGATGACTATCTGGTCACTGGACCCAGATGGCTCTGGAGGAGAAAGTGAGACGGGCGATCTTGCACAGCCCTCCCTCACTCAAATCAAAGTCAACTGCAAGTCAGGTCATCATTTCCCTGACATCGTGGTCCTCTTCAAAAACAAAGGACCAACACAGCCTGTGAGTAGTCCGAATGGGGACCCAGCCAGTGGGTAACTCAGGTCTTCTTCTCCTTCTCCCACTCCATCTCTTCTCCAAAGTGAATGGAATAAAAGTGAAAACTTCTCAGATGACATTCCAGAAATGTGAACAGAATTGTAATTAAGTACCAAAGACTTAGTAACCTGGGCTGGGAGCCCAGGACCCTTGCCTTACTTCCCTGGTCATAAGTTGAAATTTTTGCTAAGCTTAGCTAATTTGTAGGAGGGGAGAGCACAGACCCTGCAAATTTAACCACAGGCCTGAATGTTCCAGACTTGTTTCCACTGACCACCCTCTGACCTGTACAAATATAAAACTGGAAATCCTGTTGCAGAACTCCAGGCAGGTCACCATGTCCTAAAATCCCCATAATTCATAAAAAATTGTCTGCTTCATATTTATATTAACATCATTAGAACATCTTCTGCTTTCATATCTAAGGTGATACTGACGACATATTTTGTCTGTTTTTATGTCCACTAGATATGTACATTCTGTTTTTTTATATTACTGACATTTCATCTGCAACACCAGCAAATTTTTGTGGTTAAGATTGTGCACCTCAGTTCCTAATTAACGGGAACAGGACAGGACAAAGGTGGGGGGGGGGGGGAGAAGGGGTGATCTTTTGGGTATATGTTATGGGAATCTGAATATCTTTCCTGCCCCTTGGCCATTTGATAGGCTTAAGTGGCTCTGAGAACCTTCCCTGATTTGAAAGTATACTCTGCCCCCTAATAGGCTGAATGTGGTCACGTGGAGCCTGTGGCAGCAGGTTTGTTTTTCAGGAATGCCTGCACCTTGTTGCTTTGCGATTGGGCAGTGGGTCAAGAGGGCTGTGACATTCTCTGATCCAGGAGAAGGCTATATATACACCCTGATGTGAGGTTTTGCTTTAGGGCTCACTTTGAGAAGAGTTATATGATTTGGTCAGATGAGACTCTGGGAAGCCGTTGAGCCCCCTGTCTTTGAAAAACCCAGATGTTGATGCTTCCCTCTCTGGTAACTGAACAGGTATGGATGTAATAGTCAAATGGTTGGAAGCCTTGTCTGCTGATCTGTTTCTTTGTTTGCTCATAACTTGTGTTTGCATTCTCTGAAGTTCAGGGTGCTGACTTTTTCCCCTGAACTAGGTAAATGATATTTGTTTGACTGATTAAAGTAAGTTTGTTAACCCATTTTGAGTTGCTTTCCTTTAGAAAAGCAGATCTAAGAACCTATGCTAGCAGCCACCCTGGGTATGCTAGGGTGCTTGCTGATACAGTATATAACCAAGCTTTCCTTTTTGTATTTTGCTTCTCCTACTAGACTGCCTCTAGTAGTGAGGCCACCCTTCTTGCAAGAAGAAATAATTAAATAAATCCTTCCTGTCTCTACTTGGAAATATCTCTGCTCATTTTTATTTGGGCAAGGGTTGTCTTGTCCCACACAAAAGGAAGGTAAATTTTGATGGTCAGAAGCTAATAAGTTAACTTGGGGTTTACTGGCTAGATTTCTTCCTTTCTTTCCTACCTTCCTTCCTTTCTTCCTTCCTGCCTTCCTTCCTTCCTTCCTTCCTTCCTTCCTTCCTTCCTCCTTCCCTTTCTATTCTCTCTCTCTCTTTCTCTCTCTCTTCCCTTTTCTTTCTCTCTCTATTCTTTAAGACCAAACCTTAAACTCATTTCACTCTGGAGGTCATAGATTAGACCACACAGTAGGTCCCTGTCCAAGGACCACTTAATGGCTCTATTTTGGGCCCTCCTGGCTCAGAGTGCATGTCAATAGCAACTGTTTCTCTTTTGACCAGCAACCCTGAGGGTCTTCCCTTCCCTGTTTGATAATTATTTTTTTTAATTAAAGAGGCCATGCCTTGACTCACTTCTTAAAGGGATCTATTCACTGAATGGGCATTACTTCACTTAAAGTGAGAAGCTGAAAAGGCCTTAGCCTAAAAGGTCTCCCATTGCATCCTGGGTAATCTCCAGTCTTCCTGATGAAATTCTGGCCTCTGGACCCAGATGGCTCTGGGGGAGAAAGGCTGGTGACCTTGCACAGCCCTCCCTCCCTCAAATCAAAATCAACTGCAAGTCATGTCATCATTTCCCTGATGCCATGGGCCTCTTTGAGAATGAAGGACAAACACAACAACCTAGTTCTCCCACTGGGGCCAAGAAGCATGAACTTAAAACCTTATGATATATTTCAACTCTTCGGATGAGAGAGAGACAGAGAAAAGAAAAAGAAAAAGAGATGGAAAGAAGGAGGGAGACAAAGATTTAGATGACAACATCATTGGATGACTGTACAGAGGCATTCTAGTTATACTGCCTCATTTTACAAATAAGAAAACTGAGAGCCAATGTGGTTCATGACTCACCCAAGTTCACACAGGTAGTAAGCACAAGCAGTAGGATATGAACCCAGATGCTTTGGGTCTAAGTTCAGCACACTACCTACCATTCTTCATGAAGCTAAAGATGGTATTAACATTTGAGTCACTACAACACAGTGTAGACTCATATTCAATTTACTTTTTACTTAATCCTTTAGATCTTTCTCACATGCATTCTCATCTATTTTTAACTTCCCAATCCTGCACTTACACAGCTGATCTTTTCAACACAAGTTAAAGACATTTATTGCATTTCATCTTAATAAATTTAGCCCAAATCCTAGCCTTTTAAGACTTTTTGACCTTGTCATTCAACTTGCTCACTGTTCCTTTGAACTTCATTTCACTTGTGAATTGGATGTCATCAATCTCCTCATTGATTTCATTGGTGAAAATATTGGACCAAAGACAGATGCCTAAAGTATTTCATTAAAGACCTCCATATATATTGGAATTAATTAATCAATGACTAATTTTGTATTTCTGCATTTCAGTGACTTTCTCAATCCAACCAACTATACTACCCTCAAGCCTAGATTATTGCCCATATTTCTCCAAAAGAATTAGTGAAAGGGCAGTGTGTTCTTTCACTAGTGATCCTTCAAGACCAAAAAAAATATAAGTCATTGGGTTAACTAAATGCTACTTTAAAACACAAATAACTTTAATTTTGTGCAAAAGAGATGGAGATAATTCATGAGAACTAGAAAATTAAATGGACATGAGTTGTGAGTGATGGTCTCTGGGAGCCGTTTTTAACCTGAGACCTAGCTGAAAAGAAGCAAGAAATTATCAAAGAAGAGGGTACCTTGGCTTATAAGGAAATGGTTATCATTAATAGGAAATTCTTATAGTCCAGGGTCAACATCTACCCATTATCCTCCTTGTTCCTTCACTGGGAAAAATAGCAGATCAAGCAAAGCTCACGAAGAATGAAGTATCTTTAAGATCCAGAGAGGCAGAAAGCTGATTTTGTGTGACCTTTTTTTCTTTATTTGAGTTCTTGGGATCATCAGGGACCATGTTAACAGTGTAAAGTCTTCTACTACACATAGAAAAAAGGAATCTTTATAGTTGAGTTATCACTGTGACAAGTGTTACTACTGGTCAGTAGAATCCCCAAATTCTCATGTTTGTTCCACATCCTAGAGACTTTCCATTTAAAATTCTGTCTATATCACAGGGTGTCCCCATGCTCCTCAACTTTACCTCTTGCTGACATCAAGGTAGCAAAGCTGAGTAACTGGGAGGGTAATAGTATCCTCACTGGAAACAGGTAAGCTTAAGAGAAGGATAGATTTAGAGAGAAATATTATGAATTCTGTTTTAGACTTGCTAAACTTGAGATGCTTGTGACTTATCCTATTTGAAATGTTTAACTGGCAACGGATAAGGTAAAACTGGGGCTCCAGAGAGACTATCACTGAATATATAGATATTGCAGTCATTTGCATAGAGACTATACTTGAACATGTTAAAGTGGATGAGGTCAAAAAGTGAAAGACTATGGAGATAAAAGAAAAGGGAGCCCAGTATAGAACCTAGAGACATACCTAGAGTCAATGGATATGACATGGATGAGGATCCATAGAAGTAGGCTGAGTCTAATAGGTATGAAAAACAAAAAAAGGAGAGTATCCCTAAAACCCAGAGAAGAAAGAATGGTCATGAAGAAAGTATGATCAGCAGTGTCAAATGCTGAAGACTGGAGAAGATGGGTGATTATTGAGAAAAGATTATCATATTTTCTCAATTAATTCATTGAAAATATATTTATTATTAATAAAAATTAAATTAAATTAATAATAATAACATTTTAAACATATTTAGACCTGAACTGATTGCTAATCAGTTAAGATTGGGATGGGAAAATTAAGAAAAGGAAAAGGACCTATTTGTACAAAATACATTTATAGCAGCTATCTACTGGTGGCAAGGAATTGGAAATTGAGCAGATGCCCATCAGTTAAGAAATGGCTGAACAGGTTGTGTTATATGATTATGACGGACTACTATTGTTCTATAAGAAATAGGCTGCTTTCAGAAAAACCTCAAAAGGCTAACATGAACTGTTATAAAGTGAAGTGAGCAGAACCAGGAGAACATTGTAAACAGTAACAGCAATATTGTTCGATGATCAGCTGCAAATGACTTAACAATTCTCAGTAATACAATGATCCAAGACAGCTCTGAAGGACTTTTTATGAAAAATAGTATCCATCCCCAGAGAAAGAACTGATGGAATATGAATACAAACTGAAGCATGCTTTTTTACTTTATTTTTCTTGGGTGTTTTTGTCTATGTTTTCTTTTACAATATGACTAATGTGCAAATAACATTTTGCATGACTACACAAGTATAACCTATATCAAATTGCTTGCCTTCCCTATGAGGGATGTGGGAGAGAGAATTTGGAATTCAAAATTTTTAAAAATGAATGTTAAAAATTGTTTTTACATATAACTGGGAAAAATAAATACTAAATAAATAATTTAAATTTTTGAAAAAAGATTGGGAAGGTAAAAGAATGTGATCAAGTAGAGAAAATGGCCCAGGAAAATGCTAAAGGCCTGGATGTCACATAGAGGATAGAGAATTTCTTAGAGAAGTGGGGCAAGGCACATGATGTGATGATTGGGAGAAGATAATGATAAGATGAAAGAATTTCTGAGTTCTTAAATATGAAAATGGAACATGTCCAGGATGGCAACATCAAGTATTTTATCACCTTTTACAGTGGCTGAGGCAAAATGGAGGAAGGGGTCATGGGAAGTACACAGGAACTGGAAAATTAAGATATTTGCGGAAACATCGCTATCTACATTGCAGTCTCCTAGTATAAAGGCAGGAGTTAGAGTGAAGAGGAATATAAACCAGTTTAAAGCCAAGCACAAGCAGCTTTCCAGGGATCTGCTGCTGTGAACAACTTTCAAGTTCTGATTGCATAGTATAGTGAACTCTCCATTCAATAACAAATCAGAGCAAAACATTCACAGAAAATCAAGGTACAGCATTCAGAATGTTACAACTTATAACAGAAAATCAAAATACAGCATTCACCATGTCACAACTCAAGAACTTATCACTGAAATGGCCTCATAGTTTCCACCAAAGTGGTCACATAGTTTTCAACAAAGTACAGTCATTTAGTAACTCAGTCATTTAGCAACTCAATCATTCAATCATCCGTAAGAAGGCTTGACCAGACTGTAGAGAAGGTGAAAGGGAAATAATGTGTGATGAGACTGGAAAGACAGACTAGAGCCAGGCTGGTAAGGACATTCATTACCCAAAAGAGGAATTCAGAGTTGTTCTTAGAGGTAACAGCAAACCACTGGTTTTTTGTTTCTTTTCATTTTTGTTTTTCTCTTCTTTTTTTTTTTTCCAAATAAGGGAATTAGCATGGTCAGTCCTGTGCTTCAGAAAAATCACAGTGGCAGTGTATGGTGGATACATTGGAGTAGGAAGAAACCAGAGACAGAAAGATTTATTTGGATGATATTGCAATAGTCCAGGTGATACTGTTCTAATTTATAGAGGTCATGACAAGGGGACAGACCTAAAGAGATTTGAGGTGAGGTAGAAATGGCAAGATTTAGCAACTGAATACATAGGGTAAGAGTAAAGCATTGAGAATGATGCTGATGTGGCAACCTGTAGTGGTTATGGGATTTGAAGGTATTCCATGCCCATTGAACTTGCTGATGTAGAAGGAAGGGATGGGGCAGGAAGAAGCTAGAGCCAAGCTGGAGCCAGTGAGGTGACTGGAAGTAGTGGTGGTGGCTGTGGCATGAACTCATTTTTTTTTTTTGAGCCAGCCAGAATTTCTGCCAAGGACTCCTGCTGAGGACTTCCAGGGACAGGAACTGAAGGAGGCCAGAGGTGCTGGGAGCATGCTGCACGGATGCTGAGCAGTTGCCAAGAGGATCTTTAAGGTAGTCTGTAATTGAAAATGTGAGTGTTTACTGAATTAACTATGTGTGCTAACTCCATAGCTACTGTGATGGCTTTGACTTTCTGGTTTGGGGACTCAGTTTTCTAGTATTTGATTAAATGTTCTAGCTTTGTACCCATGTAGACAGCCTGTTACATTTTGTGATTAATAACCATATCAGCATATTTATAGTTATCATAGGCATTGTGAATACTGCATTGTTGATATACAACGCTGAATGATTGCCCTGCCTGCTTTATCTCTTTTCCCACAGGAGCTCAGAAATCCAATTATTTAAGTCAATTAAGTACTTTCCTTTGTAAGCATCCACTACAACAATTCTTAGGTCTTTGCAAACTTTCATAACCCTAGTCCTGTAATTATACCTTTTTTTTTGAGGCAATTGGAGTTAAGTGACTTGCCCAGGATCACAAAGCTAGCAAGTTTTTGAGGCTTGATTTGAACTGAGGTCTTCCTGATTCCCCAGCTGGTGTTTTATCCATTGTACCACCTAGCTTTATATGAATATCTTTAGACTACTCCTCTACTTCTTCATTGGAGTAATTTCCTTTACTTTTTTTTTTAATTAACATTGGATGCTTGATAGCATTCTATTGCTCTTCTCTGAGATTTCCCTATACAATTTCAGGCTATGAGATCTTCTAACTTCTTGCATTTCTGATGTCTCAGTATGCAGGGCATTCCTAAGGCTATTCCCATTTTTCATAGAAGCGCAGGTTCATAGCTTCAGAGCCCAAAAGGAACACAGACTTATTAATACTAGTGCTTTTATTTTACAGATAAGAAAATCAAGGCTCACAAATGAGTGACTTATTCAATATCCCACAGCTAAATAATTGTTCAAAAAAAATAAATAAAAGCATAAAAATATTCCACAGGTAGTAAATATCAAGGCTAAAGTCTGACCCCAGAAACTCTGACTACAAACACAGCAACTCTTCCATTATTCCGTGGTACCTCTTTTGTTTAGAAATTAATAAGAACATTTACTTTAGTAAATAGTAACGCACTGAAGTGATAGGGGTAGGGAGATTTTAACTACACATAGTTGAAAGTTCACCTGCATTGCAATGGATTGATAACGATACCAGAGGAAAACCTTAAAGAGATCATAAAAGCCTCCTCATTATTTTAATGAGTTAAAGAGAGATCCATTTTCCATAAGCACTTTTCCTGTTTACTGTCCTAATGTACTTTATAATACTTTAATATGTCATAATAAAAACTGACATTTATGTAGTTTAACATTTGCAAAGTGCTTTACAGACATCACCTCACTGGAGCCTCACCACAACCTGGGAAGCTTCAAGTATCATTTCACTGATTTTGTAGATAGGGAAACTGAGTCTTAAAGAGGCTGAATGACTTGCCCAAGGTCACAAAGTTGGTGAGTTTCAGAGGCAGAAATTGAGTCATTATGCTACATTTTTGTTACATAAAGCTCCACACTAATGAGTTTCTATGATATAGATTATTGAAATAGATTTTTTTTTACTTTTTGTTTTAGATACACTAATTTTTTTAGCAGCAGTAGCAGCCCAAATAAATTTTAATTCATAATTATACTTTACTTAGACCAGAGATTCCCAAACTTGTTTGCTTCCTGCCATCTTTAAAAAAAAACAACAACCCAGAGGCATCCTGGAAATCTACTTTCTTTCATCCTTTAACATTTTTGTTTTGAAATTTACATCATTTCAAAAAATATAATGTATATAGATATAGATATTTTTTAAATGACACATCTTAAATTTAGTAATTTATTGTAAATTTGTGGGGGTTTTTCCTGCATTGAAATTTTGATGATGCAATATTGCATCTTATAACCATATAGTATCATACTGTAAACAAGTCATTACAAGCTCATATATTCCTGCTGATGCATGCTGGACTTCCCATCAATGCTTGATAGGTTCATCTGCCAACACTTGCTTGTTTAGACCTGTTGGTGGACTTGACCACTGATCCATTATAATTTGCATTTTGTATATTTATTTAGAAAACAATGTAATAACTACAGCTTTAACTCTGTTGCACAATGGATGAAACATGTAGGACGAGTTTTTCAAAACTTTCTCATCTTGTCTTTTTCCCTTATGCTTCCACTACCCCCTTATTTTTATTCAACGCCTCCCAATTGCACCCAAGGCTAATACCACCTTCCTGGATCATTCCAGCACACACACCCTCCCCACCCTGCAAGAAGTGGGATTGCCCACTTTGGAAACCTATGGCTTAGACTGAAGAGTATGTAATCTATGCAACAGAAAATTTAGAGTTGACTGTAATATTAATGGGTGAAGAGAAGAATAAACACAAAGGTCAGATCTTATTTTCCACCAAATATTTAGTATTAGACTTGGTTTTGTCCTGTTTCCTATTCCACCATTCTAAGATGGTGCTATTCTCTCTGTCTGCAAGGCACTTTGGAGAAAGTATGCCACTGTTGCTTTGTACTCCATAGGCAAGCCCAGTTCCCATTGATTACTTTCAGTTGACAAATGACATAAATATTAGTTACCGTCCCTGTCCGTGTGAGAGAAGCCCAAATGCATTATGTCATTGTACAGAACTGCATATGAAATCAATAAAGTCAAGGAAAATGGTTATAAAACTGCAATTCTTTAAGTCAAGGGAAAGTAAATTGCTTATGCTGCCCAGGTAGTTTGGGATTTGTTGCCTGTTTCCATAAGAGAGATTTTCTTTCCAATAACTTCAGGCTCAGAAATTACAGTTCGTCACTGTAAGCCTCAAAGCCTGATGCATTAATCTTTATATATGTTCTGTTCCATTGAATCTTGCTTTATTTATGGAAATCATTTTTCTGAAGTAATACCATAAGCTGTACAACTTGTTTTCATGAGGAATCGAAGTTTTAAAATATAGATCAAAATAGAACAAGTGATGAAATCCCATTTGAAAAGTACCATGCAGAAATTACAACTATTTATTGGTCATGATAAATGGCGTGCTGTTTTTCTTATAGGTTGGAAATTTTGGTACGGCCACAAATCATTGCTTAACCCTCTGGTGATGCTTTAAGATATCACACTTTGGAGGGTCACCCCTTTAATTCTGATCACATGTTTGCCTAATGGATTGAATCTTGCAGCGTGCTGCCACATTCATCTCCGATAATGGTTAGGAGACCCCATCACAACACAGAACATGGGGAAACGATACAAATATATATTTTAACACTCCATCTCTTTCCAAAATACTTCAAAGAAAAAATATCTGATTAGAGTTATGATTGTAGAAGTGCTGTGCTGAAGAATAAAACAATCTAGTACATGTGTGTGCACATTTCTTAATAATCTCACAGAGGAGATTAATGCTTTGTTCATTTTATGAGAGACATCATTTCATTCTCCTGTAATTACCTCTACACTAAGGTGATCATTACACCATCTGCTTCAATTCATGAACTTGGCATCGACTTTTCTTTAATTAAAGGCCATTGAAGAGGACAACTGACAAAAAGAATACTCAAGATACATCCGTTTTACATAATATACATGCTGGCTCTTCCAAAAAACCAGAGATATTTGCTGGGAAAGTGCAGTAATGTAAACAGTACAAAACATTCCTCCCTCCCCATGAACTGAGGCACATTCTCTCCTCTACCTAGATACTCAGTCCCTGGGAGGGTGGTCAAACTCAAAGAGGTCATTTTAATGTATTCCCCACCACCAGTGGCAGAACGGTAGCTGATGGCTGCGTTGCTCCTTCATTTGCAGAATATTGTGACTGGATCCTTTTAAGTATATAATATAGTTATCATATTAGTTTCTTTTTTTTCTCCTTTTTTTCCCTCCTCCTGTCCTGAGATGGCTACCACTACACACAAATGTGTGTGTGTGTGTGTGTGTATATGTATATATGTATATTATATATGTATATATTATATAATATATATTCACACACATACATACAAACATATATACCTATGCACATACATATGTATGTATGTGTATGAATAAATATATATGCAAATAATTCTATGCATACTTCTATTCATCAGTTCTTTCTCTGGACACAGAGAGCATCTTCTTTCATATGTCCTTTGTCGTTAACTTAGGCATTTATAATAATTTATGATTTATATAATAAGTAGTATTTATAAGGATGGCGCTCTTTTCTAAGAAATCTGAATTACCATGACTTTCTTGTTTCTTTTTCTTTCTAGTCTGTTCTAAACTGTATTTTCCCATTCCTGGACTATACACCTGCTCGTACCTTATTTATTTTCTTGATGTCTCTCTTGAGGGAAATAGCTTCTTGAATACTTACCAAATTTGATCTCCTCCCGTTTTTATATTTCCATATTATTGTACTTTATTACATTTCTAGATATTATCACATGCTCACTTCCCTGGTGCATTTATTTATTTGTTTGTTATTTCTTTATTCTTGATGGAACTTTTGTCTGTTCTGCCTCTTTCTTAGAAATTCTTCTTAAGGATCATGTCATATGGGAGTCACTAAGGTTTAAGGGAAAACAAAGATTGCAATAGGGACTAAAAATGTGATTTCATTCAGATTAGAAATTCTTAAACGAACAAGCAGCCATTACCAGTGTAAGCTGGCAATCTTTCTGCAATTTATCCTCCTGGAACAACGAGATACTGAGACTCGCTAGAGGTCACACAGTCATTATATGTTAGAGAGGGACTTGAACTCAGATCTTCCTGGTTCTGAGGCCACTTACATATTCTACTATTCAATGTTTCTTCCAAGACCAAAACAAAATGAAATGAAATATGAACATCAATGTATTCTTTCTTTAAATTTTATGAGCTCATAATGAAAAAATGGAAGAGATAAAGGGAACAATAAAAAATAAAGCCATTTCATCTTCAACTTTAAATCAGCTGAAGGCACAGAAATAGGTAGAATCAAAGGCAATGAAATTTATTGTATTTTCCCATGTTAATAAGGAAAATGAAAATCTATTTAGAGAAGAAAAACAACATTTATTAAAGGTAATCGGTAGCTGAATTTTGTAAAAGCAAATGTCTGTGCTTGGAACTTATAAACTCTTTTAATTTGAAGATTTGCAAGTAGTTAATGTGTGTTATGCCCCCAGCAACTAGTATCTACAGCGACCAACTTGTTTCCTTATCTTGCTCTTTGGAAAACATTCTGTGGGGCCAGAGGCTAACAATAGAAGATGTTCGTTTAATAGCAACATCTGCTTGCTGTAGCAAATCAGCCTTGCATTAGTAGCTTTTTTGCTCCCAGTCAAACTTTAATTATGAGGAAGTAAGACACATGTATTTGTTTGATGATATGTTTTCACGGGAGGGGGGTAGTTTATAGCATTTCTTAGCATGATATTGAATCATAAAACTGAGATGTTGATGCATTAGCTTTACAGATTGAGAAGAATTCAATAATTTTATAAAGTCTTGTATCATAAGTGAACCTGAATTCTTTGAAATGATGTCAATAAAATACAAGTAAAGTGATATCTATATTTATATATTGGAAGGAATATCACGTGGAACATGTACTCTTTGGAGTGAGAAAGCAGACCCAGCAAAGACTGATAAAAGATGAAGAGAAGCAAATTGAAGATTGAGTTCAGGACAACATTTCCACACAATCAGAGCAAACCAAAGGTAAACTACATATTTGGTGGTTTCAGAGACACTTCTAGCTGTTGAGATGGAGCATGTGTGTATGTGTGTGTCTGTGTGTGTGGACATACAACAACTCCTTTATATGTATATGCATGTATACATGCATGTCGACCTATAATCCATTCATTCACACATGCTTTTATATAGACAGACAGATAGATAGATAGATAGATAGACAGACAGACAGATAGATAGATACACACATACATACATACATACATACACCCATATAACCATATCTGAGGGTTTTCTTCCATGATATTTTGATAGTACTGTGGTGTTCTCTACTAGGTAAGCACAATTAATTTCAAGTTTTGAAGAGGATATCATGATCTTACCAATCTTGATCATTTAATAGTAAATACTTCATAAATACGTGATTCTCAAAGTGTGGTTCATGGATTCGTAGAATCCTAAAAACCCTATCAGGGAGGGTCACAAGATCACTGTTACATGACATCCTTGTCACATTGGTACCTAATTGTCCCACATTTCTCACTCAAAGCATATAAGCTTGGTCTAAAAGAGCAAAACTTAAAGTATAATCTGTCAAATTTCTGATCTTCTCTGTCGTATCCCCTCCACCCACCATAGGCACTTTTTCTTTCTCACTCCCCAACTTTTCAGTTCCTTTTATGTTTTGTCTTCCTCCATCAGGATGAAAATTTTTTGATATCAAAACTAATGTTTTCTTTTTCCTTGCATTCATATTCCCATCATTTAGCACAGGACCTTGGACAGGGTTAGGACTTAATAAATGCTTATTGATTTGACTTCCTCAATTAACCAACTGCATTTCTTTCTTTCTTTTTTTTTTTAACTTGGAAGGATAAAACCATTGCTCTGAGACTAAACATTATCTTTCATGACCTGGAAAATAATTTGAATTTCTTCCATTGAAGCAGAGGCATTGTAGTATATAGCAGAGAGCTGACCTCAAAGATCAAGACATCTCTGTTCAAGAAACATACTATCCATGGGATCCTGAGCAAGTCATATAACCTCTAAGGACTCTGAGCCCTCTCATATTAGACACTGCTGACCTTCATTAGCTAAGGGAATGTCCTCATCTGAGAGGTCTTCATACCGTTGAACTCCCAGGTCTATTCCCTAGCCTTTTCAGTGAAAGTTGATCTTCTATTAAAAATCACTGCTTATTAACTTGTCCCATCCAAAGCAATGCAAGGTAATACCTTTGATTCCAGTGATATGTATTTATACTAACACAAAAGTTTTGTGGAAGGAGTCTGTTTTAGCACCCTCTGCTCCCACTTCAACTATGTTACCACTACTGCAAAAATGGAAGTGGGACATGCAGGCCTGCTGTGTTTCATAGATTACTCTGGTCAAATAATTAATAATTCTCCAACAAATAGTCAACTTCAGATCGACAAAAAATAAGATAATGAATAAACAAAAAAGCAAATAAATAAATCATGACATCCAGAGTGTAGTCACATAATTGGAAAAGTTAGGGGAGAAAAATGTTTAAGTCTCACTTTCCTGGTAAATAACAAATTTATATACAAAACTCAGTCTATATGATACTCTTTTACCACTGAAGTTTCTGGGAGAAAGATTTTATATACTATGAATCTGAATTATTTAGTGAAAAATTAGCACCATATTTGTCAGTTTCATCCCATGAGTAGAAGTCTTGAGCTTATTATCTATGCAAGCAACCTGGCAGAACTATTTTTAATAAGTGCAATTAAATGAGGTACATGAATTACTTTCTATCAACAAACTATTCTGGGAAAAGGAACACTTGAAACAGTGTCAGGCTCACTGGTAGTTTACTGAATATATTTCTGTTAGCAGATTTCTTCTGGGAATGAAATTATACGTGTGTGTGTGTGTATGTGTGTGTGTGTGTTTGAAGAGAAAGAGAGAGAGACAGAGAGAGAGAGACAGAGAGAGAGAGAGAGAGACAGAGAGAGAGAGAGAGAGACAGAGAAAGAGAGAGAGAAAGAGAGAGAGAGAGAGAGAGAGAGAGAGAGAGAGAGAGAGAGAGACTCTTTTTCTTTGTTTAATGGATTAGAATGAAGAAAGAAGCAGTGATAGAATTTTCCAAAACTTTGTATTGATTTTTCCCATAGTCAACACCAAGGAATTTATGTTATGGTTCTTTACCAAAGGGTCCTAACCATGTTTGTTTTCTGGGCACCAGTCAAGATAAGTATAAAGGGCCTTATCACTGTGATGTTGGCTGTTTGTTGGAGAATTATTTGACCACAGCAATCCATGAAACACACCAGGCCTGCATGTCCCACTTCCATTTTTTGAAGTAATGGTAACAGAGTAGTAGAAAAGGGAGCAGAAGGCGCTAAAAATCACAGTTTGTAGCCCATCTATAAGCATTAAGTTAGACATTGGTACTCTTAATTTGAGATTCTTGTCAGAGCTATAGCAATGATTGAACACACTACTGAAGCAACTGAATTGTTTCTGTTTTGACATAGTCTTTCTAAACTGAAGTAGAAGAAAACAGGAAAGTTACGACTAAATAGAAGGATGGCTCACAGGTGTTCTTCTTAGGTACAAGGAAAAAAATGAAGGAGTTGGTTTTATCATGCTTCCAAAAGCATCAGGAATCATCATTCCAGGGGATGTTTGATCACCTCCTCTTACAGTGCTCAGTGTAAATATTTGATTTTCTTTCATTATTTTCCTTTTTGTATCTGTGATTTTGCATTCCACTTCTATCCTGCTATTTTTTTTCAGAGAATTCTTTGTTATCAGTAAAGCCATTATTTTTTTACATTTTCTGCTCTCTTGTTAGACTTGCTTATTCCTTACTTTCTTCTCATTTCTGGCCTTATTCCTTTGAAATTTCCCCTTAATTCCTAGATTACTTTTCTGAACCATTCTGGACATGTTTGAGGAAGTCGCTCCATTGCTGGAAGCCTCGCTAAATTTGTGGATATTTTCACTGTCCTCAGAAATTTGATTCAATTAAAAAAAATACTTTTCCAGAAGAATGGTTCTTTTCTTCCAAAGTATATTCATGTCTCCTCAACTTCTCAATTTGCTTTGGTCTTGCTTTATCATTCACACTGTTGATTTTTCTGTGGTATTCTTGTTGAAAACTTGATTCTGAGAGACAACTCTTTTCCTTTCTGAAGATCCACAATTACTGGTCCCCTCATCATCCATGGCTATCAGTTCTCAGCTCCTATACCCTGATCAGGACACCAGGGTTGGGCGGACATTATCGTTTCAGTGGGTATAGGTGACTACCAGCAGCACTGGCTTCAGAGTCTATGGCCACATAGGAAGGTCAATTTTTCACTAACAGTGCCACACTTGTAAGAAACAAACTCTTCTCTCCCATTGAGTTTCTTCAGTGCTTAGAATTGTCCTTCATGGTGGTGGGGGGGTTTTGGGGGAGTGCATTGGTAAGTAATAAAAGGTAAAGGGAAGAATATACCAGGAGCTTGCTAAGACAGATATTATTTTTTTAAAACAGTATTATGCATGTGTATGTATATATATGTGTGTGTGTATATATATTATATATATATTATATAGATATATATTTCAATTACATGTAATATAGTTTTTAGCATTCATTTTTTATAAGATTTCTAGTTCCATCTTTTTCTTCTTCCCTCTGTCTCCTTCCCCTTCCTTAAGATGACAAGCAATCTGAGATAGGTCCTACATCCATAATCATGTTAAACGTATTTCCCCATTAGTCATATTGTGAAAGAAGAAAGAGGAAAAAAAGGGAAAAATCACAAGAAAAAAGTGAAAATTGTATGCTTTGTTCTGACGCAGATACTCTTAAAAGCCTCTGTGTTTACATCTTTTTTCATCTTTCCTTCTGGTGTTAGATTTTTTTGTCCTTCTGTCAATTTTGTTTTGTTTTGCTTTATCCAAACTATTAATGAACTTGTGATATAATTGCTTTAGGGGATTTCCAGGGAGGGAACTCCCTCTAGGAATGCTTGTCTACGCCTCAACTATAACTTATCCTCTTTGAGAGTTGCACAAATATGTCTAAACTCCATACTCATTGGGAACAGAGACTCCAGCTAATTGCCTCTTTGATAGGTCTATTTCTCCCTCAAAGACATATATGCTAGACCCAGGAGTTCATAACTCTTTCTTCACTGTTTGGGGGTTTGGTTTCCATTACTCAATTTTCCAAAATTGATGTTGGCTCTTTGGACTTTACAAATCTCCTGATCTATTGGGATATCCCAAAGGTGGTCTTAGTTCTGAGGTATGTGTAATTCTCTCCTCAGCATCAAAAACACCTGGATAGAGCTCTTTTAGTGTTTCCTCACCCTGACCTATAAGCATATTCATAAGAAGTGGTCAAGGGTAGAATCTATGGATATTCCACTACTAACTATTAAGGGGTAGGGCAATCCCAAGAATTTTGGCAACCTGAATGGAACACCTGCCAGATGTAACCTTGTGAAGTATAGTGATGGAAAAAGACTATTTAGTGGTCCAGAAAGTGAAAGGTTTTTGTCTCTGTTATTTGATTCTTAATCCAAGAACCCCATACATAAGTGGCAATGTGTAACTTGAAGAAGGTTCTATGTTTCTCATTCAAAAGATCTTATTTGGGGGCAGCTAGGTGGTGCAGTGAATAGAGCACTGGACCTGGAATCAGGAGGACCTATGTTCAACGCTGGCCTCAGACACTTAACACTTACTAGCCATGTGACCTTGGGCAAGTCACTTAACCCCAATTGCCCTGCCTCCCCCCTCCAAAAAAGCAAAAACAAAAAAAAAAACAACCAAAAATAGATCATATTTGATCAACATATGATTAAACTGTGAGTACATGACAAAGTTTTTGCACCAAAATATTAAGGGTTATGCCTCTTATTCATAATAAAAAGCAAATATTTATTTACTCTAAAATGGCTTTTTTTTGGAGATTGATTGCAAGTCAACTTGTTCCAAAGGTTCTGAATATGCTATTCATGCTTGGTTTGGGAAAATCTGAAGAAGCATGACTATCCAGTTTCTCAGGAGGAAGAGAATGGTTGAAGACTGATATCTAACCCACTAGTTAAAATTAATAGGAAGAGCCACTTCTGTGGTGACATGATGCTTCCTGCAACTCAGTGTGTTTCCAGGTGGATTCCTACTAAATGTTTAATTGGGACCAGAGAAGGTTGTTGTGATGGGTGGATAATAGATGTACACAGGCAGCCAGTACACTCCTGTCTAGGGTGGCCTAACTATACTGCTTCTATGGAAATCCATGACAGCTCTAGGAAAATCAAAATCCCCTAAGTGCTGAACCTTATCTTGTATTTGAGTCACAAAATCAATGTGCTGAATATAACAAAAGACATTGTTTATTTTGTGGTAGCCTCCCTGAATAAGATTTACAACTCCATAAAACCCCAGATGGTCACCCACAACCAATTTATCACTTTAGAACCCAAATTGTGGTAGGCTTTACGCAAAGTAGTACTTTTGATAGACTACAGGGATCTCGTGAATGATCAATACAAAGCTGTAAACATATACAGCCATTCAATGCCTCTTGTCTCATGACAAACAATCAAATGATAACGTAAAAGAGACTTGTTTTGTTCTGTCTTCATGTATTTTGTGTAGTTCTATCATTTCAGGTGCTCATGAGAAAAGCTTTGTTAGAGTTGATAGACTGTACTCTAAAAGTGGTAGGAAGCTCAGGGGGTGGGTGATTTCTTTTTTTGGAAGCCTTCAGAAGTTCTGGAAGGGTGATGGGAGATAAGCTAAGAGGAAGAAATGGTTACATTCTACACAAACCCATGCGGGTCAACTTTCTAAGGCACAAAATGGTAGTTCTGGCTGTGGGTTCCCCATAGCAGGCAGATCTGGTGGATATCAGTCAATTTTATGAGCACAACCATGGTTTTAACTTTATAGTAATGATGACAGATAACCTTTCAAAGCATGCCTGATTAGTGGATGTAAAAGACAAGATTGGTCAAGAGGTGTCTCAAATCGTTAAATCAATGCTTACCACAGGTAGAATGGCTCAGGAGTTCCAGACACAATCATTTAAAAATTCTTTTGCTTAGTCTATTAAGAAGCTTTTAAGCTAATATAATGCCTTCCATTTTGTCAGCAATGATAATGTCAGGGAAAGGTGTGGTTAAATGGTTCAACCAGACATTGAAATCAATAGGATGTTTAGTTCTGTTCTGTTTTTAGATCCAAAAACTTTTCAATATAGTAACATGTTTTGAGACTTTTAGATATCTACAACCATTTCCCATCACCAGATAGTTCATGTTGAGGTCAGGGAACCATAAAATGTTGAGGTCTAGAGGTAGGGGTACACCAGGCCCTAAAATACCAACATGCTAGGTTCTGCTGAATGAATTTGACTTGTCTTCTCTCAGCCAAAGTAAAGCAAAGTTTATTAAAGGTTCTCTAAAATGGGTAGACTCTTAAGGAGCCTCAGCATCTCTGACACTTGTATTGTATAAGTGGGCCAGAATAATCTGACACAGAGTGAGTCTGTGCTAGAAAATTCTCAATTCTCAGCTCTCATGGAAGCAAGATGGAGGAGTCAAATGAGTTCAGACTCCAGTAATGAGATTAAGGGTGAGAAATAGCTGGAGGTTACCTAGAGATGACAAACAACAGAGGGCTGGGCTAGTTTAAGGGCAATAGATTTGGGCATAGATATTTTGGGAGGATCAAGGGTGGAGAGTAGCCAGACAATGGAGGGCTAGGCTAGTAACAGAGATTTCGGCCTTAGCTATAAGGAAAGGCTTATGGCCTCAGGCAAATACCTCACATGGGAAGATTCAAGGAGAGTTCAAGGGAGTTCCCAGAGCCTATACCTCATCAGTTCATAGGTAGCCTCCAGCTATTTCCTACCCTTAATCTCATTACAGGAGTTTGAACTCATTTGACTCCTCCTGGAGACCCTACCCAAACTCCTTTTGTAGACCACTCCTAGATTCCTCCCACAACCTTTCTATATATAAGCTCCATCTTGCATAAGTCATCTTGAGAAGACTTGAGTCAAATTCATTTGGCAGGACCTGGCGTGTTGGTATTTTAGGGCCTGGTGTACCTCTAACTCTAGACCTCAACATTTTATGGTTCCCTGACCTCAACATGAACTATCTGGTGATGGGAAATGGTTGTAGATATCTAAAAGTCTCAAAACATGTTACTATATTGAAAAGTTTTTGGATCTAAAAACAAAACAGAACTAAACATCCTATTGATTTCAATGTCTGGTTGAACCATTTAACCACACACACACACACACACACATACACACACACACACATGTGTGTGTGTGTGTGTATGTGTATGTGTGTGTGTGTGTGTATATTCTTGAAAATTCTTTGTTGGAATGGAAAACTCTATATGATAAAAGTCCCTAAAGAAAAAAAAAAGAAAATCAGCATCCCCATTTGTGCCAAAGGCAACCACAGGAGACTATTTAAGATAAAGAGCAGACTTAAGGAATCCAAGCAGGTTTTCACATTTAAAACATTTAGAGTGATTGGTGATTATTATTGTTGGTCATTGGTCTGTGTTTAAGTCAAAATACCATGATGAAACCACAAGCACATTTATGAAGAAAAGCTACAAAAAGGATAAACTTGGGTCAGGATCCTGTTTACAAAAGACAGAAGAAAACAAAGGAATTCTTCAGACAATGCTAGCAAATGCAAAATGAGAATATTTTAGTCAAACAGAAGCAGGCAAATAGGTTTGATCAATCTATGAAATCTACAAGACATTAGATTTGATACTCCAGATGGAAAAGGATATGGGTGTACAGCCAAGAACATCTTACAAAACAAAACTGAGCACAATGCTATGGGGTGAAGGGGTGGTAGTAGTGATGAGGAAAATACTCTGGGAACCCCCTAAAATCTTCCAACTTGATCTGGTATTCCCCTGAGGCCATAAGCCTTCCATTATCACAAATTCCAACTCTCTGTTACCCTTAGCCTAGCCTAGCCCTTCCTGGTCAGCAATGACTAGGTAGCCTTCAGGTACTTCCCACCCTTAATCCCATTCTTGTAGCTCCTGGAGTCTGACCTGTGAGGGATAATTTATAGTGAAGTTTCTCCTTTCTGAAAATCAAATCTAGAATGGCTTCAGTATGCACTATGCCTAGGTCACCTGACCTTCTAGCAATCTGGGGCTAAGAGCAATGGAGATCCTCCCCCAGAGCCAACTCAGCACAAGATATGCCAAATAAGGTTAAGACTGCTTTCGTTGGACACCCACATGTTTCCAGGTCCTTTGTCTCAGAGAGATTCTCGAGCTTAGGTTGTGGGTCAGCCCCTCTACCAATAAGAGTGAAGGCCAGTTGGGGGGGTTGGGTTTCTGCATTAGAAGATTATATAACCGTGGACTGGCTTCTACCTGTTGCTCTCTCCCTGCCGCCATGTGGGCAACAAGGGCAGAGTTCTTTCTCATGAGGAAAAATAAAGACCTTTTCTGACCTTAGATTCAGACTCTGAATTCTTTTATCTCACACAGACCTTTAATCACTCCAGTCCCATCAAGATCCTCCTTGGACTCCCCCTCATGACACTCCCTAGACCCCTCCTCCCAGACTATTAGATCAACCCCTAGATCCCTCCCACAATCTTTCTTTATATAAGACCCATCCATGAAGTTGCTCAAATTCCTTAAGAGTCTAGGTGATATAGAGGTTCCTTAAGAGTCCACCCAATATGGCAGATCTTTAATAAACTTTGTTTTATATTGGCTGAAAGAAGACTTGGGTGGAATTCATTTGGGCAGGACCTGGCATGTCAGTATTTTGGAGTTCTGAGCACCCCTAAACCTCAACATTTAAACCCCAACAGTAGAATGCAACTTTAAAGAAATTAAACATTTCCAATCATTCCCTATGAAAAGAACTGCAGAGAAATTGTAAAGTTCAAAGGAGTGAAGAGAAACAAAGAAAGATAAACATAGGGAACAATAATAAAGTGCTGAACAAAGATAAAATGGAGAGGTGTATATGCTCACCCCAAATCCTTTTATCATCAGAATTCTCAGAGGGAATGCAATTAGATAAGACCTGGGAGCAGTCCTGTTATGTCGTGATTTTCTTAAGAAAAGAATGGAAAGAAAGGGAAGTGAAATATATCACTTTTGTATGGTGGGGGTGGAGAGCAGATGGAGTGAAAGGAAGGTTATTATCTTACATAATCAAAGTGAACAAGTAAATATCTATATAAACAAGAATGATGGGGTGGGAAGAGCAGTTGACTCTTGAACTTCATTGTCATCTTATTGTTGATGTCTTTCCTTCTGGAAGAGGGCCAATGACCTCAGGAGAGTGATGTATTGACTTGAAAGTGAATTGGATTTTAGTGAGGCTGGGCTGTGCAAAGTCATCAACCTCACTCCCTCCTCCAGAGGCATCTGGGTCCAGTGGCAAGACATAAGTCAGGCTGACTGGAGATGACCCAGGATGCAGTAGGAGATCTTGGCCTTTTTAAGCCTACATCTTTTGCAGGTCTCAGTTTGTCTGGGGGCAAAAACCCTTCAGTGGTTAAGACTAGGTAAGAAATGAGATGCCCCCCTAAAAAAATTGCCTTTTATACTTAATAGAATATCTATATCTAGATCTAGATCTACATATAGATCTAGATATAGATATAAGTATGGATACAGATATAGATATCAATCTGGGAGGGGGACAACCCTCAGAGTTTCTGGCCAGAACAGAAACAATTGCTTTTTGAGCTCACTCTGAGTCAACAAACCCAAACAATGACCAACTGAGGCTTGGGTTGGGGGCCATAATTAGTCAATTGGTGAGAACCAGAGTTATTTGGGCTTAAGTCATAGTTAAGTGTCTCCATCTTAATCTGAATGGACTTTATCAAAGCCTGTTTTAACACAGCTTTATTTCAAGAAATGTATATTACTTTAGGCAGAGAACCTGTATGTTTAATTCCCATGTGGAGGGTTGCTGCTGCTACTGCTGTTTGTCCTTCATTCTCAAAGGGGACCATGACATCAGGGAGGTAATGCCTTGACATGGAAGTGAATTAGATTTAAGTGAGGCAGGGCTGTGCAAAGTCGCCAGCCTCACTTTCTCCTCCAGAGCCATCTGGGTCAAGTAGTGAGATATAGATCAGGACAACTGGAGATGACTCAGGATACAGTGGGAGACAATGCCCTTTTCAAACTAAAGTCTTTAACTGGTTTCAGTCTGACAGAGGCAACACCCATTCAGTGATTAAGGTTTAATACGAATGAGGCAAAGAATGGCCTCTTAAAAAAAAAAAGATCTGGGAGAGGAAGACTCTCAGGGTTTCTGGTCAAAACAAACAATTATTATTTACATTCACATTCATTCTGAGCCAGTTTGGGCCCAAACAATGATTAAGTAGAACTTGGTCTGGGACCAAAGTGACCTGTTGTTAAGGCTGGTCTTTTAGAGAAAACAAAACAAAATGACAAGAAGGAAAGAAAAAAAGTTTCAGAGATTAAAATAGGAACCTGGTGAAAAAAAGGAAGAATGCATATATAACACAGTTGGTGACTGAAATACATTTCACTCAACAGGAGAATTGGAGGTGTGAGGGATAATTTATAGTGAAGTTTCCCCATTCTGAAAACTCAAACCTAAAATGGCTTCAGTATTCACTAGGCTTACATTTAGAGGTCACCTGACCTTCTAGCAATCTGGGGCTTAGAGCAATGGAGACCCTCCCCCAGAGCCAACTCAGCAGAAGATATACCAAATAAGGCTAAGACTGCTTTCATTGGACACCCACATGTTTCTGGGTCCTTTGTCTCAGAGAGATTCCCTTGATTAGGTTGTGGGTCAGCCCCTCTACCAATAAGAGTGAAGGCCAGTTGGGGGGGTTGGGTTTCTGCATTAGAAGATTATATAACCATGGACTGGCTTCTACCCATTGCTCTCTCCCTGCCACCATGTGAGCGACAGGGGCAGAGTCCTTTCTCATGAGAAAGAATAAAGACCTTTTCTGACCTTAGATTCAGACTTTGAACTCTTTCATCTCACACAGTTGAAAAACAGAAAAAGGAGAAAATGGAAGAGGAAGAAAGGAGAGCATACTAAAGGGGGATCTGTTCTAAACAAAACACATTCTAAATATATAGCTCTTTTTGAGGGGGCAAAAATGGGAACCTGAGGGGGTTCCTATAAATTTGGGAGTGGATGGACAAATTATGGCACATAATAATGGAATATTATTGAGCTGAATTCTTATCAGCAACCAGGATTCCAGAGGACTAGTGATGAAACATGTTACCTACTTTCTCATAGAGAGGTGAAGGACTCAGAAAGCAATTTTTTTTTTCAAATCACCAATGTGGGAGTTTTTTTTTTTATTATGTTCTAAATTGGAGAGGGGGCAACAAGAGGGTGAGAAGACAGATCTTCATAATTCACACAAAAACAAGATTTAAAAAAAAAAATACAATCCTCAAAGGCATGTCATATCTTCTCCAAAGATATGACTATTGAGATAGGAAACCATATAAAATCTGAACTCTATACAGTGAGAAAAAAATGATATCAAATCATCACAGACTGGAGCAAACAGAATAATTCCATAAGCTCAGAAAATACGCATATGTATGGAAGCAAAGCTTAGCTATGAACTTTTTCAGGTCATCTTTTGATGTACCAATCAGTGAAGCTCCACATTTCACTCATGTGGTGGGGTGGTGGGGCTGAGCAAGGACGGGGCAATTCTCTGTACTTTATGCAGAAATGACAGAATGTTAATGACTCCAACAAAATCCATCAACTAGAATTTACTAAGGATCTGCTACATCCCAGACACAGTACTAACTACTTAACTCTGGACATTCTCTCAGGTTTTGTGCTGAACTTTTTCTTCTTCTCTACATTTTCTCTCTACTTCATATCCCCTGTCTCTAATTGATAATCCACAAAGGAAATAAAATTATTTTCCTACAGCATAGGTCTAACCACATAAAGTCTAATGGTTATACTATATTCCAAAATAAACTCTATGATATATGTTGATGTTGAAATACCTCCAGAGACTGACCCATCATATTATTCTCCCCTTTAATTATTTCAATCTGAATAATACCCAACTCTACATAAACAGTAAAATTATAAAGGGAAATGATATAATCACATCAATAACTCTATCACTTCTGTTTCCACCTAACTCATGATGACCCTAAATGATGTTGTCTCCATAGCCAAAATCAAAACTGCTACCTGTAAAAGGACTTTATCAAGTCTCTTTGATGAATGGCACTAAATTACAGCCCAGTCTTCAGCTGAGGAATTTTACAAAGATAAAGCATCTGGCATCTTGTATGGATTCTCTGTTTGAATTAATTGAATGATCATTAATGGGGAACACACTGTTGGGGGTTCATGAACATCAATACTAAAAACATGTGGCCCTTGGCAAGAGTATGTAAAACCTCTGATAGAACTCCTCCTCCTCTTCTTTTCTTCTTTTTTTTTTCTCTCTTTGTCTCTGTCTTTCTCTCCCACTCATGTTTTTAGTACTGATGGTCTTGAGCCCCCACCAGTGTACTCTCCATTAATAATCGATTAGTTAATTCAAACAGAGGGCATACTCTACTCTTTACTACACAAGATTCGAAGGGAGAATAAGTTCAAAATTTAGAAGTACAAAGGCATTAAGGCATATGTACAGAAAACACATGGTACAGTGGTATACCTCCCGACTCCCGGATACATTTTTGTCTTTCACAGAGTCCTCATCTGTTGAGTCCATACTTGGACACTTTTTTAAAAAGTCCTTTTCTTAAAGATGTATTCCTGTAATTGTCTATCTTTGTCACACTGAAGCCATGTGTAACATCATCAACCACTCCACTGGCCTTGTTGTACCCAAACCCAAATCACAGGTCACCCCACACCACCTGATTTGTGGCCCACCATTCAGCCCCTTTATTTTTTTGTCTTTGTTTCTATCCTACATCCTGTAATAGCTTGAAACAGGCATAGTCCTGGGTACTGCCCAAGATGTAGTCCCATGACCATCTCCTTCTTGAATCAGCATTCTGTATATTCTCCCTAAATCAGCATTCCAGGACCAGTCCCAGGGTTATGGTGCAAGACTGTCTTAAGAAGAGACCACTCTGTTCTGTTCTGCTGACCAAGCAGGGTCCCCATACTCTATACCCAGAATATGACCTGGCCTGTTCTGGGAAATTGACTATTCTCCACTCCTCCTTACCCAATGACCCTCCTCCCTATTCTAGGAAGCTGACCATGACCCTCCACCCCATATCCTCCACCCTCTTCTAGGAGGGACCCCCATGTTCCAGGAAGGTTGCACCCTTATACCATGTTCCTAAATTAACCCTGAGCTATAGATCTAACCAATGGCTGTTTTTGGCTTCTGTACATCATTGCTTATGCTAGCTCTCCCCTCCCCCACCCCAATTGTGTTTTTTGTGGTTTTAGCCTTTTTTAAACACTGTTTGTACCTTCAGTTGGGGCTACCTCATTTGAGTTTATACTCCAGGTAGTCTTGTACTTGATCAATAAATTCACACCTAAATTTACCTTAAACCCAGGTCTTGGCTCGCTCTTATTCTCTGCACAACAGCCTTTCTACCATTGGCCACTATCGTTTAGTTCCAATGAGATCTCTGACAAGACCTCTGGATCTTTCAAACTCACAAGGTAGCATTGGTTCATACATTTTAGAATACTCATTCACCTATGATCAAGAAAGAATAAATACAAAGAAATAGATGTGACCAGTCATATGCTCACAGACTCATTCATCAGATGGGAGACAGGGCTATCTGACACCCTTCCCCTACCAACTTTTAGGACTAGATCAAAGTATTTCTGTCCTATATAAAGCCTTAAAGCAGCAATTCTCAACCTGTGGGTCGCATCAGAAAACACATATTTCCGATGGTCTTAGGAACTGAGACACAGCTCCAGGCGGGTCTGCCCACAAGCAGATATACCCACATACCAGTATTAAAGGGTTGCAGCATTAGGAAGGTTGAGAACCACTGCCCTAAAGGGAGTACATCCACTCATTTCTTTTTGTTTTGTGGAGTTGGGGAAGGTATGGCAATTAGGATAAAGTGACTTGCTGAAGATCATGTGGCTAGTTTTTTTTTTTTATGTTAATTGTCTGAGGCTGGATTTGAACTGAGGTCCTCCTGACTCCGGGGCCAGCACTCTTTTCACTGTCCCACCTAGCCACCCCAATCCATTCATTTCTAGCTCAATATCTCCTGAGTCATTAGTTCCTCAAACTTCACAGTACATTTTTTTTTTGGATTCCCAGTATAGTACAAGCCCCTTATTGATACTTGGCCTAAAAGCAGGACCCTGGCTATCCACATGGTAGATTAAAAAAAAAAGTTCAGAATACCTACATGCAGGTTCTCATTTTTCCTGCCCTTATGCCATAGAAATTACAAGTATATACAGAATTAATAAAAAGCATTTAGAGAAAAGGACACTAGTGGCTTGGGGGAAGGATCAGGAAAGGTTTCATAGAGAAAGGTTGAGCTACTATGCTTACCCTTGAATGAAGAGAGGTTGACCCTATTCAAAACTTCTTGGGAGATACTCTGTCACCTCAGGGATCATCTATAAAGGGTTGGGTCACTGGTCCCTGTGGCCATAGGCAAGATATCTCTAAAGTCCTGATGTCCAACACTTTACCTTTATCATTACCATGGTAGCATGTGTTTTGTATCAACATTTAGTTAGGGAGTCAACGTAATGAACATGCTTTCCTCATTGAGTGCTGGCATGTTCCTCAGTCACACCAAATGAGCTCTTGGCATCAGATATGGCTTCTTTGATTATTCCATCAACAGGTAATCAAGAAACTCATGACCCAAAGAATGGAAAAATTCAGCAGCAGCCTCAGGAGTCCTTCTAATTGTTTTGCCAGCTGTTTCTTGGTTCAAGAGTAATGCAGCCATCTAGGCTTTTTGTAATCTTACATGTCTTTTTGAAAATATGTCTGGCTGGGCATGTTGGCACACTCTTGTGATCTGAGCTACCAGTGAACCTCAGCCTAATGGATCACTTAAACTGAGGCAGTCTGAGCTTCAATGGGCTAAGCTGATTTGGGGCAGCTAGCAGGCATAGTGGAGAGATTGTTGGACCTGAAGTCGGGAAGACTTGTTTCCCTGAAGTCGGGAAGACTTGTTTCCCTGAATTCAAATCTAACCTCAAACTCTTACCAGTTGTGTTATCCTGGGCAAGTCACTTAACCCTGTTTTTTCTCAGTTTCCTTGTCTGTAAAATGAACTTGAGAAGGAAATGGCAAGCCATTCCAAGAAAATCCCAAATGAGGTCATGAAGTGTCAGACGTAACTGAAAATGACTGAACAGCAAGCTAATTGGGTGTCCATGCTAAGGTCTCCTTAATAAAGTGAGCCCCCAGGATCTGGAAGTCAGCAGGCTGCCTAGGAAGGGGTAAGCCAGCCCAGGTCAGAGTTACTTTGGTTGTTATTCTCTTCCAAGGACAGCTGACTTATTTGAATTATTTTGATGTGCCATGTGTACTAAAAGTCTTAGTGAAGATTAAGCTGTTAAAGCCTTGAAAAATTTGTAATGCAGTAATTTTTACCTTATGATTTTTATGATCAACAAACATTTAACAGTGGGATCATTTATTCTCTATATATTTCTGTTAATTATGATGAGTCCATTGTTGAATATCACTAACAAAAACATGCTTATTTCTGACTAATGCTCTCATTTTGGATGCCCTGGATATGTATAAGTGAATCACAAGGATTTTTAGCAGCAAATAGGTCACTGGTTATTTTTTTTTCTCTCAATACTCTTTTTTTTTTTTTTGGAACTAATAAGATCCAAGATTTTTTCAACGACTTTGATATTTTCCCCTCCTTGAGGGACCTTGTGTATCATTACCTCAACACCCTCCCAAATGTGTTGCCTTTGACATAGATTTCTTCCATTTACATTTTATTTAATCAGGCAACTTCTTCATTGCTGTTCCCTTTGCTGTCATTTCTCCTCATTATCACACTTGGGACTATATAATTAGGGTCCAAATGTGTTCCATTATCCTTGACAGAGTATGATTTTTGCAAGTATTTTCTGTCATTTTTCCATTGTGGTCCTTTAATTTTTATCTTTGAAAATGGCCTTGAGATAACCTTGCTTATTTGGATATCTTGACAAGCTTTCTGCAAACTGGTTTTATCCTCTACTGTTTCCCTTTACTTTATGAGGTGATATGGCTCATAATTGTCCCTCATCCTTCTTCATAAGATTTTACAGAAATGCTTATATTCTAACCCAGTATGGTCTTTGGCAGTGATCACTCTCCATTTGGCAAGGAAAAAAGGAATTTGCTCACTAAAACACTTTCTGGACTTTTTTGGTCCTGTTGAAGCAATTAATTTACTTTAACTTTGGGTAAAATTACTATATTCAGTGTCAATGTCATTTCTGTTGTTCATTTCCTAGCTTTGGCTTCCAATTACTTGATTCAATAGTTCAGGATAAGCTGTTTAAACTGTGCCCCATCTATTTTCTCACTATTATTCATTCTGTCCATTTTTAACAATTGAAATCTAATATATCAAGAGTTGACAGCATGATATTACACAGACAGCTGTTATAGAGATGACTTCTAAACCAAGAACAAGTCCTTTCCTGTCTGTTTATATGTAATCTATTTTAATCTTTATAGTTTTGTTTGAAGATTTTCATATTCATTATCCACCAATTCTTTTCTTGAAGACAGCATTCATGATATAGGGGTTTGAGGCTTCTGGGAAATCTCCAAGTCTTTGACTTCTCTCATTTTTTTTTCTTCTTGAATCAGAGATTCCCCCAAATTCCTCCTCCTCCTCATCTTTCCCCCCACATTTGCATTATAATTACCAAGTATCAGAGTACATATTTATTTGGGGTAGTTGGCATAATCAAGTTTTTCTCAGAATTTCTCAACAGTTTCATCCTCAGTAAACAAAGTTATTATATAAGCTATAATTATTTGAATGGGCATCTTTTTGCAAATATCATATTCCAAGTAGATAAAAATATGCTTCTGGCTCAGCCCACAGGTCTGCTTTAGGATCTAAACACCCTCCTTACTGGCAATATCATAACTCTTAGTAGAGAATGAATATATTATCTTTGTTTTTACCATACTATTATACAACTTCAGTCTGCTCACCAGGCATCAGTTGATCAGGGTAATGATTCTGGTCACCCAACAGGACCCTGCCTAATCCTGATGCTGCTTAACTATACGGAAGAAGTATATATGTATATGTATATACATATATATGTGTGTGTGTGTGTGTGTGTGTATGTGTTCATATATGTGCACACATGCATATAATCACAGGTGTGTGCATACATACATATATGTATACAAATATGGACACAAACATACATGTGTATATGTGTATATAAATATGTGTACAGATGTTTGTGTGTATATGTATGTATATGTGTGTGTATATAGATATCAATATAACAGTTTCCTACCCTGTGGGTGGAGCTCTGATCCTATTTTTTCAAGCAGCATTTATCAACACACTGAGTACCCATAATAAGATTTTGAATTATGTTCAATGCACATAAGATTTTAAAATTTTACACATATTCATATTTGCACACTATTCCATGACAAAAGTATCTCTAAAGCCCCCTTCCTGCTCAGATGAGCACTGTAAGTATGAGCACCATAAATGAAATGTGGGATGTGAACACATGTTTATTTCCTACATTAAAAATCATACATATATTTCTCAGTGGTTTCTGGGTCTGGGACTGGCCCCAAATTAGAAATATGTTGAGCCTCCTTCTGGACACAAGCAGAACAGATTTTACTCGGTCTACAGCTAGATGGCTCAGTAGATAGAGCACTGAGCGTGGGATCAAGAAGACCTGAGTTCAAGTCTGCTCTCAGACATTTCCTAGCTGTGTGACTTTGGACAAATCACTGAACCGCTGTTTGCCTTAATCCACTAGAGAAGGAAATAGCAAACCATTCCAGAATCTTTGCCAAAAAAAGCCAGAATGAGATATGATTGAACAACTCAACAACAAAATCATGTAGTCACTGCCTCCAGAAGACAAACATCTGTAACAAGTGCTGCAGAATTTCTGATCCTGGCAGCACATTTCCCAAGCCTCTACTAGAGTCTTGTGCCACACCAAACAGAAGATCTGAAGGATAAAAGTCTTATAATGGGGACATCTGACGGACAATTTTTCTTTTTGCATGTTTTCTAGGAACAGCTAAATAAATGTAGGCAACTGATGTCATCCAAAAGCTGTGTGGCACCTGTCACAGGTGCAATCCACACCCAGAAGCATCCTCAGTGGGGCAGGACTTTGATCATCATTTCCAGACGTTCTTCAAAGTGAGTTATATGATTGAAGCAAAACTCCTGCAGAGTCCAAAGCCTCAGGGCCCAATGAAGCAATACAACACCTTCGAGCAACCTAGATCCCATTTCACATTTGAGGATGCACAAGAGTGGTTCAGACAAACATGAGTACTGATAGAATGAAATCCCATAAGATAGTGCCATCTGGGATCAACCACCTTGCAAAAGATAATCAGTTTCAACTTTCTATGTACAACACCTCCTGTATCCTGCGCCAGAGTGTGAAAGGATGATTTGCATATTCAGTGGAAATAATATCAACTTTGTAAAATCCTCTAGAAACAATGCCAGGTTTGTAAAATTCCAGAAAACAGAATGTTTTATAAATCCCAGGGAAATTTCCACCACTGACTTCAGAAAATCCAAAGAGGTAGAGATGTATGAAAATTTGTGGAAGCCACCATAAACAGAAACAGAAACACAGCCAAACCAGGGGCATCCCACAGTAGCCAGCTTTCACTTAAATTTCTATACACGTAAAGGAGAATAATAGCCCCCAAGAGGACAGGAAAATTATCTAATGTCACTGAGCTGTAGATACAGTAAATATTTCCGTGAGATGTCACGCTGGGGGAGGGGGCTGTGATAGGATAAAAGATGAATTGAGTCATGGGTAAGGGGGATGTTAATAACGTCCAAAGAATGGGGTAAGTGACATCACAGTGGGGAGACAAGCCTCACAATTTCTCAATGATCTCAGTGGGAAATTCCACCACTTCTGTGTCAATAAGAGGGCAGTAGGGTCAAAGAATTTTGAATGATCATGTGGGAGCTTACTATTATGACTTGAGATTTAGAGGAGAAACACTGCTTATTTTTCTTGGTTGTGCTGGAAACCAGGATAAGTCGAAAAGCCAAAATCTACAAATGTTCAAATGGCATTCCTATAGTATTACACACTCATTGTATATGTGAGCTGATGGAGTTAAGAATCCATGAATTTCATATCAGAATTCACATTTATACCCGCAAAATTATTTTAAATGCAAATGTATACATGCTTATTTGCTATCATTTTTCTCTCTAAAAATTTTTACTTCTGCTTGCAATATAACCAGCTACTCAAGGCACAGCATATACATTTATGCATTCATACATATATGGGACATATACAAACACAAACATTTATACATACATGTTTCTAAATTGAATATGGTTCATAGGGAACAGTTTATTCAAAATTGTGTAAATGCCAAATTTTATGTATGTGTGTGTGTGTGTGTGTGTATGTGTGTGTACATAATGATAAACAATATTGCTGTGCACTTAAAGCCTTTTCAGTCAACAGCTGTAACATTTCTTGCAAACGTTACTTGCAATCCAACATAGAATAGAGGGTAAATTGCTCACCTTCAGGGAGGTGCATTAACTCTTTCAATTCCCTAGGGCACCATTTAGCAAATGATTTCTCTAGTGCTCTAAATGGTACCTTGTTGCCCTGAAAGAGACACATTAATCTTCACAACATCCCCAAGAGTATGTAGATCAGGACACAGTATTTCTTTTGGCATTTCCCAGCCTCTCGGAAATTTAGTATCTCCCTTGGATTATCCAGCTGATTTCAACTCTCTTTAGTTCATAAACTACTGTATACTACCCCCACACCAAAAAATAATTTAGTTAAGCATTAATAACCTGAGAGCATGAACCTACTGGTGACTATACCTAACGTACCTATGCTATTTGTGAGACGATTCAGTGATGGCCATGGCCATCATAGATTCAGAAGTGAAATGGAACCTAAGGACCAAGTCCACCCCCCCTCAGTCTACAAATGAGGAAACTACCTCATAATGAGGTCATGTGACTTTTCCAGGCTCATACAGCTAGTGAGTGTCTGAAGATAGACCTGAACCCTTGTCTTCCTGACTCTTATCTCCAGAGCCCTATCTCTGACACAAGCTGGCTCTAAAGGACTAAATCAAGACATTCAGATTAGGAATTTATTACTCAGTGATTCATTTGTAAGAGACAATCATTTTTCTTCCACCCAGCTTCTCAGAATGAAGGAAACAAAAGAAGGTCTCTTAGGGTCACCTTGAATTCCCTTATTTCATTTAAACTATAGGTAGAAATTCAATTATGGGCAACAATTTTGTTAGTGATAATGTTCCAGATCCAGAAGAGTTTATTTGTTTAATTCTTAAGGATAATAAATTTGCAACATGGGGATTTGTCACATGTTAGTTTTTGAAAGACAATATGCTTCTGATGTATAATCCTAGCCCTCTATTTATATCTTTCTAGGTATTTGGTAGGTTCCAAATGTTTACAACTTGAAATGATGTGTTGTTTGTTGTTGTTGTTGTACAAATATGGCTTTGTGAGCTTATCATAAGACTGCGAGCTCCTTCAGATCAAAAATTTTGTTTGTTTTGGGGTGTGTGTGTGGTATGTGTGTGTGTGTGTGTGTGTGTGTGCGCGCGCGCGTGTGCCTTTCCTTGTGTCCCCAGAATTTAGTTCAATACCTGGGACCTAGTAGGGGTTTAATAAATGCTTTTTGACGATTTTATTTGGAGATGGATCCTATGCTTCAGGCTTTCTACAGAGATTATAAACTACAGTGCCTCTGGAGTCCTCAGATGAATTTGAGGGAAGAAAAACACAAATTTTATCTCTCAGCAATGTGTTGCATAAACAAAGAAGAAGAACCATTTTAACTTTATTTTCTTTTGTTTGCGTCCTAAGTGGCCCTTATTTTTAAATGTTCACTTTGAAGATTGTGCAGTTTGGCAACAGATCCATTTTAAAGACACCTCAAAGTAGAATCTGAGGTACTAAAGTACTACTTGTCACAAAGGACTTACAAAAAGCCGGTTTTAAAAAAAAGGACATCGTACAAAAGCCTGGCAGATGACGTTTGGCCCCTGGTTCCATCTCTGTTTCCTGACATCAGACTAGTAGACATCAGCTTCATCCAAATCAAGCCTCCATTGATGTCTCAACACGCATGTGTCTATATAGCCCACAGTCATAGTAAAATCCAATGTTGCCTTCCTGGCTGATCTCTGCTGGTACTCTTCTAAAAATAAGTAGCCTTGAGCTCTGTTTTCCAAGCTCCTTTATCCCCCCCAGGAGAAGTGGCTCTGCCCCAACCACTCCAACTCCTAGGAGGATTGTCATGTACTTCTGCTGAGTAATCTACTGTGACTACTCATGCAACATCATTCACTTATCTATAAAGATATATTCTAGAGCAGTGGTTCTCAACCGGTGGGTTGCGACCTTTGGGAGTCGAATGACCCTTTCACAGGGGTCACAGGGGTCGCCTAAGACCATTGGAAAACAATATTTCCAATGGTCTTAGGAACTGAGACACCACTCCTCTATCCGTCTCCAGGCGGGTCAGCCCACATGCAGATATGCCTACATTTGAGTATTAAATGGTCGTGGCATTAGGAAGGTTGAGAACCAGTGTTCTAGAGCCAACTGAGACCAGGTCTTGCTCTCTGACTTACCTTGCTCTCTAACTATTCTTCATTTTATTTTATTTCTAATAGTATTTCACTTTCCCTACAATTATATGTAAAAATTTTTAGCATTGATTTTTACAAGATTTTGAGTTCCAGATTTTTCTCCCTCACTCCTATTCCCTTTTCCTAAAATGGTAAGCCATTTGCTGTAGGCTATATATGTGCAATTATGTAAAACATATTTGCACATTGGTCATAGTTGTGAAAGAAGAAATAAACCAAAAGGAAAAAAAAAACATGAAAAAAAAGTAAGTGGAAATAGTATACTTCAATCTACGCTCAGAGTCCATCAGTTCTTTCTCTGGATGTGGATAGCATTTTCCATCATAAGTCCTTTGTAACTGTCTTGGATCACTGTATTGCTGAGAAGAGCTAAATCTTTCATACTTGATAACTATACAATGTTGCTTTTACTGTGTACAATGTTCTCCTGGTTCTGCTCTTTTCACTTTGAATCAGTTTGTGGGAGATAACTTGCAGTGAAGTTTTGCATTCTAAAAAATCAAATCTAGAGTGGCTTTAGCATCCACTAGGCCTAAGTTTAGAAGACCCCTGACCTTACAGGAATCTGGGACTTGGAGCAATGGACACCCTACCCAGGACACCTCAGCACAAGATATTCCAAATAAGAACAAAACTGCTTTCCTGGCCTTGCATTGGACACCCACATGTTTTCACGTCCTTTGTCTCCTAGATAGATTCCTGTGCTAAGATTGCGAGCCTGCCTCCCCACCAATGGGAGTAAAGGCCCGTTGGGGTTAGAAGTTTTGGTATTGGGGGTATATAACCATGGGTTTGCTTCCACATGTTGCTCTCTCCCTGGCAGACACCATTTGAGTGACATGGCCAGGGTCATTTCTCATGAGAAAGAATAAAGACCTTTTCTGATCTCAGACTCAGATTTTGAAGTCTTTCATCTCACACAAGTTCAAACAAGTCCAACTACTGTCTTTGCTTCACATTTCTTCACCAACTCTAATATCTCTATTCATGAAATTCTTCTTTCTATTTAGGCATTAACAGGCATCCACTGTGAAGGGATAACTGCATTATAAGTCTGACTCCTGAGCCAGAGAGGCAGCTCTTGAGAAATCAAAATTATTATATTCATTACATATATCATGTTGATTAATATAAAAATCATAATTCCCTTCACACCATTTATTTCTGAGACTCCTCTAATCTACCAGCAACTTGGACCAATATGATATTCACCATCTATCTACTCCTTGTTCCCTGACACCTAGACTACTTCCAAGTGTGAAATGAAGTCCAAAGATAGTCAGGAAACATTTAGTATACATTTACTATGAGTCAGGCACTATGTTAAGCAGTGAGGACATAAAGAAATCAAAAGCCCAATCTTTGCCTCAAAGAGTGCTCACATTAATTTTTTTTTCTTTTTAAATTTAATTGGATTTTTTATATTTGGCTCTGAATTATTTTTCTTGAGAAATCAAGGAGAGCAAAACCATTTATAAATATTTTATATCTGAGCAAAACAAATTCCCACACAACCATGTCAAAAGAAGGGCTCAGTTTTCACTGTGAGTCCATGACTTTTCTATCGGAGGTGAGTAGCATGTTTCATCATACCTCCTCTGGAACTGTGGTTGGTCAGTAATTTTGTTGATCAAACTAAAACTTTCAAAGTTCTTTGTCCTTATGGCAATTTTGTTATTATATAGATTGTTCTTTTGCTTCTATTCCTTTCATATTGTATCAGTTCATATAACTCTTCCCAGGTTTTTTCTTTCTTTTTTTTTCCCCCTGAACCTTGCCCCTTTCATTATTTCTTACAGTACAACATTCCATGACATTTATGAAATTTGTTTAGCCATTCCCCAACTGATGGACATCCCTTCAGTTTCAAATATCTTGCCACCACAAAAGAGCTGCTGTAAAAATTTTTGTACTTTTGGGATTTTTTTCTTCTTAATTTTATCTCTTTGGGATATAAACCTTGTAGCAGTATTGCTGAGTTGAAAGGTATGCACAGTTTTATAGCTTTGGGGGCATGATTTTTCCCCAGAATGGTTGGACCACAGCTCCACCAATAGTTTATTAATATACTTATTTTCTTGCAGCCTCTTCAGTGTTTGTCATTTTCCATTGTTGTCAACTTTGCCAATCTGATTGATACGCAGTGGTATGTCAGAATTGTTTTAATTTGCATTTATGCAATTACTGATGATTTACAGCATTTTTTTTTCACATCGTGGTGGTGCATAAAAGATGAAATGACTAAGGAAACAAAGGTTAGAGGTTTCAAGCATATTGATTTATTAAGCAATGCTTAACAATTGCATAACAAATCAGAACCAGTCACCTTTCTCTGCTTTGACACTGAACCTCAAACACAGGAGGAGGCAGATTTTTATACATTAAAAATAATTAATCAAATAAGATCAATTAATGAAAAGAAAGCAATCAACCAGGATACACAATTAACTAATCT
Organism: Pseudochirops cupreus; assembly: GCA_028627135.1. Lineage (NCBI taxonomy): Eukaryota > Metazoa > Chordata > Mammalia > Diprotodontia > Pseudocheiridae > Pseudochirops > Pseudochirops cupreus. The sequence goes on from CM053583.1 coordinate 178,453,859, forward strand.
TATTTCTAAGTGCAGGAAAGATTAGGAACTTTCAAAGTTGGGAGGGGGAGAGCAAACAGGTGCAATTCCCTGAAATCAGAAAAAGAAAAAGAAATGACCCACTGCCCCCTTCCGAGTTTCTGTATTCAATCAAAGAAACATGGAAATAATAACTGATTGACTAGTACAAAGCAGTTTTCGGATAAGATTTATGGGTTGCTTGAGATGTATAATTGTAAGAAAACTTCGGTCTTAAGATCAAACTGGTCAGCATAAACTAGGTCCTTAGTTAAAGGGGTCTTTGCACCAGGTAGAGGTGGGGTGACTTCCCAGTCACACAAGACTAGGTTCAAACAATGAGATAAGGCCTTAAGGCTACAGGTTCCCTACCCCTGGCTAGCCCAATTTCTGTCATGTGAGAAAACTACTCAATTGGGAGAATCGGGAGAAAACCTTATCTCATCTATTTTACAAAACCTTTTTAATTTTATCTAATCAAAATTGTCTATTTTACTTCCTGTGAACTTCTTTGTCTCTTTTTTGGTTATGAATTCTTCGCCTAGCCATAGAACTGGCAGGAAATTTCTTCCATTTTCCTCTAATTTGTGATGCCCCCTTTTATGTCTATATTATGTATTCATTTGGAGCCTGCCTTGGCACAAAATACATAATAATGGTCTCTGCCTGGCTTCTGCCAGATTGATTTCCAGTTTTCACAAGTTTTTGCCAAATAAGGGGGTCTTGCCCCAAAAAACCAGGATCCTATCAAACTCTTGGCTAATGTACTCCTTTGCTTCTGTATATTATATATTTAATCTATTCCACTGATCAACCTCTCTATTTCTCACTCAATACCAAATTATTTTAAGGATTATGACTTTGCATTATCATTTTACAATCTACATTAGTAGATCTGTACTTTTAAGTCACTTTCTTCCTACTTTCTTCCTACTTTCTTCCCCATTAATTCCCTTATTTTTGCCTTTTTGTTCCTCCAGATAAACCTTATTATTATGTTTTCTAACTCTGTAAAGTAATACTTTTTTATTTTTATTGGTATGTCTCTGAATAAGTCAATTAATTGAGGAAGCATTGTCATTTTATTATACTGTCTCAGCCTATTCATGAGCAATTAATATTTCTTCCAATTATTTGAATATGGTTTTATTTGTGTAAAGAGCATTTTATAAATGCATTCATATCATTGCCTAGTATGTCTTGGCAGGCAGACTCCCAGGTATTTTATGTGATCTGAAGTTGCCTTAAGCGAAATTTCTCCTATCTCTGCCCGTGCATATTGGCAACATATAGGAATATTGATGACTTGTACAGATTTATTTTATATCTTGCAACTTTGCTAAAGTTATTGATTTTTTTCAATTAGGTGTTTTTTATTTGACACTTTGGGGTTCTCTAAGTAGATTAACCTATCATTTGAAAAAAATGATGATTCTGTTTCCTCTTTGCCTTTGCTTATTCCTTCAATTTCTTTTTCTTGTCTTACTGTTGTCATTCCTAGTAATATATTGGACAGAACTCACATTCTAATTAAGGAGAGACAAAATGCAAATACCCAGATATACACAAGATGTGTGCAGTATAAATAGAAGGCCAACTCAGATGAAAATCACTAGCAGCTGGGGGTGAGGTGGGCTGTTTAGTGTTTCCCTCAGTATTGAGAAACTGAATCAGTTCTTATGTTCACTTTTCCATGTCACCAAATTGCTCATCCACCCTCATCAAGCATTCCAGTATGCTGACCATAAGACCTTTCATATTCAGGGACTTCTGATATCCAAACCGAGTTGACTAGGGTTTTCTTCCTTGGTTTGTCTACATCAGTTCCCTCAATGAGGATTCAGATGAGATCATGTATGCAAGGCAATCTTTAGACTTTAAAATGCTATATACGTGCCAGGGTTTCTTATTATTCCATGACATTTCTGTGTTATTATAGTACTATTTCATAACTGTAACTCAATGGGTTTTTCATTGGATGAATGGGGATTTTTCATTCATAGATAGATATATACATATACACATCCATTCATCCATCTATCCATCCATCCATCCATCCATCCATCCATCTATCTTCACTCATTGAGTCCCTTTTCCTTACAATTAAAGGCTTAAAGCCTGTTTTCCAATTACTACCAATGCTTCTAATGGCAGATGTCTAGCTTTCTTCTATGTCTGACTTTGATTTCAGGATGACCTTTTTTGTTTGTAACTGTTTTAAACTTCTCCCAATTTTATCACTATGTAAGTGGGTTATGGAACAGGTGAAAACATAAAAAAGAAAAAAAAATAGCACCTAGATGCCAGATATATTTATCAACTTTTGTCTCCTTAGGAGTTCTAGAAGCTAACACCATTTCTGTTAGATAGTGAACACCATATATAAACCATACGTTGTCTTTATATGCCTTACATGGAGTTTGACAAGCCTCCCAAATTATTCACAGCACTATGTAAAATCTACATAGTCCCTTTAATCTAATAGTCAGCAAGCCACCTCAAAACTAATGGTACTTGACAAAGGTCCAATTTCCCTCTTTTATGATAATTTTCTAATAACTGGATTGCCACAGTAATTTTTTTTAGTTCAACATTCAATTACAACAGCAATAAAAAAATGACCACAATGTCACCTTGACACACAATGGTACAACAGTCATTTAAAAGAACACCTCTGGCCTATAAAAATCACACCAGAAAATCTTGCTATCTAGGGGAGAAAACAATACAAAAGGAAAATGTTCAGTGGAATCCTATGATTCTAGAATATCCAGAATAATAGAGATCCTAGACAAAACCTTATAAAATATAGGACCTACCTCCCTGCCTGCCCCATTTATAAATGAGCCTGATGAAGACTATACTGGTTTCATGGCACATTATGGGTTGGAATTCACTTGAAATCGTATCTCACAAAGTCCCCACTGACATGGTTCCTTATGCTTAATTTATATGTCAATTAGACAGCACAAAATTAAAAGCAAATAAATGACTAAAAAAAATATTGAGTACTTACTATGGGCAAAAAGCTGTGTTTTTATCATTATATAATCAATCGTTTAGCAAAGTAAATGACTAGAAAGATCCCCTCCACTCCACCCCCACCAGTTATAGGTCAGTCATCGCTACCAGCTACTTGGGCTGCTTCAGATTAGAAAATGTCTAACAGTTAACAAATGGAGGTTCAGATGTAGCCTTCATTCAGCTGAGTATTGTTTCTTTTTACTTTACTGATTTTTACTTTACTTTACTTTACTTTACTTTACTTTACTTTACTGATCAGAAATCTGAGGGAGAAACTCCAGTTTCTCAAGTCCTGACCATTTTGAACTCAGATGAATGTGAAACTATGTCAAGATTTGAGCCTTTGGCCCCTGAGCCATTTTTAATTTTTATCTTCTGTCTTTTTTTTTTTGACAATTTTTAACATTCATTTTTATATAAAATGTTAGTAATCCAATTAAATATTTTTTTAAATTTTTTATTTTCTAAACTTTTGTTTATTTTTAGTTTACATCATTCATTTCCATGAGATCCAATTAAATCTTAAGGACAATTTCAGGACCCTGCTCTATATGGCACAAAGCAGGCACTTAGGACGTTGCTGCCACCAACCCCCATTCACACAGGGGCATATTTTATCAGTGGTTACAACAATAATAAGAGTAATATTTACATAGTGCTCACAATGTGTTCGGTAGTATCCTAAGAGCTTTACAATTATGATGTCATTTGATCCTTACAACCACCTTGAGAGGTGGGTACTATAATCATCTTCACTGTACAGATGAGAAAACTGAGGCAAATAAAGTTTAAGTGACCTGCCCAGGGTCACACAGCCCAGATACATCTGAGGCTGGATTCGAACTCGAGTCTTCTCAACTCCAGGTACAATACTCTAGTCACCGTGCCACCTTTCTGCCCCATCAAAATGCCAGGAGAGGAAACACACACAGGCAACATGTGTGGTCAAAGAGCATCTGCTTCCGTGAAACATTCACGAAGTGACTACCATGGAGAACATTTGTCTTGGAAGTATCAGTGGCTAGGGAATTCACATGAAGGGCAAGTGCCTATAGAACATACAGAAAATACATGTATCAAGATAACAACCCACTGCAAGGTCTGTCTGCTGACCAGAAGTCTTCTACTTATCTGATTTATCTGCTTTTAATATTGCCAGTACTGCTGCTACTGATATTTGCTGGGTATCTCCACTGAACCACATTAGGGAGAGGGGGGGAAGTAATCAAGGTTAAATGACTTGCCCAGGGTCACACAGCTAATAAGTGTCTGAGACTGGATTTGAACTCAGGTCCTCCTGACTTCAGGGCCAGTGCTCTATCCACTATGCCACCTAAGTGCCCCTGAAGCACATTCTTTAATAATTAATTTTGTTGATATCTTTTGTTTTTAATTAAGTACACTACCTAATCTATCCATTCCCCTGTTTCCCAGATAGTACCCCTTTTAACAAAGAACAAAAATCAGGGAACCAAAAAGTTCAGCAACAGAAACTAACATTATCATAAAAGTCTGACTTGATACACAATGTTCTGTGACCATAATCCCACCTCTGCAAGGAAACAGGGCAAAGTACCTTCATAAATATACATATATACAAACACACACACGCATATGAACACATGACTATGTAACCATATAGCATATGTGCATGTATGCACATGTATGTTCACATATGTTCACAATGTCTATTTATGTAAGCATGTACTTACATGCTTAGAAAGGCACCTTCACATATACACACATATATGTGTATATATGCCTCCATATGTATACACATATATAGTATTGTGTTTGTATGTGTGTATATATGTAAATCTACACATTTACATATACACATACATACATACATCTATATATGTGTGTATAAATATATATATAATGTTTGATTTTTCTTAAATCACATTATATCCCAAAATTCCAACCCTTCATGGCACCATTTTGAATTTTCTTGGCAAAGATACTAGAGTGGTTTGCCATTCCCTTCTCTATCTCATTTTACAGATGAGGGAAGAAACTGAGGCAAACAGGGTTAAGTGACTTGCCCAGGGTCAAACAGCTAATAAGTGTCTCAGGCCACATTTGAACTCACAAAGAGGAGTCTTCCTAACTCCAAGTCCAGCATGCTAAGCACTGGACCACCCAGATGCTCCCCAGTTTTAAACTGTTAAGTCTTAAAACTTCACTAAGAATTTACACACTTATATAGACATGTCTATATATTATGGACAATCAAATCCTTATTAGATATATTTAATAGAAAAAAATTATTTTGCCCCAGGCAATTTGTCCCCTACTTATCATAGCTGTGTTCATTTTGTGCATAAAAAAGCTTTTCAGTGTTTTCTGTATCTCCACTGAATCCCCGCTGTTTGTTGTTAGGTTCCAGCCAACTGTTGGAATCGTACATGCTATTTGGCAACTTCCCTGCATGGGAGAGGGTTCAGCTCTCTTAGCCATTGATTTGAATCTCCAAACTCAAGAGTTTTAGGACACAGTTAAATTTGCCTTGGCTCCACTGGCTGTTCCAAGGAAGAGTTTTAATATTGATTTGAGGTATTCAGGCTCAGGTGTGCCCACACTAGTACTATTCCCTAACATAAGAGTCAATTAAAGCTCTCCAATAAAGGCAAACTTTCCCCATGCATCCAATGATACGCTGATAACCACTAATTCTTGCACAGTTTTGGTTCTGGCCATTGGGATCTATTTGGGTTTTGCCAGGTCCTTCAGCCAGTGCTTTTCCAAATGGTATCCTACAGTTGGCAGAATCCTCTAGCTGATTCTCATATGGCTGGCATGTCACCCATGGAGAAAGGAGAATGGCCTCCAGGACAGACCCTGGCTTGGAAAGCTGGTTCTCTCTTCAAAATTCCACCTGTACCTTTCTGACCATGAAATTCCCATGATACCTGACCCCTTTCTTTATCTCTACTTCATACTTGTTCTCTCCCTCCCCATCAGGCAGCTGAAGCCTGGTTACTCCTATATGAGTGGGAAGGCTAGAGAGGGTGAAAAAGAATTTTAATAATTTATGTCTCATCAGTTTCTAAACTCTCTACCCCCATAGCTTTCTCATCCTGGTTTATTCTTTTCCATATTTTAGTATAAATCCTCTGTGTGGTTTATTAAAAACAAACAAACAAAAAAACCCACCAGCACCCACCTTGGAATCTAGGAAAAAACAAAATTCCAATGTTTTTATCAGTTTTCCTTATAAGGCACATAGGAGAGTATAAAGGCAAGCTCAGAAGTAGTTCACACCTTGTTTCAGCTATTGAATTAACACCTTGTCTCAGTTTCAGTTTATTTTGAGACTTGCATCAAGTTTGTTAAGAAACAGACCCTGTGAACCCCACAACTTGTGAACCCTAGAACTCATGAACTCCTGCAACAGGAGGGGAGGAGCTATACCGTATATAAGGAAGAGCACAGGCTGGATAGTCAGAACTTCTTGGGATAAGCATTGTGGAGGCAGGGCAGCTGCTGCTGAAATGAAGACTTAACTGAGAATTGAGAAGAACTGAGAAGAGGACTCTTGTGGTGGCAGAGTCAAGAAGGAAAAAACTTGTGGTATCCGGGCACTCTGTTTATCTTCTCTGTTTGTGTTGATGTTTGTTTGTGATACTTTGCACAGAAGCCCTGGGACCTTACTGGAAGCCCTGAAAGCTGATTTTCTGGTTATATGTTTACAGAAGTCTTAGAGGAGGGTTTTGGAAGTCCTGGGACTTTAGTGATGATTTGTGCTGACCTCTTGTGGGTCTGTGTCGATTTCTATGTTGATGATTTGTGTTGAGTTCTCAGACCTTGTTGGTGGGTCTGAGTTGATTTCACAGGCAGACAGTGAATTGATGATGGTGCCAGCAATGTGTATGAATATTATTATGGCTGTGCCAAGCTTTGTCTTCCCAGAAGCAGGAACTTGAAGGACTAGAGGTGGACTGGACACTGTGAATTTCAATATGGAACAGGAACTGGACAAGGAGCAGGACAAAGAACTGGGAGCTGCCTGCCTTTGAACCCAGGTGACAGCTGAAGCTGGGACCATGGAAGAGAAACCAGGGAAGCTGAGATAGCCTCGAGTCAAGCTGAAAGAAGACTTTACTTGGATACTGTGTACTGACTGAGAAGATTATGATTTACTATGACCTAGGGGTGGAGAACTTTGACTTTTGTACTTCATGATTGAATTAAGGATTTTGTGATTGATTATATAAATGTACTTTGTTTAAAACTATGTGACCACTTTAGTGAAAACTGTGGCCATTTTAGTGATAAGTTGTTGAGTTGTGACATGGTGAATGGTGTATTTTGATTTTCTGTGATAAGCTGTAACATTCCAAATGCTGTACCTTGATTTTCTGTGAATGATTTTCTCTGATTTGTTATTGATAAGTAGAGAGTTTGCTATATTATGTAATCAGATCCTTGAAAGCTTGTTCACAGCAGCCATCCTCTGGAAAGCTCTTCATGTGTGGCTTGATAGAGAGGAACCCAGAAAATCATAGAAAACCAAAAGGGATAGGAATTACATACAGAATGATGTAACAAGAGACAATCCAATGAAGGAACAGGCAAAGTGACATGGAGACCATTTCCCTTCGCATTATTCTAAGTAGACATATGTTCCTTGAATTTAAATCTACTAAACTCAATAAAGTCCCATACATCCAGAAGATATTCATATGTGTGTGGTAGTCATTATGAGGGTATAATAGTGTCACCAGGAACACATTTATCTAATCAGAAGTGCTACTGCTCTTCAGTTGATTCAGTCTTGCATGACTCTCCATGACCCCATTTGGGGTTTTCTTGGCAAAGATGCTGGAGTGGTTTTCCATTTCCTTCTCCCGCTCATTTTACAGAGGAGGAAACTGAGTCAAACAGGGTTAAGTGACTTGCCCAGTGTCACACCACTAGCAAGTTTCTGAGGCCAGATTTGAACTCAGGAAGATGGGTCTTTCTGATTCCAAGACCAGCACCACCTAGCTGCCCAAGGGGAAATGACAACCATCTTGAAAATAGAAATTCAGAGATACTGAACAGTAATAGAACAGTACTGCTCTTTGGGTTTCCTTAGTAACTGATCCTAGTCAAAGAGTAGATTCAAGGCCTGGGAGTTCCTAATAATACATTTTTGTTTATGTATATTTTCTACATTTTTACTGTAAGTGATCTTAAAATGTACACAATTTAGGTTGAATCTGTTTTGTGTTTTCATTTACACTGAGCTAAATAAATCTGAAATACCTTGAGTACTAAATGTCAAAAATGATTGAAATCCATATGAACTCTAAATTTAAAATGTTGTGTATTTTTGTGATGGTTTGGTTTTTGCATTATGCAGAGGACATAATTGGAGACCTTACTGTGACAGAAAGATGTTCAGGTGATAAATTGCATTATGAAAATCTTCTATGTGCTTAAATATAGAACATTCTTTCCTTTAAAAAGACATAAATTGCATCAGTTCACATGGAAGCAAAAAATAAAAAATGAAATGACATGACACAAGGCAACATCCATTTTGCTACATCCCAGATTTAGAACCACCCGAATTCAAAGATATGGGCCCAGTTCCACGTAAAGTCAATATGCCCTTTTACTGATTTACTAAGCTTGTTCTTCCTGATGAAGGCAGTACCAGGTAGTCTGAATTTGAAAGGAATGGCCAAACCAAGAGGCTTTGGACACTGAGTCTGAAGTTCAAGTTCAAGTTCAAGAATTGATTCTCATCTTAGTTATTAACCTATCTAAAACACTTCATATTTTTGTACCTCATTATCTTCCTTTGTAGAAGGAGGGAGTTAGACCAGATGATCTCTAACACTTCTTCCTGCCAGTTCTAAGTACAGTAAGTCTCAAGTGTGATTTTTCTTCAACTTTTAGCCCAACCTGCTCCATCATGTGACTGGATTCTGTCATTTAGAGCAAACCAAATGAGAAGAATATAGAGAGCTACCTGTGGGCTGCCATTTTTGCATTAAGAAATCTTTCTGCCCACAGTCATCTCCCCAATAGCCAATTACAATGTCCAAAATTGAACAGTCCAGGATGACAACTATCTTGCCAGCGTGAGAGAATGGTGGTGCCTTCTACTGTAATAGAGAAGTTTGGAGGAGGGGAAAGGGGATTTGGGGAAAGAAAACTTATTGAATTTTAGACATGTTGAGTTTAAAATGTTTAAAAGATGGTAGAGAGGAGTTCAGCAGAGAGAAGAGTGGTCGGAGAGATTATCAGAAATCTAATAATTATCAGCAGGGATTTGCTCATTGGATCAACTAAAGCTGTTAGGATTGAAAATTAAATTGTATAGAAAGTGAAGAGAAGTGGATCAAGGCCTTTATGATACCCACAGTGGGCATGTGTTTCCTAGATGAAGATTCAAAAAAGACTGAGAAATGGTCAGAGAGGTAGGAGTAGAACCAGGAGCAGCATTCTAGAAACCTAGAGAGATGAGAGTGTCAAGGAAAATAGGCAGAATGACAGTTTCAAAGGATGTAGAGGCCAAGAATGATGAGAAAGAGAGGGCGGGGAAGGGAGGAAGGGGTGAGAGAGAGAGAGAGAGAGAGAGAGAGAGAGAGAGAGAATGAGTTTGGAATAAAGTTTATAAAGAATGGTTGACATATAGCAGACTTCCAAGAAAAAAAAACTTACCCAATTTTGCCTAATATGAGATTTATTGCCAAAAAATAAAACCTCATATATTTCTCTGAGGAATAGAAAGCATATTGAATAGGATGTATTTCTATGTCAATCCTAGGAAAGGATGACAATTTCCCCCTCCCTTCTCCCCACCAGATCTCCAATCATTGGCAGGCATTTAGGATATCAATTCTCCTAGCATGGAGTCAGCTGACATGGGTGCCTTTCTATTGTTCTCTAAGGGTGAATGAGAATCTGAGTTCCTCACCTAATTGGTAATTAAAAATTTATATGTAAACTTTTATGAGAATAATCTATATATCCTTGAAGAGGGTATTGATAGAGAATAAGTGGGCTTTCACAAAAGAGATTTCCTATTAGATCTGATCTTTATGGTCACACAGTTGACTGAAAGATGTAGAAAATTCAAGATTTCTCTTTGCTTATCATTTGTTGACTTCTTAATTTTGAAAAGCATTTGATTTAGTGTTGGGAAATGATGAGCTAAAGGCTCTCATCCACCAAGGTGTCACTTGTGTATGTCCCATAATTACATAAAACTGCCTGAGAGATACAGTAACAGGGATAACCTTGTTCACTTTGCATTAATGCCAAATGAAGTATCAAAAAGGAACGTGCTTGCTCTGTATTATTGGTATATTGATTTTGGAAAGGCATGGTGAATAAGCAGTGAGTTAGGCACACAACTAAACTAGAAGTGGAGAGTGGTCTGAATTGCTTTTGGGAAATTACAAGGTTATTTTAATGACCCCCATGCTTCTTCTTGAAAGAAAGATTCATTTTTTAAATGTCAAAATCTTTTCAATGATGTTTTATGCTGCATGTTGTAAAACTCTACATTCTCCAAAGAAATGAAATTGAGGATCACTCAAAGTGTTCTGGAGAAGTAGATGCTGACTAATGGATGAGATGCTTAAAAAGGAGGAATTATGAAGAAGATGTGATATAAAGGATGTGATTAAACACAAGTATGCATCTTTAAAAAGATGGATTGATAAAATAATTATGGTGATGATAACTGTGGCATTTAATAGCATTATAAGGTTTGGAAAACACTCTAAAAATGCCATCTCCTTCTATACTCACAACCATCCCAGGAGGTAGATGCTATTATTATCCCCATTTTAGTTGGAGAAAACTAAAGAAGAAATAAGTCAAGTGACTTGCCCAGGGTCACACAGCTGGTATATGTATTGGGTCAAATTTGAATTCAAGTTTTCTTGACTCTAGGTCTAGGAGTTCATCCACTGTGCCATCTAGGTCCCATGATGCTTGATAGCATCTATGCTAAATTGCCATCCTTCCCGTGTAATGAGATCTTAGTGAAGGCTGTCAGGTTGTTGAGTAGATCTATGGTAAGAGACTTATAGGAAGACATGAAATTGTGCAGAAATCAATGCATTTCAATATGCATTGTTGGAAAGGAATAACCACATCAGTGAGCATAATGGATCAATGTTCCATTAGAGTATCAGAGTGTTGGGAAATCTCCATATGTAACAAATTTGTGTTTAACATTAGATAGACTTGCCATTTTCAGTGGAAAATGTTTGCCAATTAGGAAAATGGAAACCAAGATTGATAGGGACCAAAATGTCATTGAACTCCTTGGTGGCCTTCTAGTTGATCTACTTAATCAACTTCACCAAAGTGTTGTGAATATTTCAAAAGACACTTCAGAGATCCAAACATCTAGGCACTAGAGTCAATGCATTCTACATTGGCTCAGTCACATTTCACTGAAAACTGCTCCTATAAAGAGCCAGCTATTTGTCTAGAACACATATTTGTAAGAAAGGAAAAAAATTCATTTAGATAGGAAAGAAAATAAAACAACTCTCAATTTAGAAGAAATGGATTGGTTTGCTATAGAACTTGTCTACAGGACAGTGTTCCTCATCATCATCAGAAGCTGCTATGGATCTCCAATGAGACCTTGTCCCCATTGGGAAGTTGAGCTCATTCCAGAAACTCCTATCACCCCATAGTCTGAAGGCTAAGTGCACAGTGGCAAGGGTATCTAAAATGAACAATGGAAAACAAAAAGATAAAAGAGGAAGAAGAATCAGGGCAAAGAAAAATAAGAGTGCTATATCCTATATAACCAGGGATGGGAGTGTGGGGCTTATAGATTTTCCCTCCCTCTTACTGTGATTAGATTTGGAATTTCAATGTAGACACTCTTATGTGGAAACCAACAAATTTCATCACTATTACTGTCACCTGATTTGGGGACTAGTAGGTAGACTCTATTCTTCCACACCCTTCGAAAAGCTCAACACCTTTATGGGAACAAGGTTTCTATATAAAACAGTTGTTAACTTCTGATCATGAAAGGATCACTGTTCTGTAAAAGTGAAGGTCAATTTCTACACCAAAGTGATTCATTTCAACTATATCTAGAGTTGTTATATTTTTTCACTAAGTTAAAATTTTCCTTTCTTGCAAATATGTGATCTAAGTGAATATTAATGGCCAGATTTGAATAAGCAGTTTCCAGCAAGATGGTGCTAAGCCAATGTATGACTCACTGACTCTGGTCCCTGAAGAGACTCTTGGGGAGAAACAGCAAAAAATATGATAAATTCTGATTAGGAATCTAGTAAGTTTATGTCATTCCAAATAAGCCTGGGGTATTTCATGTGTGGCTGCTATATGGAGGAAGGCATGATCCCATATTGATAGAGAGAATGTTAAGGATGAGAAGCGTCTAAATAAGGGGAAGAGTTAGTACCAGAGCCACTTCAAAGAGACAAACTGTAGTTCTAGAGATCTGGGGACGTCTTGGACAGAGAAGCTGCAGTCACCTCCTCAATGTGGCTCTGAATCCATCTTGGCCACCAGTGACTGCAGAGAGACCATATTTCCTTAAGAGAAATAAGGTTCTCTCTCTTCTGTAGAGCCAAAATCACATCTTGCTCTTCTCTAAAGAGTTTGTCTTCTCTTGTATATTCTCATCTGGGTATCTTATCCAATTTCTGTTTGATGTTTATTGGGATCATTGGATTTATTCTCGTTTCATGCTTGTAATGGTATTTTGTTTAACCAGTGGTTGCAAGGAGATCAGTTGACAAAAACTGGCTAAAAATTAGCCATCCCTCTTAAGAGTGATAAAGGCAGCAACAATTATTCTGAACCTATCGTACAATGATTTTATCCAATATACACTTAGGAGGATGGAGAAAAGAGCATGTGGTCTCTCGATGTTCCTGGTGTGTATCTGCCCTCCCCTTCTCCAGCTAATATTTCACAAGTACAATAATGTCCTCTTCCTCTGTTCTTTTCACAGATAAGCCAGAATCTAGAGATAAAGGAACTCTCCATGGCACCCAGAAGCTAAGATTGTACATTTAGACAAACCATGTGGTTATGCATGTATGCATACATGTATACATATATGTATATATGCATGTGTGTCTATATGTAAGCATGCATGTATGTTATATATACACATATCTTACATGAATATATGTCACATATCTAAAACTTATTTTTATTAAATTTCATAACTGACAAAAATTTGGAAGTCAGAATCTTGTTCACGTAAGCTTGGGGCCTGTCTTTCTTCTATGACATTACGCTTTCTCCTAGCCATTATGAACTTCGGTGTGCTTTTAAAATTGCAGCCTAGTACCTTCAAAACCACCCTATTCCTTTTATGCTGAATATAAATTGAAACACACATGATTTTAAAAGCATACTCCGCAGTCAATTTTCAAAAGACCTTGGAAAATGCCTCATATTGATTATACCACAAACACACATATTACTATTAAGAACCAGCCACAGGTGGTATTTTGACATTATTTCAACATATTTCAAATATTATAAGTCTTCTTTAGTTACTTAAATGAATGATTTAAAAAGCACAATGTACTAATGGAAAGCTGAAATGTACAGACGTTGCAGAAATATGTATTCTGTTATCTTTAAAAAATGCATAGTATTTACCCAGACTACAAATGCTATCTCATATTGCCTTTTAAAATTTATGTCACTGAACAAGGTTCAACATCATCACAACAGTTATTATGAAGTTTATAAGATGTTAACTATTAGTGAAAATAACATACATGAAGTCTGAGAGAAATCATGGTTATAATTCAGCTTATTTGAGGGGGAGATGAGGCAATCGGGATTAAAAGTGACTTCCTCAGAGTCACACAGCTATTAATTGTCAAGTGTCAGGTTCAGATTTGAACTCAGGTCCTCCAGACTCCAAGACCAACACTATACCCACTGGGCCACCTATCTGTCCCAAATTCAGCTGATTTTGCAAAAATCAGTTCCATTGCCATCTTGACAAAAATAAAATGTAAAGCATTACCAAATTAAAGGTTACCAGTGCATAGCAAAAGGTCAAAGTTTATCTGAAAGTGGGGGGGGGGGGGCAGCTAGGTGGCACAGAGAATAGAGCACCCGCCCTGGAATCAGGAGGACCTGAGTTTAAATCTGGCCTCAGCCACCTGACACACTTACTAGCTATATGACCTTGGGCAAATCACTTAACCCCAACTGCCTTGCCTTCCCCCCTCCAAAAAAATTTTTTTTAAGTTTATCTGAAAATGGAGGGTGGGGGCAGAGACAGAGAGAGAATTTTTAATGAAATTCCAAGAAAGAGAGAAATTGTAAATGAAATTCCAAGAATTCATTTGTTACAATGATATTGTGAGGAAGCAAATCATGAGATTTTGACATGTATGCTTAGATTCTCATGCCAGTAGATTTCAGTTGTTATTATAAACCCCTGAAACACAAGAGTATCAATCCAAAAGACGGCCACTACTTATAACTAGATCTTGGAACTCCTCCATGGGGTACAAGGTCTGGGCCAAATTACAGAGTCGGAGCAACATATATTTCCATTTTCCCCCTGGGAGAAAAATGGTTAAAATAACCATTTGTGACAGGCTTTCAGGGAAAAACTAAGGTAAAAGCCATAAGGAAAGTTCCCTGAAATGAGAGAGATACATGTAGAAGTCAAGAAGAGAAGGGTCTCTCGCCAAACTGCCATCCCAGTCCTAAGGGGAGATGGGCACGCCCTCTACACACACACAACCCCCTTAGGATTGCTCCTCATCTTTGGTTTGGTTTGGTTTTCTTCAGCCCCAGCTGTTGATATGAGCTACTTTTGCCCATTCTATGCTGCTCTTGGCTATCACCACCATGGAACAGGCCCCCAAAGTGCAAGACTGGGAATGAACCCCCCAGGGCATCATGCCGTAGGGACAACTTGGACTCCACCATCTCTATTTAAAGGGATCATTTATGCAAAGGTTTCAGTAACAATGACAACCAAAAATGAAAACAGAGGCGAAGAAAAAAAAACATTTAAGGGTTTTCTGTTTGTTTTTCTGAAAGAAACTTTTATGACTATAGACACATAGACAAATGTGTATGTATGCATACATATGCACAGATTTGGATACACACAACACACATCTACATATATGTATGTGTGCACATATGCATTTGTGCGTGTGCAAATACATATGTATATAAGGTATACCCCTGTATTTATATTAAAAATTAAATTCAGACCTGTAATTTTATTGCTATAGGGAAATTCAAAATGTTGTGATCATTATATAGCACGTCCCCAAAGTCTTAGAGCAATCTTAAGCTATTAAGGCTAAATGTGTGTGCATGTGTGTATACACATATCTATGGACACATACATATACATAGGTATACATATGCATACATACATAGATACATGTCTATATGCAGCTATAATACATATTATATATGACATATTTATATATGCTCATATGTACACATACACATATTATATTGCACCACTTTACATGGTTTCACATTCTTTGAATTCTTAAGGGTGAAATAATTTTCCATAGCATTAAAATACTGTAATTCTTTCAACTATTCCCTGATTGCTGAGCACACATTGTGTTTCTAGGTTGTTGTTCTTTTTTATGACTAATAATGATGCCATGAACCTTTGGGTACATTTGGGTCTTTCCATGCTAGCAAGAACCTCCTAGGGATATACCTCCAGTAGGCAAATCTCTGAGTAAAAAGGGAGGAACATTTTATTCACTTTTCTTGTATAATTGCAAATTGTTTTCCATAAAAATTGAGCCAATTCAGAGCTACACCAGCAATGAATTACTATTCCTGTTTTCTCGCAACTCTTCCAACAATGAATGTTCCCATCTTTGCTAACTTGATGGATGTGAAGGGATAGTTCAGGGTTGTTTAATTTGTGTTGCTCTGATTATTAGTAACTAAACCACAGCAAATCATATCCACATATTTTAAATGTGTTTAATTATGACTAAGTTGAATTTATATCAAGGATATAAGGATGGTACTGCATTAGGAAAATGACTAACATAATTAATCATATGTACAATAGGAACAATATATGTGATCATATTATATAAATAGATGCAATAAAAGCCTCTGACACAATATAAACCCATTTAAGTGTTAGGTATGATGTCACTCTAAGATCCTTTTCATAAGGAACAGTCAATTATAAAAAGAACAGAAAAAAAGTGTTTTTTTATAGAGGAAGTGATTTATACTAACTATTGAGGCACCTGGGATAAACATTTTGATACCTACTATAAATAGAAAAAAATATTTTAATGTATACTACTAAACTATATGCATGAGGAAACATAGCCTTCAGATGTGATTTGCAGAGGTTGTTTTAGGATATTTATTTCAAAGATATACCAAGAACAGATATAAAAACATTTCCGTCAACACCTCAGTGAAATGCCTTCTCATATATCATCTTATTTTCTGGTGAGAGTAGACTGATAATGTAGCTCATTTCCTATAGATGTTGACATGCAAAGATGCCATCTTTGATGCATGAATCCTTGTCTCAGCTACCACTGGATGGGGTCTCCCTGGGGGCATTGATGTTGTACTGACTCTGGAATGGTGAGATGTGGGAGGGTCCTCCTAACCTCAAAGGGAGCAAAACTATCATAGAAACCAAGGCCTTTCCCCATGTTGATATGTCTTCAGAGGGGAGAAGTTGACTTCTCCCCTCCCCCCCTTTTTTTCCTCACTATATGGTGAGAATGGAGACCCAGAATGGAGACCCAGGCAAAAAAAAAAAAGATTTGTGTAGTTTGGGAGAATAAAAGAGTCTGTGGTATAGATACATATTAGAGGCCTCATATGTCTATTAACATTGTAGAGCTGTCCCACTTCTGTAGGAACAGTTCACCACAAAAAGTGAGAGAAAGATCTTTTATTTATTAAAAACCATAAAAATGTGATGGAAAAGAATCACAGCTTCAAGCACACCAGAGACCTTCCACTTTGTTGGAGATTCCAGAACTAAGACATGATGGATGACTCTCCTCATTTGTCTATACAAGTTTTATGACTGAAAAAGGTAAAATTAAGAAAACAAGAAATTGTATAAATATTTGGAGATTGAGGTATTATTTTAAAAACACTATCAATTTGATATGGGAAATTCGGGGAGTTGTAACTGTTTAACTGAAAAGTAAACTACTGACAGAAGTCAATGAAGAGGAGAAATATCTTGCAAAACAGATGTAGGAGAGGAATACATCTGGGTCTGAGAAAGGGGTCATTGGAGCTCTTGCAGTTAGAAGCAGTCAGCTGAGAAAAGGCTAGCTGAGTATGATTCCTGATTGGTTACGATCTCCCATGAAGGTGACATTGTGTCTGATTCTTCACAACCCCCAATCTTTGCAAATATATTGGAGTGGTTTGCCATTTCCTTCTCCAGCTCATTTTACACATGAGGAAACTGAGTCAAACTGAGTAAAGTGACTTGTCCAGGGTAAGTGCCTGAGGTTAGATTTGAACTCACAAACATGAGTCTGAGTCTAGGCACAGCACTCTCTCCACTGCACCACCTAGCTGCCCATCTGTAAAAGAGCATAACAGCCCTTCAACAAAACAAAGAATTAGAGAAAAAGTAAAAGTTTGTCCTAAGTGCTGGTTGCTCTCTGCTGCCACCTCTGGTTTGAGAAATAAAAGCTGAAGGATGAAGCTAAATTATATTGCTCTGGGATTCTGATTGGGCAACGCAGCGTCTGATTGAGTGAATAATTGACTGGTCTGGCTTGTGTCCCCCAAGGTAGTTGGTCTGAATAAACTTGGCAGGTGTCTGGCTTAAATCATTATTCAAATTAATTGCTAACACTTTCTAAATGTCCTTTCAAGGGGCATATTAATGAAAAGATCTTGTAAAGGCTATGCTGGAGGAGAGAAAAGGAAAGGGAGATGTTCCCCATGCTGAAGGGTAGCGAGGATCAACAGTCAAGGGGTGAGTTGTGTGATGCAGATACTCCTAAAGGAACCAACAACACTGAAGCCTGAAATCTTGCATTTCCCCAAGTACATGAGTTTTCCTCCATAGTGTTTTCTTTTGTTTTGCTTTGTTTTTCCTCTCAGTTTCCCATAAGTGTGTGTTCATTCTTTACCATTGCTATGAAGTGCATTGATCAAAGACTGTGATACAGGTTTATACATGTATTGTGATATATTTTATATTAACTATATCGTTCTTTCTTTTACTTTATTTTTATGTTGATAGTTGTCTTAAGATCCAAAAGTTAATTCATTGTTAATGACTGATTATATAAATATCGCATACTGTGTGGATACATTACTTTATGAGTGGCTGGATATAGAGGTAGAAAAAATATCGACTGGGATCCAAAAGTCAGCACAGTGAGTAGGAAAAGTTTATATTCCCTATACTAGGGAAACCCCTACTACCCTGAGAGCGTTTCAATGTAATTGTGTGGGGGCATTCTAGCTCTGGGAACTCTGATCTGCTCCTGTGAAAACAAGTTGGAATGAATAAGCCAAACCCAAAAACTCCAAAAAAGGTTGGAGATATCTAATCTACTCTGGTGAGAGGTATAACGCCCTCGAATATGACACTGTGAACGCCACAGACATCTCCATAGTGTTACAGTGATGTTTTCACTTGGTGATAATGTGTGTGGAAGGGGGCCACTGGAGTAGATCACATGCATTTTGGGGTATGCATTTTGAAAACAACTCTAAAATTTAAAGACTTGGAAGTATCCTTTTAATTTTGCTACTGTTCTTGTCTTTTCTTTTCACATCACATCCATTTCCAAACATTGTCCTTCCCCTGCTAATGCAGTAATCTTTTCATTGTAATTTTTTTTCTTTTTTTTTAAATTTTTTTTATTTACTCATTTACTTTTAATTTACAAGATTCAGTTCCACAATCACTTGAGTTTCAGATTTTCT
>CM053583.1:178473291-178499343 GCA_028627135.1 Pseudochirops cupreus
CACCACCTAGCTGCCCTGTAGCTGTAGTTAAAAAGAACAAAACAAAACATAGATACTGGTTTGATCCAGAAATCTTTTGAATACAAAGTCCCAAACTGAGACAAAGGTAAGAGCCAACTATACAATATATGTAGATTACTTACCTATTCTTTAAATAAGTTTTACAGAAATACATATAAAAAGGGTTCATCTATTAATATTTATCAATTTTGAAATATTGAGCTAGATCCCCTTAGCTCAGGGATTCTTTGTCTTTGGATAAGTTTTGGGGGTGTAGAGACTTTCTAGCTGTGACCCTGGGCAAGTCACTTATCCCTGTTTGCCTCAGTTTTGTCATCTGTAAAATGAGCTAGGGCAAGAAATGCCAAAGTAGTCCAGTAGCTTTGCCAAGAAAACCCCAGATGTCGTCATGAACAGTCAAACACAACTGAAAATGACTGAATAACAACAAAACTATAATCATATACATATTTGTATTAAATATCAAGAAAGTAATTGATCTTATCTTGAATTCGTAAATTACCTACACAATGGGAGAGGGCTGGTGAATGAAAAAAAATTCTGGTTAATTTGAAATTCTCCTAAATAAATAAAATAATACAAAACAATTGGAAAGTAGAGTTATGCTACTCTACCACTATGCTAGTAGTAGGGACATTGTAGTACTAGAGGAATCTTAGAGGTCATCTCTTCCAACCACCACATCTTATGGGGAAACTCATTGCCAGAGAAGTTAAATACTTTAACAAAGATCACATAGAAATTCAATGACAAAATGAAGACTCTGCTGGCCTTAGTTCCCCTCCTCTGTTCTTCAACCTTCCTGCTGTAAGTTATCTTTTGATTAAAATGTCTATGCATCATCAGAGACTATTTTCTTCAAAGACAGACAACACATCCAAGTGGATACACTTTCCCACCCCTACAAACAGATCATATTCCCACCCCTCCATAAATAAGGACATAGTCTTCAAGTGTTTGGTTAAAACACATCAAGGTCTATGCTTGAAGTCTCTTTGACATGGTGAGACCCACCAGAGTTTATGTTTGATCTGGAAACATCTGCTACTCAGAGTCACAATCACAACATAAGGAGGTATGGAAGGATGAATTTAGAGGAGGAAGAGAGAAAAACATCATATTTTGTCAGGTCTTTTTCAAAGGATTTTGACATGGAAGTAAAGCAATCTCATTATAAAACTGATGATTTTCGATGAAAAAAATTTAAAAAATATTAATTCTTTGGGCTTTCTAGTTGGTAAAGTGAGAGATGACATAGATTTTCCTATGAGTGTATAAGCACTTCATTCAATGAGATGTCTATCTGTGTCCTTTACAAATGAAATAGTTAACCCTTTTATGTATATTTTCTTTTGAGGCTTAACTTCTTAGGGCATATATTTTCTTTTTGAAAATATTGTATTATCTTTGTTTCTAAATGTTCTTCATTACTGAACATATATTTTCTACCTCCCCTATCCAGTTATAGAATAAGTATAAACAGAAAAAGAAAGAAAAAAAAGTAGTTTAGCATTTCCAATCAACATATCATCCGTTTCTGATGGGATATTAGATATTCCATTCCCATTCTCTCCTATCCATGGAAATGAAAGAAAGAGGTACATTTTTTTCACCTGTGGGGGGAAAATTTTGTTACACTTTTCATCTTTTAGAGAGGCGGTCTCTGAGGTCTTTTCCAGTTTTAATTCTATGACCCTTTGATCTATGACTCTATGTGGCTCGTAAAGATAAATCTCCAAATCTAAACAGTCCATACATATCCTTCACTAAATAGTGAAGGATTTAAGTGCCAATAGAAGTAGAAATCACACAAAACAATATTTTTTTTCCATTTTGGAATGTTGAGAAAGATGCCCTCTATACCCTAGTTCTGGGGAGTATGCTACGTGAGGATGTAACTAGAGGACTGCAAGACCAAGATCATTTCTACAATTGTACATTTCTACAATTTCTACAGTTCATCCATACAACTTCAAGAATGGTAAAGACATTTTGGCCCAGTGGAAACAGTGATGAACCTAGGATCAAGAAAACTTCAGTTCTAATGTAGCCTCAATAATAAGTGAGCCAAGAACTCCAGGAAGAGCAGGCTGATTTTTGATGAAACAGAATAGCTAGAGACCGAATGACCAATATTCACTGAATTATGGAGAAAGCAAGAAAGTTCCAAAAAATCTTATCTACTTCTGCTTCCTTGACTACACTAAAGCCTTTGATTGTGTGGATCACAAAAAATGTGACAAGTTCTCAAAGACAGGGGCATACCACATCATCTTACTTGTCTCCTGAGGACCTATATGCAGGCCAAGAATAAACAGAACCAAACATGGAACTACTGATTGGTTTAAAATTGGAGAATAAGTACAACAAAGGCTATGTATTTTCACCTTGTTTGTTTACTTATGTTCAGAGTACATCAATGTGAAATGCCAGGCTAGATGAATCAAAAGCCAGAATTAAGGTTGCTGGGAGAAATATCTCCAATCTCAGATATGGCAGAAAGTGAGAAGAATTAAGAAGCTTCCAGATGAGGGTGAAAGAGGAGAGTATAAAAGCTGGTTTGAAGCTTAATATAAAAACGCTAAGGTCTTGGCAACTGGCACCATCACCTCCTGGAACACAGAGGGAGAAGAAAGGAAGCAGTGTCAGGTTCTATACTCTTTGGCTCAAAGATCACCACGGATGGCAACTGCAGCCATGAAATTAAAAGATGTTTGCTGCTTGAATGGAAAGCTATGGCAAATCTGAACAGCATACTAAAGAACAGAGACATCACCTTGCCAACAAAGGTCCATATAGTCAAAGCTATGGTTTTTCCAGTGGCAATATGTGGCTGTGAAAGTTGGACTATAAGGAAAGTTGAGCACTAAATAATTGACACTTTTGAATTGTGATCCTGGAGAAGACTTGTTTAAGTCCCTTGGACAAGAAGGAAATCAAATGAGTCAATACTTAAAGAAATTGATCCAGGCTATTCACTGGAAACCAAGTACTGAAGCTTAAATACTTTGGCCACATAATGAGAAGATGGGGACTCATTGGAAAAGACCCTGATGTTGGGAAAGATTGAAAGCAAAAGGAGAAGCAGATGGCAAAGGATGGGATGGATGGACAGTGCAATGGAAACAACAAACATGACTTGGACAGACTTCAGCAGTTAATGGAGGATAGAAGTATCTGGTGTGCTATGGTCCATGGGGTCACAAAGAGTTGAACACAGCAAACAATAATGAGGGAGTATTGCCTTTCTGTCCCAGGTGATTACGAAAATAAAATGAGATATTTGTAAATGGCTTTGCAAACCTTGAAGAACTATGTAAATCCTAGTGTTTGCTGTTGACAAGGTGTCCTGAGTATTTCTGGGGCCTCATTGCTCTTGCTGCCATGTAAATAGTACTACAACGAATCAGACCAGTCAAACTTTTTGAGAAGGTTTCACTATGATCAAAGGACATTATAACATGAGCCCCTTGAGGGTAGGAACTGGTTTTGCTTCTTCTTTGTATTTTCAGTGTAGTACCTGGAACATAGTAAATACTTGTTGACTCTACTATTCTATGCAAGCGGAGCATTTTGTTGCATAAGATTTCTGGATTAAAGGTCAAGAGCCAGAAGGGTCCTTAGAGAGCATCGAGTTCAATTTCCTCATTTTACAGAAAAAGAAACTGAAGCCCAGAAAAAAATAGTAAGATTGCACAGGTATTCAATGGAATAACTGGGATTTGAATTCAGTTCCAATCATTGCAAGTTCAGCATTCTTTCTACTCTCTGAATAATCTTTCATTATATTATATGATTCTGATCCTGAAATAATTTATGTATCCATTTAAAAATATCCAAATTAAAGTAATTCGTTTCAGAACTTACCTTCACTTTCAGCAGATATCTTATCAATAAAATTAAATTTTATAGACTGATAATATTATTATATAAATATTAACATATTAATATTATATAACAATTTTACATCACATATCTACATATAGGTGTGCACATGTGTATATACCTATTTGGGTATAATGGTATCCGTCTCTAGGGCGGGAGGGGCAGTGAAGAAGAAAAGGGAACAAAAAAAGAAATCTACAAGATAACTTTGTTGCATATTTGGAGATAATAGCAAGTTATACGTGGGAAATTTGCAGTTTCATGTGCAATCAACTTTTTATTGTACTGTGTTACAGAAAAGCTTGTTTGGTTCTGCGAATTGAATTTTTTAAAAGGAAGGTAAAATAAATGAATAAATAAAGATAAAATTGAAGTATTATAGTCTAACAGGGGTTAGATTGATCCCACTCTAATTGTGTAAAAGGGCAAGTTAGGAGACTCCAGGAGATTTGTAGCTCCAGGCCAGAACAAAGTTTAACATCTATCTTTCTATTTATATTCAGCATTCAAGGATGTTCATACTTTTGGATCTTGCTACCCTGATACTAACCTCTCATAAAGGTTTTTAACCTACAAAATGTCTATGAATTCATTCTTTTGATTTTTTCAAAATTATTTCAATATAATTAGTTTCTTCTGTAATCTGTATTTTATACATTTATAAATATTATTTTGAGAAGGAGTCCACAGGCGAGTGTGCCAAAGGGGTCACAAAAAAGTTTTAAGAACACCTATTTTAGGAAGAACAAAACTGCTCAATCATTGTCTGAGACAGAAATAACCTGATAGAGGAAAATATCAGAGTGATACTGTAAGGAAGCAGTTTTTGTTTCAGAAAAGTTATCTAATTAGGCAGATAAGCTCTTTAAGGAAGAAAATTTGTTATAGTGGTTGAGGCATTCTCCAGGGAGGCGGGATTCCTGGGTTCTAGACCTTCTTCCACTGTCTAGCACCGCTTTCAGTTCCAAATGCTTGATTGGTAAAATGAGAGGGATAGATCAGACAAAGTCCCTGCCAGCTATGACTTTCTGTTGAGGGCACTACTTTCCTCCCAACCCTCAAAGGCCCTTGTTACATTGTTCACTAATAACAGCTTGTGTGTATGAAAGTGCTAAGGTTTACAAAATGCGTTGCTCACAGCAGTCCTATAAGGCAAGGAGAGGAGTCTGTCTGACTACGATTTTATGTTCCTCTTTACTTCCACATCCGTGTCTTTGATTTTTCTCTAGGCAAAATTGATGTGACCCTTCTGGGTTCTTAATCATTGGGTTTATGGGAAAGTATATCTGTACTAACTGTGTTCTCTCGATATATTCTGCACTTTGTACACTGCATGAATTTTCTCCAGTGTCAGTGGAACAATAGGTCTGATGCTTTTTTTCCCCCTTTCCTTTAATGAAAATGAATCATATTACATTCAGAGCAGGACATAAAAGAAGGACCTTCCAGGGGCAGGGACAAGCACTTTATCAGTTCTACTCTGAGAGTAAACCATGAGGACCTTTGTGTCACAGACATGCTGCTCACAGTTCATCACAGTGTTCTCTGTAATAAGAACTAGGATTTCAGGGGGATGATTTTAAAGATGCTGGACATGGTAACTTTGCTACTTTTGTGTTCACAGATTTTAAAAAGTAATTATAGATGAGAATCAAGTGGTAATGTTTTCAAAGGACATGGAATTTATTTAACTGCCTGGAAGTAGTCTTTCCTAATCAATTCCCTTACTTGCTAATATCTGTCCCTCCCAAAGCTAGCTTGTATTAACATGTACATACACAAACACAAATGCACACACATGTATATTATGTTGGTTAGAACTGCCATGAAATCATCACGGTTAGAATTGATCAGAATAACCAAATCTAACAGACAAATTGGTTACAATTGTCTTAAAATAAATTCACTGTGGGTCCAGCTTCAGGAATCTTTAAACTCTCTTTCTTTTGGCAAATGTTGCCAGTGAAAGTCAGATGAACTAGTTAGTGTGTGCTAAGTAGCAGTGTCTATTAGATGAGACTGAGGGCAGTATCTCCTCTGCTCTAGCCTGTTCTCAAATGCTGGATGCTGAAATCTAATTGAAAGATTGTTGTTCTCTTGAGACGTCTGTAAAAAGCCGGAGGTGCATCTTGTGATGCCCCCTCTGTGAGTTTTAAATGACAAGATGATTTGCAAAGAGATCACTATCCTGCCCACCCCCGAAATACACAGTAATGTGGCAGTTAGGATAACAGTGTGTCAGCTGGGAACAGTATGGGGAAGTATGAGAAAGGTGTGAAAGCCAAACTGAGTTTCCGAAAAGATGAAGATTTCTGCATCCCTTAAGCAGACATTCTGTGCATAGTTTAGGAATATAGTTTAAACATGGAAATCTTGCTCCTCATAAAATGCCTTTGTGTGGGCACATTGCAATGCACCTGTGTTTTCAGGTGTTTAATGAGAATGGGAAAGGAAAATTAGCAAGATAAAAAGTGCCATCCTAACTCTGAGCCCTATATATTTCCAAGATCTCTTTCAATGAAACAGAGCCAATGAGGTATTTCTAATCAAATTCACCCCATTTATGCAAAGGAAAGAAAACAGTATTATCAACACTCACAGAAGCTTAAATCCAAAGGTTTTAATGCGTGATTCTTCTCAGTAGGCATCTCAAAGTTAATAATGCAATTGTATCCAACTCATCCATTCTGTGGGGTCCCCACCCTAAGGCCTTCAATTTGCATAAAACAGTATATAATTTGAGTAGCAATGATCTCTCCTCCCATTTTCCTTTGCAGTGAGACACAGTTTTCTACTCAAGCAGGAGTGAAAAGAATTCAATTTATCAATATTAAGCAAATTATTTCCCATCATTTTAGACAGAAAGGAAGGCAATGACTTTATAATAGTCTCAAATTCTATGTGGTTGATTTATGAAGAAAATAATGTAAAAATTAGAATAAATTATTTAGTAGTTAATTAGCATTAGCTAGAAAGAAATGTAGTCTAAAACTTCATTATATGAGATTTTCTATAGAATATGTGTTTATGTTATGTATATGCAGATATATGGGGAAGGAAGTGAAAAAATCAGAAAACTGTATGTTTAGTGTATGTTATATTTTTCTTTAAAGACTATAGTTATATATCTATGTAAACACATACATATATGTGTGCATATGTATACCATATACATAAATACAGATAATGTGTTTATATGTATATGCAATATATTAACATATATTTATATTTATGTGTTTATGTAGATATGTAGATATATGTATATGTGTGTATGTGTGTGGACACACACACAATCATTTGCAGAAACAAACACATGTTGGGAGAAAGGGGACCAGGTCAAGATTTCCATCATGATCACTGCAACAGATAGAATCAGGTCTTTGCTCTCACAATCACCACCTCAAAACAATAAGAAAAAGACCAAGGAAATTAATGAAAATAATGACCAGAACAATAAGAAAGGTGAAAAAGAATATTCAGAAGGAAACAAAACTGATATCAATTTGACTAAAGAATGGCTAAGCAAGTTGTACTGCTGTTGGAATATTACTGTGCTGTAAGAAACAATGAATGTGGGGAATCCCCCAAAGCATGGGAAGATTCATGTGACCTGATGCGAGCTGAATTAAGCAGAACCAGGAAAACAATATACAGAATAACAACAAAGGAAATGGAAAGAACAACAAAATAAGTAAAACTGAAAGCCATGAAATTTAAATTGTAATAAGAATGAGCATCTCTATTGGATGGACTAGCATCCAGGGAGTAACACTTGCTGGTGTTAAATAATAATCAAGTATGGGAATGGGATATTGGACTTCTGGCTCATCTGCCATCTTAACTGGAAGGTTACCTTTACCTCCAGATTTATCTTAATCATTACTTGTAATAATTTTATCTTTTCTTCACATGTCAATTCAATAAAGCAAGTTTTTAATGAATCCACTTTGCACCAGTCATTGGTTAGATACTACAGAAGCAAAAACAAAAATGAAGTAAATCTTGCCAAAAAGGACAATCTTAGTACATAAGACCCTGGTTTAGATGAGAGCCTAAATACAATTTTTGCCAGATCCCCTCCTCAGTAAAACATTAGCCACTGGGGGTACCTTTGACCATGTAACATGAGCATCATCACTTAGCATGTTATAGTCCAATGAAATAGCTTAACTCTCTAATATCTAAAATATGGCAACACATAAAAAAACCACACAGATTATATGCACCTATCATTAATGCTGCAGAATAGTACATAGAGTAGCATAATGTATAGCATGTGGGCTCAAAGCCAGCAAGACCATGGTTTAAGCCCTGCTTCTGACACATATGTGCATGTGGACAAAGAAAGGGGAATAAGAATTTCTATAGTACCTACTCTGTGCCAGAAACTGTGTTGAGAGCTTTTTACAAATATCTCATCTGATCCTCAGAACAACCAATAGCTTTCATTTGGTTTATAGTTTGTCATGGTTCTTTATCAATTTCTGCTAGGAGTTTCTAAATTCCAGAAAAGTCTTCTGCTTTCCCAAATACTGTGGGTAAAGCTAGGTGGCAAATGCTTCCATCCATCTTAATGTGGCTACGCATTTCTTCCTGATACACTTGGCAAATCATACCCTTGGCAAAGGCTTTGCAAAACTTAACTGACAGCTTCAGATCAGCCTCTTCCACCTATGTAACACTTTCATAGATGTTTCCCATGTTCCTCCTCTTCCCCAAGGCAATGAAATGATTCACATAGAGTGGATATTTCCAGGTAGGTCATTTCTCCAAAACTCTTTGAACAGTCGTTGCTGTTCAGTTCTTTCAGTTACACCTGGTTCTTTGTGACTCCATGTTATGGGAATCTGAAGATCTTCCCTGCCCCTTGGCCCCTTGATAGGCTTAAGCGGCTCTGAGAACCTTCCCAGATTTGAAAGTGTACTCTGCCCCCTAATAAGCTGAATGTGGTTACATGAAGCCTGTGGCAGAAGGCTTGTTTTTCAGGAATGCCCACACCGGATTACTTTGTACTTGGGCAGTGGGTCAAGAGGGTTGTGACATTCCCTGATCCAGGAGAAGGCTATATATACCCTGATGTGAGGTTTTGCTTTAGGGCTCACTTTGGGAAGAGTTGTGTGAGTTGGCCAGATGAGACTCTGGGCAGCTGTTGAGGCCCCCAGCTTTGAAAACCCAGATGTTGGTGCTTCCCTCTCTGGTAACTAATTAAGTATGGATACAATTGTTAGACAGCTGGAAGCCTGTCTGCTGATCTGTTTCTTTGCCTGCTTGTAACTTCTGTTTGTATTCTCTGAAGTTCAGGGTGCTTACCTTTTCACTAAACTAGGTAAATGATATACATTTGATTGATTAAAGTAAGATTGTAAACCCATTTTGAGTTGCTTTCCTTTAGAAAAGCAGATCTAAGAACCTGTGCTAGCAGCAACCCTGGGTATGCTAGGGTGCTTGCTGATACACTCCATTTGGGGTTTCTTTGGCAGAGGTACTGCAGTGGTTTGCCCATTTCCTTCTTCAGCTCATTTTACAGAAGAGGAATCTGAGGTAAACTGAGTTAAGTGAATTGCCCAGGGTCATGCAGCTAGTAAGCATCTGAGGTGAAATTTGAACTCAGGAAGACTCATCTTCCTGATTCCAGGGCTGGCACTCTATCCACTGAGCCACGGATTCCTTGGGGGCAGATATTTAAAAACTGGGGAGATGAAAGTTGTTTTTTTCATTTCTTTCCTCTGCCATGGAATTGTGTTGTAGGCTTGATTCAGGTGAGTCTTGGGCTTCAGATTTGGAAATGGAATGTAATTACAAACTGGTAGACCATGTCATAGTTAACAACAGGAGATTTACTTAGCCATAGCAGGGAAAGAATATTCAGCAAAGACACAGTTTTAATTTAGTTGGGCACTTCTCTGATTCACTGTTGGCTATACTGGTCTGTTGCTCAAAAGTCTTAGGATGTAACGGCCAGTTCAATGGCTTTTGCATTTCGGCCCCTGTTTACATGTCAGATTTGTGGAGAAGAGAGGAATTTATGACCAAACAAGAGATAGAGAACATGCAAAATGGATGATTTTGATTACGTTAAACTGAAAAGTTTTTACACAAAATCAATGCAACCAAGATTATGACTGAAGCCGAAAACTAGGAAATTTTTTTAACAAGTATCTCTGATAAAGGCCTCATTTCTAAAATATATATAGAATTGAGTCAAATTTATAAGAATTGCAAGTCATTCCCCAATCGATAAATGCTCAAAAAAGATCTGAACAGGCAATTTTCAGAGGAAGAAACTAAAGCTATCTATAACCATATGAAAAAATGCTCTAAATCACTACTGTTTAGAGAAATGCAAATCAAAACAACTCTGAAGTAACAGATCGGCCAACATGACAAACCAAGAAAATTATGTGTTGGAGAAGATGTGGTAAAATTGGAACATAAATTGATTGTTGGTAGAGTTGTGAACTGATTCAACCATTTTGGACAGCAATTTGGAACAATGCCCAAAAAGCCATAAAAATGTGCATACCCTTTGACCCAGCAATACCACTTCTAGGACTCTGTCCCAAAGAGATCATAAAAATGGGAAAAGGCCCCCATGTACAAAAATATTTATAGCAGTTCTTTTTGTTGTGGCCAAGAACTGAAAATTGAGGGGATGCTCATCAATTGGGGAATGACTGAATAAGTTGTGTCATATGAATGTCGTAGAATACTATTGTGCTATAAGAAATGATGAATAGGGAGACTTCAGAAAAATCTAGAAAGACTTGTATGAACTGATCCTGCATGAAGTAAGCAGAACCAGGAGAACACTGTACACTGTAACAGCCATAGTGTGTGATCACAGACTTTGATAGACTTCACTCTTCTCAGCAATTCAAGTACCTAGAACAAGTCCAAAAGACTTATGATGGAAAATGCCATCCATATCCAGAGAAAGAATTATGGAGTCTGAATGCCGAGTGAAGCAGACTATTTTCTTTTTTGTTGTTGTGTTTTCTTTCTCAAGGTTCTTCCCATTCATTCTAATTCTATACAATATGACTAATATGAAAATATGTTTAATAGGAATGTATATGTAAAACCTATATCAGATTGTATGCCATCTTGGGGAAGGGAGAGAGGAAGGAGGCGGGAAAAATTAAAACTTATGGAAGTAAATATTGAAAGGTAAAAAAAATAAACATATATATGTATATATATGTGTGTATATATATATGTGTGTGTGTGTGTGTGTGTGTATATATATATATATATATATATATATATATATATATATATGTATATCTGAAGAAATTATGGCATTGGGTCCTGATCCACTTTAGTTCTCTTATTTTAAATCCACTAGTCAATGCTTATTTAATACTCAATCACAAAGGTCATTGTTTTTATTCACCAAACTAAGAAAACTAAAATTTAACTTTTAATTAACTGAACTATATAATAATAATAATAACAAACATTTACATAGTATTTTAAGATTTGCCAAGTACTTTACAAATATTATCTCATTTTATTCTCACAGCAACCCTAGGAGGTTGGTGCCTTTATTTTACCCATCTCAGAGATCAAGAATCTGAGGCAGACTGAAGTTCAGTGACTTGCCCAAGGTCATCTCACTATTATTTGAACTTAGGTCTTCCTGATTCCAGGTCCTGCCTTGAGTATTTGATCTACCTATATATAAAAAAAAAATACAATCATCAAAAATAATAAGAACTACCATTTTTCAGATATCAGAGAGTATCTGGGCCTCCTCAGCTAACCCTTTACTTAACGATGATCATTATATTGCATCGAATCACTCACAGTATTCAAGTTTCTCTTTCACTTTTTATGGATCAACCAGGTACCTATGTAGCAGCATGTGTCCATTAGCAATTAGGCTAGTATTTGCTTGGATTCCTGTGACATTTCCTGTTTTTGTAATTTCACTGCTCTTTTGATTATAAACCTGAATCATTTCTTCAGCCTCAGTGGGAAATCAGAGGGACCTTACCCTTGGTGTTAGTAAGAATAGAGAAATTTAACACTGAGGTTGTTAGATGGCAAAATGAACAGAGTACTGGATTGGAACCAAGAAAATTTGCATTCAAATCCTCCCTCAGGCATCTATTAGCTATATGACCTTAGGGAAACCAATGAATCTCTGTCAGACTCAGTGTCTTCATCTGCAAAATGGAGATAATAGCACCTACTCGCAGTGTTCCTATGAAGATCAAATGAATTGCTACATGCATACTCAGAACTGATATATAAACATTAGTGATTTTTATAAGCTAACTGAAGGTTCTCTGTAGCCAAATTGTTTCCCTTGCCTCTACAAGATTCAAATACTGTGGCTTAAGGGTCTTCTGATTTCAAACCACACAGAGAAGCAAAAGCTAGTCCCATGAAACTTCACAAATCCCTCCTGTTTCTCTGCTTCAGGCATCTGCCACTCCTGTAATGTGTTAGTGGCATGTCCTATACAGGACTTGAATTTTTCTTTTGCTTTTGGTTATGGAAGTTTTCCTAACAAGGATAATAACCTGCTATAGCAAATGCCATATCTTGCTTTATACCCAGGTTCTTCTCTATCTGCAGGTTTGGTTTTGAGAGAAAGAATCATTAATAATCAATGATTTGGGGAGATCCAGAGTTCCCCCTTTTTCTATAGTCCTCATTTAAACGTTCAGTCTCCTAAAGGACATTACTGATGAGACTGAATTAATGCTCCTCAGTCTTGGTCGGACCCCACCCAACTTTACAAGGAATTTAACTCCCAAACCATTGTCTTCTGCTCAGGCTTGGGGAAGGGATATATATTCTTTGTCTAGATTTCCCAGAGGCTGGGGATAATTTAGAAGTAAATGACATAATCAAAGTTAATTTCATTAACTGTTAACTAATCAGAGTTGATTGCCACCCTCAGGAACACTTACTCTTGCAAGGGCATATAAACTGTGAACCCACTGCCGTGGGGGTCTTAGATCTTTGAAAGTGCCACTGACCTCTTTCATTAATAAAAATTCTAGCATCATTAATAAGATTACTATACAGAAACTATGTCTCTTGAACTTTTTTAACATCATAGTTTTTTTTGTTGGTTTTTTTTAGATTTTTTTTGTTTTGTTTTTGTTTTTCTCATATATGTATTGCATGTTGTCTTTAAACAACCCTCCCTTTTATAGGTGATCCTTGCGTTTTATTTCTATCTCTTCTTTGGTGATCCAATCTCTCTGGGGACACTAGAATGTTGCAGGTAATTTACAGACTACCTCCAGGGCTCTATCTGCCTTACTGTAACACTTAATGTGTTCTTCACATCCCCCCAAATCATTCATTGCTACATGCAAGGTTTTCTCAATAACTTTGTCTTAGTGCCATTAGGCATACCTGCTATCAAAAATGCTTCATGGGGATTCAATTCAAATGTTTCACTCCAGAATACAGAAGATAAAAGTCCTGCTGCTCATGGTAGCTTAAATAATCCTCACACTATATACAGCATTGCAGCAGATACCAAAACAGTGTATAGCAAGGAATCCTGCTCCCCAAGGCATTTGTCACACTCTCCCCCGCCCCCCCCCCCCATAGCTAAGCACGTGCATAGTTTCCTTAGACCTTTCTGACTTACTGAATGAACACTTGATCTGACTGGTGGGTGACCTTTTTCACACTTTTTTTATATGGTATGATTATCGCCCATGTATTTCTATAAATCCCCCAGGGATGCTGTACCTAACATACTAAAGGTCATTCTTTTAACATGTAATGCATTTCTAGTGAAGCACTCAGGCTGTCTTATGATACTACTTACAGGCGTCACTAAAAGTGTGAAGGTGAATGATTTCTCACATACAGAACCATAACTTTTAGGATGTTGCAGCCTATTCATATGTGCCACTTATCCCTCTCCATTACCTTTTGTGGCACAGCAGAGGGAGGTACAGCCTTGGAGACAGGAAAATAGAATTCAAATCCTGCTTTAGATAGTTCCTGACTATGTGATCCTGGTCAAGTCACTTAGACTCTCTTTAACCTAAGTTTTACGCAGAAAGGAGACAATAATAACATGTAACTCATATATTTTTGAGAGGATCAAATGTGATAATGTATGTATAATGCTTTTCAAACTTTAATGCACTTTAGAAATATCATCTAACACCATCCCCATCATCATCATCATCATCATCATCATCACCCACATATTCTTCATCATCCTCATTTTGATTCTTTTTAGATCATGCTTTACCCATATACTTAAAAATATAATATATACCCAAGAAAAAAATAAGATACCATAGTTCAAAATCCTAAGGATAGACACAGATTCAGAAGTATGTAGACTAGGGACCAAGAGGAATGAATACTCCAATTATTATAGTTAATCAATCATAGATTTATTTATGATGCTTTTTTTTGATTGGCCTCATCATGTTTCCCATATCAAAATACACTATCGCCTAGAAATAAAACACACCTCTTTAAGATTTTATATACCCAAATTATTTATGGTTTGCTTTGTTGATGTAGCTTCTCTCAGAGATAATGGGAACAAAACCATGAAAGAAAGCTTTGCAAACTGCTGGAAAATCGGCTTTCTTAACACTTACAGATATGGCATCATTACAGTGCCTAGCAGAAAAAAACGTACTATCTGTAGCCAAAGGCAAACTACTACCAGCTTTGGCTGCAAAGTTTCCTACAGCTCCCCTGCCACTAAGTCTGTTTATCTATAATTCACATTTGCACAATTTGGATGAATTTAGCTTTGTTGACTTCTCTGAGCATTGAATTTGACTTTGAATAACTGCCAGTGAATATGTAGACATTCACTGGTGGAGGCTGGCACTTCAAAGCAAAGAGGAACTATCTTTCTACACAGGGCTCCTCATCTTGCTTACTTACATATAGAACTCTGGCAGACATTTATCCCAAGCTAACTGGGGCTTGCAAAAAGCATTAACTACATATAAACTCACTACCACAAAGATGTAAAAATCTCTAGAGAATTCAGGGGAAATCCATTCAATACTTGGTGAAATCATTTTGTCTTTTACTTATATCCTATAATAAAAAACTGTGAAGAAATCTTTCCCAGCTGATAAAAAAAAACCTCTGAGTAGAACTATATTGTTTACTATAAAAATGAAACATCAATTTCCTTTTACTAACACAACCAAATCTACACACACACACACACACACACACACACACACACACACACGATCTTACTCTAATGTATACAGTGACCATAAATTCTTTAAAACTGGGTATTAAAGTATAGACTGTGGAAGGTCTTACATGTCACAAAGACTTTGAGTGTGGGTATGCATTACTGGTGGACTATGTATTTCCAAAACTATCCTCCCTAAGTTCTGAGAATTTCACCTCCAGTTTGACTACGAAGTGTTTAAATCATTCATTTGGTCATTCATGTGTTCCTTCTTTTGTCCATTAATGTATTTGTTTTTGTTTGTTAGTTTGTTTTTTGCCATAGCATCAATTATTTTTTTTCCTTTTCTTTTTTTTTTTTGAAGGCAATCAAAGGTAAGTAACTTGCCTAAGGTGACACAGCAAGTAAGTGTATGAGGCCAAATTTGAACGCAGGTCCTCCAGACTCCAGCACTGGTGATCTAACCACTGTGCCACCTAACTGTCCTATAGCATCAACTATTTTTTTTAGTAGTATTTTATTTTTCCCCCAGTTACATGTCAAGAAAATTTTTAGCATTCATATTTACAAGATTTTGAGCTCCAAATTTTTCTCCCTCCCTCCCCTCTCCTCTTCTGAAAATGGGAGGCAGTTTGGTTTAGCTTATACATGTGCTATCATGTAAAAATATTTCCATCTCAGTCACACTTGTGAAAGAAGAAACATCAACAGAAAAAAAAAACATGAGAAAGAATAAAGTGAAAAAATACAGAAGCAATCATTTCTTTATCTGAATATGGCCAGCATTTTCCTTAGTGAGACATTTGTACTTGTGTAGTTTCCTCCCTCGTCTCTTTTGAATTAGGTCTCTTTTTGCTTCTGCTTTGTCTGAGATTAGGATTGCTACCACTGTTTGTATGTTTTTACTTCAGCTGAAGCAAAAGAGATTCTGCTCCAGCTCCATACGTTTAGTCTTCATGTGTTTGCTTCAAGAATGTTTCTCGTAAACAACATATTGTAGGATTCTGGTTTTTGATCCATTCTGCTGTCCAATTCCATTTTATGGGAGAGTTCATCCCATTCACATTACAGTTATGATTACTACCTGTGTACCACCCATCCTATTCTTCCTATCTACCCTCCCTCTCTTTTCACTCTTTCCCTCCTCACCAGTATTTTGCTTCTTTCTACTATCTCCCCTGATCTGCCTTCCCTTCTATTGGTCAACCATCCGCGCCTTTACATGATCTCCTCACCTTCTACTTCCCTGTTGGGTAAGAGATTTCTATGTTCAAGTGATTGTGTATATGATTCTCTCTTTGAGTCAATACTGATGAAAGTAAGATTCAAGTGATGTTCATCGTCCACCCTCCCATCTTCCTTTCCATTGCAATAGGTCTTTTGCACCATTTCATGTGAAATAATTTATCCCTTTCTTGTCTCCCTTCCTTCTGTACCCTTTGTACTCTTTTTTTTTCTCATCCCTTGATTTTTTAAAAAATATCATTCCCTTTGGTTCACATTATACTTATACCATATTCCTTCTGGCTTGTACAATTAGTGATAAAATTTTTAAGAATTACAAGTATTGGGATGGCTAGGTGGCGCAGTGAATAGAGCACCAGCCCTGGAGTCAAGAGGACCTGAGTTCCAATCTGGCCCTAGACACTTAACACTTGCTAGTTGTGCGACCTTGGGCAAGTGACTTAACCCCATTGCCCTGCCTTCCCCCCTCCAAAAAGCAAAAAAAAAAAAATTACAAGTATCATCTTCCCATGTAGGGATATAAAGAGATTAGCTTTATTGAATCAACCTTCCTAATGCCACGACCCTTTAATACAGTTCCTCATGTTGTGGTGACCCCCAACCACAAAATTATTTTCGCTGCTACTTCATAACTGTAATATTGCTACTGTTATGAATCGTAATGTAAATATCTGATATGCAGGATGTATTTTCATTGTTACAAATTGAACATAACCCACAGGTTGAGAACCGCTGCCTTATATTTTCTTTTCTTTTCTTTTTTTTTTTTTTACCTATTTCTGCTTCTCTTGAGCCTTGATATTGGAGGTTAGCGTTTTGGGTTAGTTCTGGTCTCCTTCCAAAAGCTTGAAATCCTTCCATTTCACTGAATGACCATTTTTTTTTCCTTTGGTACATTATGCTTAATTTTGCCAGGTAAATGTTTCTTCATCATGATCCTAGCTCCTTTGCCTTCTGGAATATCATATTCCGTGATCTCTGATTCTTTAATGTTGCAACTATCAAGTCTTATGTAATCCTGACTGTGGCTCCTCAGTATCTGAATTGTTTCTTTCTGGCCACTTTGTAGTATGTTTTTGTTTTTGTTTTTTTTCTTTTATCTGGTAGTTCTGAAATTTGACCATTACATTTCTTGGAATTTTTATTTTGGGATCACTTTCTTGAGGTGATTAAGTGGATTCTTTCAATGCTTATTTTGTCCTCTGGTTCCAGGACATCAGGGTAGTTTTCCTTGATAATTTCTTGAAAAATGCTGTCCAGTTCCTATTTTCTAGGTCAATTGTTTTTCCCATGAGGTATTTTACATTTTCTTCCATTTTACTCATTCTTTTGAATTTGTTTGATTGACTCTTGATGTCTCATAGAGTAATTAGCTTCCACTTGCTGCATTCTAGCTTTTAAGGAGCTTTTTCTTCAATTAACTTTTGCACTTTTTTTTCCATTTGGCTAATTGTACTATTTAAGGAGTTGTTTTCTCCAGTAGATTTTTTGTATCTCCTTTTCCACTTGGCCAATTCTATTTTTTAGGCAGGTTTCCAAGCTGCTTCTGCCATTCCCAAATTTGTTTTGGGGTAAAAAAAAATTTTAAAAACTCTGTGCAAAAGCTAGTAACCAAAGTAGTCTTTGTAACTATATCAATTTTTTTAAATTCTGTTCTCTTTTTTGATATCTGACTCTTAACTCCCTACCCATTTCCATCTTAAACTCCTGTTCCTTAAGTCCCAGATGAGGTGTTGCTTCCTATGTGAAATCTGTCCTAAGCTAAAAATGATTTTACTTCCTTATATTATCTTAGAGCCTTTTGTCTGGATCTGTCCTTCAACCTGATCATATTTAACCTTGTGGCATATCTATTTTGTTCCTAAGTTTTGTTAGAATAGATTGCAAAATTCCTCAAGGGCAAAGAATGGTTCCTTTTGGTTCTTTATTTCTCCAATGTCTTGCACATACTGAGGGCGTGTTTGTTGTTGAAATCACATTTTACAGCTAAGGTTCCTAACCTTTTTGTGTGTCATGGAACTCCTTGTGATCCTTGGCTATCATCTGATTAAGCCTCTAAACTCCTAAAAATGAAAAAAAAAATCAGAAGAAATGCTAAATTTTAGTTGGCCATTGATGAAAGTGAAGTTGTATTTTTCCCATTTTAATTCACATAGTCCCTTAAATCTATCCATAGAGGACCCCTTGTGGGTTTGTGAAACAAAGGTCAAGAATTCCTGTTGTAGAAAATAGCACTAAATCAAGCAACATGTGCCACAAATAGGGCTAGCAGTAAATAAAACTATGAAGTAATTGAAGTTTATTTGGGTGAAAAAAGAAAGCCATTTCCCTCTGTAAACAGTGGCCCAAGATCCCCCACGTTGTGAATTCACATAAACTAATCTAATCCAAAATATCATAATCTCATTGACTCATTTCACTCCTTCCTAGAGTAACCTCTGGAAAATCTCTGAGTACAACTTGTGTAAGTTTCCATAGATGTATAAAACAGGGTCAGTCTCTAACTTCTGTACAAGTACTCAAAGTAAGAACTATATTCATTAGGTACAGAAGAGTCTTCATTGCACTCCATAAATGTAGTTCAAGTATGGAGGTCCTTTTCACTCAGTCCATGGGGATCTAAATCTTTCATAAACTGCAACATAATTTTATTCATATGTTTCATAGAAAGATTAGAACAAAGTTCACCATTGTTTCTTTGTGCAGTCCTAAGAGTCCAGATGGGATAGACTCAGAAACAACTCATCATATGGCAGCTATCTATTTTGAAGAACTAGAGTGACTCTATTTCTGGCTCACTTGATTCAAATATCCCTGCTAGCTAACATGCACCCCTCCCTTTCATTGTTAATCTCCTTGAGAAAGTCACCTACAATTGTTACCTCCATTTTCTTTCTTCTCACTCTCAACTCTCAACAATCTGGCTTCTGACTGCATCATTCACCTGAATCTGTCCTGTCCAATGTGGCTAACGATTTCTTGATTGCCAAATCCAATGGCCTTTTCTTAGTCCTCGTTCTTGTTGACTTCTCTGTAACCTCTGATGCCATTAATTACCCTCTACTGTTCAATAATCTCTATTAAAGCTTTCATGTATCTGCTCCCTCCTGACCTTCTCTTTACCTGCTTGACCACTAATGCTCAGTATCTTCTGCTTGATCTTCATCCAGATCACATCTGTTAATTCTGACTGTTCAAGGCTCCATCTTGCACCCTCTGTTATTTTGTTTGGTGGAAAGGTTTCAGCTTCTTTAGGTTCAGTTGTTTCCCACCTGGTTGCTTTCCTGGTTAACAACATCTCCAGAAACTCATCCTTCTGAAAGATGAAATCAATTCCGAAACTCTCACCTCAGCTCCCCTTTCCCCTGAGGTTCTTCCCTCCCCCCTTCTGGTTGTACCACTGACCCCTTTCTTGATTTCCAGTTTAAATAATGCTGGTATCTTTGATTTTCTTCATAGATCTCTCTACTCTGGGCATTTTCACTGACTATACCTAGATGTTGTCTCTCCTCATCTCCCTCCATGCTTTCCTTGTATTCTTTTAAGCCTCTTCTTAAATTCCCACCTTCTACAAGAAACCTTTCCTCAGTTTCCCTTGGTGCTAGTGCCTTCCCACTGAAATTACTTCAATTTACCCTGGATATACCTTGTATGTGCCGAATTGTTTTCATATTGTCAGCCCCGTTAGACTGTGAGTCTTGAGGTCTGGAACTGGGTTTGCCTTTCTTTGTACAACTAATACTTAGAATAGTGGATAGCACATAGGAGATGTTTAATTAGCTGATCCCAAGTCATTATATCTTTTTATGAGTAGTGAGTATGCATTTTCCAGGAAAATTTACAATGGAGTCTGAGTGATAACTGGAAAATATTTCACTTGGCCTCAGTGGTCCATACTTGGGAAGCTATCTCACTGAGGACCCTGAAATTGTTTTTGGTTTCCCTAGCAAGCTTTCCCTGTTTGTAGATTCTTTCTTTGCCAGACTGATAGTACCATTTCAGAGTAAGGAGAGAGTAATAGGTGTTGTCTCTTTCTCTTATGCAGTCAGAGCTACATCAACTTATGTAGTCTCCCAGAGAATTTGAGCTGATCTGCAATGGACCATGT
Organism: Pseudochirops cupreus; assembly: GCA_028627135.1. Classification (NCBI taxonomy): domain Eukaryota; kingdom Metazoa; phylum Chordata; class Mammalia; order Diprotodontia; family Pseudocheiridae; genus Pseudochirops; species Pseudochirops cupreus. The sequence goes on from CM053583.1 coordinate 178,493,709, forward strand.
GTTGTTATAAGCATTTCACCTTTGATCACCAATCTCTGTAACACTTTTTTTCTAGCTTTAACATAAAATCTTGCTAGTAGGGGTTAAGAATAGTATATAGTTATCATCAGTAATTTCTATATGACAAACTAACACTCTCAGGCATTAAAATATTATAGTCTCTGAGAACTGCATATTTAATGTAAGCACATAGCAGAAACAAATCCCCTGAGGTTCTCCAACAATCATACATACATTTCTTCACCATGGTTTCATGTCATCTTTGTATCAAACCATTGTTTTGTACTAGGCTGAACCCAAAATGGTTTTGATGGGAAGTGTAGTACAGAAATACAGTTTGTACAGAAGTATAAATATTACACCCCCAAAAACTGGAGTTACCCTCTCCCTTATGCCACCTCAGTCCCTGGGGAAACTATGCTCAGATATAACACAGTTTCTACATATCACTTGGCCCACCAATTTCACTTTCAAATGTAACAGACCAATGGTGGAATAATGCACCAACTGGTGTATGGGGTATCACCCCAGAAAAGAATTATAGCTTTTCCATATGAAATTCCATGCATGACCCCCTCTGCAGGTGAGAGATACAGGTTCAGTATCATGTCCAAGGAAATACAGGATCATATCACCATCTAGACAGATAAAACCTTTGTTAAACACTTTCTGTGGTCCAGCCACTGTGCTAAGTGCTGGAGATGCAAATATAAGCAAACTAATTCTTGAAAAGCATACATTCTAATGGGGAGAATGACAAATAAAAGGGAAGTAGAAAGCTGTGGAAGGGGAATGGACCTGATATGAAGGAAGATAAGGCAAAAAACTAAAAGCTTGACACTCCCACATGAGGGACTTAGGATCAGAGTGCAGGGTACTAAGGGTAAGGATTTAGAGCTGATGATATGGTACTAGCTAAGAAGACATGGAAAGAGGGGTCAGAAAGCAATCTGTGCACACTTTTATAGGTTATCAGAGAGAGGATCCTTTTATAAGATTCCATCCTCTGATGAATCACAAGCAGCAATTCATTTTTGGCACACTCTCTATTCATGGAACTTATCCCCTTGACAAAGTTTTCCCAGTTGTGGGCAGGACTGTGTATGGAGGCAGGGAGAGTGAGGTCCTATCAGTTGGCATGTAGCAATGATCAAGCTGAGGGTAGAGATTTGAGTATAACCTCTGTAAAACACAGCGAATTCTGTCAATGAAAATGAATTTTAAATCAAAGTCAACAAAAGTGAAATGAAGATAGTGAATTCACTCAAACTGACAGTGAGCGCAACACAGAAATTATTCTACATGGCGTCCCCAAACTAAGTAAAATGTAGCTGAATGTCACCATAACTTGCCACCTTCACTTTCAGTTAGCATAAGCTAATCAGTCAAATAGGCTGCATTTCACTCTTCTTGCTGTATTTGAACACAAATGATGTAATTTCAAAGCTGAATGATCTTCATGAACATGTTAAAATTATCATTCTATGTTATATTGAGAAATATATAATAAATTGGTTTCTCCCCAACAGATGATAAAAAACAGAAATAACTTAAGAATCATAACTAATTGCTTAGAATTTTCAATAATTAAAAGTAAATTTGACTATCTTAATATTTGTTTCATCTTAATGAAATAATGTCCTATCAACTGATTTGAAGAGAAAAATTTTTGAAATCAGTTGAAAATACTGCAAAAATAATAGAAATAGTTTATCTAGGAGGAAATACAGAAATATAAAGCAAAAGAAAATTTGATCAATTTTATTTGTCATTGGGATTGAAAGTTCTTTTAGGATGGAGAGAAAAGATCACAGTGTTTACTTTATATGAAGGCTTTAGCTCCAGATCACACAGTACCTCATACAGTAAAACAGCTTAAAGTCATAAAAACAGAATATGTTGGTAGGATTAAAAAAATACATTTTTAAGTGAAATAAGTAGAACCAATATATATATATATATATATATATATATATATATATATATATATATATATGTATGTATATATATTGGTTGTACACACACACACACACACACACACACACACACACATATAGTAACAGCAATATTGTTTTAAGAATGACTTTGAGCAAATAAGTTATTTTGACTCTTATAAAAACCTAAATTCATTTTAAAGGACATATGAAGAAAGACACTGTCAGCATTCAGAGGAAGAACTGATAAACAGATGATTGAATAAAATAATTTTACAAATATATATCTGTGTCTAATCGTAGCCATCTCTAAGGTGGGGGAGAAGGAAGAAAAAAATTACATGATAATTTTGTTGTACATTTGAAAGGAATAACGAGTTGTGCGTAGCACATTTTCAGTTTCATGTACAATCATTTTATTATATTGCTATGTAAATACTTTTTTATTCCATAAATTAAAATAAAGTTTTAAAAAGAGAAAATTAGATTATTTTAATAAATAAAAAATAAATCTTTTCAAAATCCATATTGGTGACATGAAATTGTTTGCAAACATCATATGAGGTCAATTGTGTATTTGGTAGGTATGAGAATCTTCATTTTATGATGGGAAAAATGGTACTACTTGCAACCACTGATGTGGCAAAAATGATGCAAAGCAGCCTAAATGGTTTTACGTGCAGATAATATGTTGGGAAAGAGAATTGACCAAATGTTTGTGGATCTGTGCCATCAAATAATTGAGAAACAAAAATTTTCGTGTTTTGCATCATAAGTAGATAAAGTAACAGCTGTAGTTAAATGTGATCATTTAGTTGTATATATATATATATATATATATATGATATGTTGGTGAAATTAGTTTTAATTGAGATGTGTTTCTTTGCCAACTTATTGATAGCAACAATGCTTCCATATAATTGATAGATTTATTAAAATTAAAATGATATATGAAATAGCTTCAGTAAAGCAGTATGATAGCAAACTTCCCAAAATCAACTATTATGCAGCAATAATAAAACTTCAGAGGAATTAATAGAAAAGAATGTTTCATTCAAATAATTACAAAATGCAAAACACAAATAAATAAATCTGGGAGTAATGAAAGTATAACAGATAAATATTAGCCTCCGAGCAAGAAGAAGCTGAGTTCAAGATTGATCTCTAATATATACTCATTATGTGACCCTAGGCAGGTCACTTAACTAGGTAATTCCGGAAATCTATAAATTGAAGTCAAATGTCCAATTTTCATTAGCAGATAGTTGTCTTATTCAAGAATTCCTTATACCAATGAAAAATTATAGATCTAATCCCTAACCCCATGCCTACTGTTAGCTAGAAGCCAATCTACCTAAACTCATTCAAGACTGGATAGCTACAAATATAAAATACACTAGAGAAATGGTTACAGTATATGAGAATTCTACTACACTCTATAATGATGGAGCTCAATTAATGTAAAAATACAACTGGGGTCTACAATCACTTAAAATAATCTCACAGTAGGTAGGTATAATCCCTGCTACCAAGGAGACTGACAGAGTATTCAGAGCTGCAGCAGGGCTAAAGATGATCATGTGTCCACATAAAGTCTAGCACCAATATGGTAAGCCCCTGGAAGAGGCAACCCTCAGGCTAACAATGGACAAACTACCAAAATGGAAACAGAGCACGTCAAAGTTAAATTGCTGGAGAACAGCTAGACCTACAAATGGTAGCTAAATGTTCAGTCTAAGCAAGATAGGGTGAACACAGCACCAAAGATAGATAAATAGATAGATAGATAGAGAGATAGAGAGATAGAGAGATAGATAGATAGACAAATACATACATACATACATACATACACACATAAATAGATAGATACATAGATAGATGCATAGACACATAGACAGACAGATAGATGTGTGACATAAATTTTTGAGAGACAGTCTCTGGGTAATTAATCATCTTATTAATAATGCTAATGTATTATTTATAAAAAGATGGTCATTTGACTATCTCTTTTAGACCCAAGACCCTTCATGGAACCCATTCAATGATTATATGCCCTTGGAAGAGTGAGTGTTCCTGAGGGTAGAAATCAACTGTTAGTTAGCAAGTAATGAGAAGAATGAATATTATAATGAGAGGTAAGTTTATTCTAATGAGGGGCCAGAGGACATGATTGGGTCTCTCAGTTTTGCTCAGAGAGAATTATCTGTATCCATATTACCTATCTGAAAAAACAGAGAACCCACATTTTCCCAGATTGTTCTGAGTAAAACATAATGAACCAGAATCCATCAATTCACCTAACTTTATCTTTTGAACTCATTTGAGTAACCTATGGGTACTGATTTCTGAATGCAGAAGTAGAAAGGCTGGAACCTTTGTCCTAATACAATAACGAGTTATTAAATACAAGAGATAAATAATAATTTTCCTAAAATCAATAACTGATAATTAGATAGGCTAAAATAAAATTTTAAAACAACAATTAAAATATAGTCTTATACAATTTGGACATTTTACTTGCTTTCAAATCACTTGTACAGAGAAATCTGAATGAGACATATATACAGTTTTTTTCAAATTATTACAGAAGTAATGAAATTATAGGCTACGGTTCATTCGATTTCAAAGCTGCATCTTTGGGGAAAATGTGTGAGCATTTGAAAAGAGAGGATAGGGTATTTCTATGTTTATCATTCCTTATATTGGATCACCTCTTTAGACTGATGACAAAATTCTACTGATCAACATTCCTGATATATCCTTTCATGATTCTTGCCCCGAATAAAATAATTTGTCTCTAAATTATTTGAATTTCCATTACCTCAAATACCTTTTAGCAAAGTTACTACAATTAATAAACAAGCATATGTTAAACATCAGTTTATATACCAATGTTGTACCCAAAGTTGAGGGGGCAAATACTAAAGCGAGACATTTCTTACTCTCAAGCATCTAATGTTGTAGTAAGTGAATGAAATATATGCATAGGTAAGGAAATATTTGATATACACAAAATATATACAGCAATTGGGTGCTGAGGAGGAACTAGCAACACTAGAAATAAGTGGAAATAAGAAAAGAGTTAAAGGAATTAGAACTTGCATTGAACCTTGAGGGGGACTAGAGATTTCAAGAGGTTCCAGTAAAGAGGGAGGTCATATAGACAAATGAAAAGTCAGATCCCAGGGGGGCAGAGCCAAGATGGCGGCATAGGAGCAGCAAAGTATCACAGCTCCCACATAGCCACTTCAAAATACCCATAAAATATGACTCTAAACAAATTCTAGAACTCTAAAATGCACACAAATATACTTTCCACTAAAGGCAGCTCAGCTAGGAGGAACCATCTCAGGGCAGGAAGCCTGAAATGGCGCCTTGGCCCTGGGGGCACCCAGACAAGCTGAGCTCCAGCTGGAACAACAGAAGAATGGATCTGCGGCAACTGTGGAAGTTTCCAGAATTATCAAGCCATAAAGAAAAAGAAAAAAAAAAGGATTAAGTGAAAGGTAAGTGGAACTAAAATCAGCAGAGAAAAGCAGGCCTGGCCAAACCGCCTCCAGGGCAAGGAAGCAGTGGAAGTGGAGGTCCTGCACCCGCCTCCACATTGCGGCTTTGGAGCTCCTGGCCTGCAGACTGCAGGGGGGGCCAAGCAATTGTTCAGAGGCCAAGTGCTCTCATGTTGAGAGGCATGGATCTGGATC
>CM053583.1:178499843-178518693 GCA_028627135.1 Pseudochirops cupreus
ATGGATTCTCAGAGACAGAGGTAAAATGGAAGAGTATTTCAGACATGAGGGACAGCCAGTGCGATGGGGAGAAAGCAGGAGAAGAAGGAAGAGCAAGGTTAGATTGGCTAAATTGTAGAATGCAGAAGTAACATATGATATAGTGGTAAAGATATGTCAGGGTTAGGTTGTGAAGAAAGGTTTTAAAAGTTAAAAAAAAAAAGAGGAGAGAGGAAGGGAACAGAATAAGTGTTAAAATAGCATTTACTACATGCCAGACACTTAACAAATATTATCTCATGTGAGGGGGGAAAGAGAGGAGTTTATATTTCAATATTATACAATGGGAGTCATTGAACAGTTGTTGCTTTTTCATCAAGTATTTCTTGAAAATCACAAAGATAACATTGCTATTGACCAGCCCAGCTCAATTCCACAAATGTCAGGGATTCAGGTCCTCCAATGCCACAGCTGAGTTTATGGACACTTTCACATCCCAAGTGGATTTCCCACAGTGATATGACTACCAGGCTCAGACAGACATGGACAGCAGCAGCCCCAGTCTGCTCCTCTCGAGAAACACTGAGTGACACTACCTATCCCACATCCAATACCCTATGAAATCAAAACCCCCAATAGAGAGGTGCAGAAACACTCTTATAAAGACTGGGGAAAACTTGAACTTCCTCAAAAATGTAGACCATTTCCAAATATCAGAAGGGATCTCTGTTCTCTGTTCTGATTACACTCAATTTGTTAAAATCTATATTCAGCTATAGCTGAATGGCAAAGGACTGGTTGGTATCAGATGCAGTCCTTGGCTGCTAGGAACCCTGTCATGTACTCTGCTTACGAAGTTCATCCATCTTGAGTAGCATTGCCTGCAGCACATTTCCAGCTGTCATATTCCTCATACTAATGCCCCTATCGCCTCTGCTGCCCTGCCCAGTCAACCCATTTCCCCAATTGTAAGGCTGCTAACAAAACAACTATAACAGGGGAATTTCTTATACTTCAGCAGAAATAACTCCTGTGTTTATTTTTTACTTCTTGTCTGCAAAATGACTTTGAAAACATTAATAAATATTGTGTATGTCTGTTAGGGTGTAACAAGAAAGCTAGAATTATCTGCCATTTCAATTTCAAAAATGGAAGATTTTTATTTTATTAGCAGGTAAATCCTGGTAATGGAATATATTCAGTCATCTAAACACGCCAGCATATTTAGTTCCATTTACGGAGGGCAATAAGAGTTAATGAGAAAACATAATTATCTGACTGAAAGTTTTATTCCTTCCTTTTGCTTTCATTTTTAGCTTCTTTCTTTTTTGATTATCCAGAATTGTGAATTATTTGGCCTAACTACTCTATCTTTATTATAGCCCAACTATGCCATAAATAACACGATGGGCAAGGAAGATAAGTGTTAATCCTCTTCTTGGAATCATTCAGTTTCCCATAGTGACAGACTAGAGTCAAACTAAATGGGTGTTTGCAGGAAGCATGAATTCATCAGATGAAACACATGCTAAAGCTTGATCTTAATAACAAACTGGAACCGTATTACCATTTTGGTCATTAAACCTGCTTAATTAAATTTAATTGAGTTTCTCCCACATTATAACAATTGCATGCTAACCATATCATCTTTTTCCTTTCCCTGTAACTGAAAGAAAACCCTTTTCCAATGCTAGTCAAAGGTTTAAACAATCCTTTCACCTAGAGATGTGTGAAATCCCATCTCACCACGGAATATAGAAACAGAAGGGCAAAGGAATATTTTATTATATTTTATTATTATATATGTATAATTATATAATTATTATATATTATATATAAATTATATTTTATTATAATGCTAGCCAAATGGTAACTGATTAGTCTCAGGAATGTCCAGTAATCCAATACAAGATGCTTACAAAATACGTAAACACTCTTGGGCTTCAAATTGTCCTTTCATAGAGTGACAGGGACCTCAGACGTAGCATCTGGGGTCCAGTTGGAAGAAACACACTTTCAAGTATGGGACCTACAAAGGCCTAGAGAGAAAACATAAGGTTGGACATTAAAAGGGAGAGGACATGGCTGGAGGGGGTTCCCAATCTTGCATTCATTTACTATAATAATATTTTGACCCTGATGTCTAGGAGAATGGGTATTGATTACATTAAGTATGGTCAATGAACAAAAGAGATGTGTAGAGCTAGTAGGGACCTTGGAGGCGGTAACATATCTCTTTCATTTTATATCTAGCTTAATGGCTTATCAGGCATTGTTTGACTGAGAATATAGGGTCTGGTGATCTGTGGCCCTCACTGTCCTTTTCCTGCCATCTTGGTTTGTCTAGATTTGTCTCAGAAAGTTTGAGATCTCCTCTGAAGACTAGTATCCCCATATTCTCACAGATCAAGCACCAAACCGGGCTATTCCAGGGAAAATTCCTACTTATAGAGTTAATATTCATAGAAATGGGTTATAGGTTCAAAGTCTAAAGGATCTTTCCCCACCACAAGCTCACTCTCAAGAGATAATTAAAGGACATACTCAACATGTTACATGAAAGAATTGTGTCAAAGGTTGGCTTATTCTCAGATAGAAAAGGTCATGCCAAGGAATAAAGATTTTTAGAATGATTATATTATAATAACTAGTTACCACTAGTACAAGTCCACTGAGTGGCTAAAATTTTAGCCTCAGGAAATTTGCAAACCAATTCTTTATGAGTATTTCATTTAGTCATTTTTAATAATAATAATTAATAATAATAATAATAATAATAGTAATTATATATCATTTTTAGGTGCACAAAGCACTTTAAAAATATCTTATTTTGCCCTCAGAACAACACTGGGAAATAGGTGCTATTATTATCTCAATTTACAGAAACTGAGGCTGATATTATTATCGCCATTTTACAGATAAGTAATTTGAGTTTGACTTGCCCAGCGTCACGTAACTAGTGAGTCTCCAAGGCCAAATCAGATCATCTGAACTCCAGGTCAACAATGTGAAAATAAAGGAGTAAGGGGAATGCAATTAGATATCTAGTCCACATAGATATTAGAACCATTTCCTTTCTCAAATTATATTGTATTTCATCATCTGTTCTCACAGGGTTCTACCAAAAGAATACAAGCTTCCTGAAGGCAAGGATTATCATGGGGTGGGTTTCGTCATAGATGCTGTTGTGATTGTCATCTCATGGTTGTGTTTTTTTGTATGTAACACGTAAGTAGATGTAGACCAGGCCTGATTCAGATGGGTCTCATAGTCCAGGTTGGACAATGGAACAAAATCGAAAACTCAAAATTTTTTCTAACAGTTAAAATGTTTATCAGCCACAGCAGTGTAAGAGTATTAAATAATGATACAGGAATAGTTTGGCTAGCTAAGGCGCACTTTATCTCTGTTTAGAAACACATCTGGTCAGTAGGGCATGGGGACAGTTGAATGTGGAGACTCCCACCTTAGTGGAACATTCACCAAGCCTGAGGGGCACTGATTCTTTCTGAGTCAACTTCTTTTTAGGCCCATACGTACCTAGGAGGCCTCCTTAATGACTCAAGCCTTAGTCTCTAAACCAATTAAGTGTCCTGGACAATGTCAATGTCTTAAGGGAAAAAAAAAAGCCACTACAACAACAATAAATCCTAATTTAGCCTGGGTAGGGTAAGACCCCAGGAAAGTCTAACCCAGCCCATGTGGCAGGGCCCTAGGAAAATAGTGTTCCTATCACAGGAGGTGATAAATAAATATTTGTAGAATTGAATTTAATTCAAGAGCCACGAAGAGCCTTATAGCTCTTGTGCCATAAAGACTCCCAGTTGTCCTGACTGAGGAAGCACAAGACTTATCTGACATTAGTGCTTGGGAATTCTGACAGGGCCAGGGCTGTATTTATAGGCAGCACCTTGCAATGTGTGACAAGACATTTAGCCACCAGGCCTCGAGGGCAACGAGCCTGAGGTACAGCTTCCTCTGTGGAAATTACTGTCACCACATTGCACTCGAGATTCAAACACTGTAATACCTTCCTTTTTAAAGTATTGGTTAATTAATAGGCTAGTGCAGAAAATAGGCCAGAACTACACAGTGCTGGAATTTACTTTCCTGTTTTTACTGTTCTCTATATATTAATAATGTACCAGTTTGTAGGAAAAACAACATATCTTTGTCAACCATGTGGATTGTGCACGACATATATTTGTTGGTAACAATCCTTTTATTAAAAAAATAGCTTTTAAAATAAATGTCAGTGTCTCAAGTGATTTACTTCAAGGAAATTGATTTGAATATGAAAAGTTACAGATAGTCCCAACCAGAAATTCAGGACCTGATGCTCTTATATGTCATCCATTTCATTTAGAGATGGAACGAGTCATTATTGACATTTAGCCTGAGGAGGAATAAAACTTCCCAAATATTGTGAGATTCATTTGGTGGTTAATATATTACAATAGTGAAAATAATAAATGGAAATTATTCTATTTCATTTGGGTGCTTTATTATTCTCCTCCAATTGAGTTATATAATATGTATTATATAAATTATATATGTATTATATAAAATGTACTCTTTTAGAACTCATTAAAAGTGTTTTAACCAAGCTGTTTGATAACATTTTGCTTTCAGGAGCATCCCTAGATAGGGGTGGTGTACACAGACCCTTCATATACAAATGGCTCTCCCACCAGCAATAAGATATCATGTGTTTCGAATTTTTTTTTAGTAGTAGTCTCAACAGATATTTATTTCATGTCAGTCTGAGAACTAGGGGTCAATGTCATGGATTTATGTTCTGAAAATGATGGAATCTCAAAGTTAGAAGAGCTTCTAGTCCAAGGCATTGTTGAATAGTCATGCCATCTACACCATTCCCAATAAGACATCGCCCAATTAGTACACCTGTAATGAAGAGGAACAACCTCCCAAACCAATTCATTTAATTCTGAAATAGCTCTTCATAATAGGAAGTTTTTCCTTAATTCAAAATGAAAAAGATGCAACTCTGAAATTTCCAGAGCTTGCTCCTACTTTTCCCATCTGGGGCCTAGTTGGACCAGTCCAGTCCTCTTCCATATTAAAGAATATCATCTTGCCCTAATTCTTTCTTTTATCCAAATTTAAAAAGTCCAAGTGCCTTCAAGCAGTCTTCAGTTGGTATAATCTCTAATCCCTTTACTCTACTAATAATTTTCCTCTAGGTACACTCCAGGTTGTCCAAATCCTTTCTAAGACATGATGTCTAGTGTCCAAACAAATTGTAACACAATGATACAGTGGAATAAGAAATAAGAATAATAAGAGATAGAAGGACAGAGGAATTGATGCTGAGTGAAGTAAATAGAAACAAGAAAACAAAACACAATGATGGCAAAATCAGTAACTGCATTGATTTTTTTTTAACCAACTGTTAACATCTACCTGAAGCCACCTTGGTCAAATTTCAGTCTTTCCTGGTCCCAATTGGCATAAAGGTGTTGGAAGAGAATGTTGTTATCACTCATTTAACTAGCCCTTGGAACATGTGCCTGCTCTCTGTAAGTATCAACCAGCTTAGCCTTGCACATCTGTTTGTAAAGTCCAACTAGTTTACCCTGATGCCAACCCCACCTCCCACCTCTAAAGATAATTCTTCTATCCTTGTGTCTCCTTGTGTAATTAGGGGAGGTGTTCTCTCCCTTTGATGGAGATCAAACCAGTGGTCCTGGTCTCCCAGCCAAGATTACAATAGGCAAATAAGTCCCATAAAACAATTAACATTCTTTAATCGCCAGAGAGGGGTGTGATCAGTCACACTTGAATGCCAACCCACTTTCTCCAGCTGTAGTCAATTAAAATGTTCCTGAGTTCACTGTGGTAGGGAGATCCATCCTGCCCCACTGGAAAATCAGAGGGGCGAGGGGGAGGACATAGGAGAGACCAGATTGGGGGAGGGATTATACAGTGGGACGGCTGTTTTGAGGTGTTAGGTAGGGGGAAGATGGGGAGAAAATTTGTAACTCAAAATCTCGTGGAAATGAATGATGTAAACAAGAAAATAAATAAATTAATTTTTTAAAATGTTCCTCAGTTACACAGATGCTCTTCTTTCCTGTGTGGCAATAAAAAGGTTTTCCCCCTTCTCATGGGGGTCACTGGCCTTACTGACATGGACTGTCTGAGCTGCTTTGTTGTCAGTCAAATGCATCACTGCTGATAGACTGATTTTGCTTGGAGAATGTAACTCAGGTTACTTTGATTACATTTTACTCGCTGCACGCAAAAAGCAAAGTGAAACTGCACACTATAGTTATAATGACTAATCTTTGCCATCCAAATGAGTTGAAAAACTCATATCCTTCCCTTTATTGCAAAAATGAAGAGTTGACTATGGGTACTGAATATTCTATATCATCAGACACAGTTGATACGTTGGTTAGTTCCGACAAATTACCTTTATTTCTTTTTCTTTCTCTACTCTTTGTGACAAGGAATGAAAGCAAAAGGCTAAAGCGTTTACAAATTAAGATGATAAAAATGTAAACAAGAAGAAACAGAAGATGCTTACAAAGAGATACAAAACAGGTAGTAAAAATGGGTGCAATGATCCAGTTTAATCTGAATAGGATGAATCCAGTAAGCTAATCACCTCCCTCCTTCTAAAGCTAAGTTTAAAAGTCTCTCCTAAGGCAGCTTAAGATTCCATTCCTTTTCCTGGGTAACATGTCACTGTTGATTTATATCAACCTTCTAGTCCTCTAATGGCCCTCTTAAACAAACAATTATCTAGTCATGTCTCCTTATCCTATATTTATGAAGGTAATTTCTCATACCCTGGGTCAGTATTTTTTTATATTTATCTCTTTCCTTAAGTTTTCTTAGATTTCTAATTCATAAAATCGAGAAAAATCAGTGATCTGAAGGTTCTGAAAATGTATGTATACTTCTACTCAAAACCATCTATAAACTAAAAAATCAGAAATTTGATTTTCCTCTAGTTTTCTCATTTAAACTCCTGTGGAGAAGTTCTCATGGAAGTCGATTATAACAGAAAACTGTTATATGAACACACACCCCCTTGCATGTTTGTATGTATATAGGAATAGGCATACATGTATGTTTACATACGTATGTATATTGTGTACATACATACATACATACATACACACATATATAAAACTGCTGCATAGATTTGTAGTTTGGAAAAATCAACAAATTATTTTTGCAAATGAATTATTTGTTCCATTAGAGACTAATACAAGATGTCCAGCTTAGTTCATAATCCATTAAGATTTCAAATGGTTTAATGTCCAGATTACCTATGACTAACTCTACATTTTAATGCAGAGGGTGAGGATGTGGGCAAAATACAGGGTAGTGAAAGACAAGGGATTGGAAGTTTGATTTCACTGAATGAGGAAAACCCCTGTACCAGCACAGATTGGCACATTCTCAGTAATGCGTAATCTTAGAGAACTGCCTCAAACATTGAGGGGTTAAGTGCCTTACCCAGTGTCACAGGACAGTATATTATGGAAGGAAGACATGAAGCTCTGTCTTCTTGGATTGGAAGCCAATTCTCTGTCCACTACACCATGATGCTTCTCCGAGCTGTGACAGTACTGTAAACATGAAGGTTGTCTATACTACCACAAATATTTCTGTAAGAGTACAGGGTTCAAATCTCAATCTGTACTCTTTCTCACTACCCCACTCTGATTCCAAACTTTCTCAGAATTGCCTTGTCCTTGTTGTACTCTCTCTGTGCAACCCTAGGCACCTCTTTGGGCTCCCAATTCCTCATCTGTAAAATGAAGTGATTAGACTAAGTGGTGCGATGGAGAGGTAATGGACTTGGAGTTTGGAAAAGATGTGAGTTCAAATTTTGACTTAGAGAATTGCTAGAAATGTGACCCAGGGCAAGTAACTTAACTTCTGCTTGCCTCCGTTTTCTCATTCATCATAAGGGGATGATAATAGCACCTAACTCCCAGGTTTGTTGTGAGATTATAAGATAGTTGTAAAGTGTTTGCAAATCCTAAAGTGCTTTTTAAATGCTAGTTACACACTAACTATCACTATTATATCATGTATTTGAAAAAAAGTTTTAACAAACTAACTTTATAGCTATCAGGTAGATACTATAAAATATTGTGCTGTACACACCATGGGCCATTAAGAAATATTTGTGGCCCTGAATTTCATCCCTTCACATTATCAATGTGAATATCAGGTAAAAATGGTGTTAGTTCTGGAAGCTCAGTTTTATTCTTTAAAGTATTCTTACTGTGTTGTCAACCGCCTGCCCCAATTGTCCTTGAACTATGACAGGAAATATTTCTATCTTTAGGTCTTTAAAAAGAAAATTCATTTTAAGCTTAAATACCAAAAGACCAAAAAAAAAAGAAATTTTCCATGAACACAGTACAACATATAGAGAGGATTCAATATAAAGCATAATTTTCATTAAATAATACTTACTTTTTAAAAAAACTATACATTAAATGCTACACTTTGTTTTGAAAACTATTCTGCTTTTCTGCACTTCCTTCCAAGTTTTCTTTTGTTCTTTTCTGTGCACTTTTTTTTCCTCCCTCCTTCCCCAACTTACCCTAAAGAAGATGAAAATTCTGTGTTTGTTTGTGTGTGTGTGTGTGTGTGTGTGTGTGTAAAATCAAACTATACATATTTCTATTCATCATTTCTTTCTCTGGAGGTAAGACCTATATCCCTTGTCCATTCTCTAGGCAAGAGGAAGTTTCTCCTAGTGTTCGTTTCTTGGCTTGAATATGCCTTGCCACTTAAGAAAGCATAATTGGCCAAGCTCAACTTATCCCCAAAGTTAAAGACTAACACAAAGTAAAGTGATATATGCATGTGCTTGTATGTACCCATATACATGTGTACATACATTCACATGCATGAATACACCTGCAAATACATACATGCACACATGGTTTTTATATGTACTGTGTATATCTCTACATATGTGTTTATATATGTATATATATTTGTATATGTATATATACACATATGTATATATATTAACTTCAGAATATTCTCAGTTTCTATGGAATTTTAAAGCTTAAGAACAAAATTGCAATATTCAAAAGCAATTGTGCATTAGGAAAATTTTAAACTGGAAGGATATCACTGTTAGAGTATACTATTTCTCTGCAAAAGGGTTCCCTGATTAGAAGGGGAAGGGAGAGGGGAGGGAGTCATTTATTGGTCAGCAAGAAACATGATACAATTGCAAATAGAAAATATACTTACATAATGAAAATAGTGTGACTGAAAGCTTTACTGCCTATTTTCCTGAGTGAGATGATGATGTTTAATGTAGTCAATCAAATTTAGAGTAAAATTGGAATGCAGGTTTTGTCTCAAAGCTACTGCTAACTCTTTTAACTCCTCTAATTGGTCTCAGGCTGGGGTGGGAAAGGGTGGAGGGAGGGGGAGAACTAAGGCAACATGTGAGATATTGGTGGAAATACATCATTTCCACTTCTTGTGTCATAAATATCTTCTAAATATCCCAATGCAATGACACCATTTATAGGAGCCATGTACTTGATTGAAATCGATGGATGGCTTTCATTCTTCTTAGCTCAGCAGTTACTAGCGAACTCAATAGTCAGAGTCCCATTTCAGACCACTAACCACACACTCACGTGGGGTAGTCCACTTGTGATAATCATTCAGAACAGCCTTTCAAGCTCTCAGAAAACTAGAATAGTAGAAGACCTTGTCTCCTCACTTGCCAGTAAGTCTTACCCCATTTAAAAAATACATGTTACAAGAGAAAGTAAATGGAGTAGCATCTTAGAATCTGAGCTTGGGATCAATTTATATTGTGCACCAAATGTCTCCTCTATAAATATTTATAGGAGAGGATTTCAGGTTATATGTTCAGCATTGAATGGGGCATATTATTCTTATTAATGTTTCATAAACATTTGTACCAAAAACAATATGCTTTACTTTGCTTCTAAGTATTAAGTAGAATTATTGCAGCATCTGCTTCTGCTGGTTGAGTGCACAAGTAATCGAGGCCTTGTCATAAATTCTGTGATGCATTAAGATGTCATTAAATGTACCTTCTGTGGTTGTCTCCTAATTTACATACCTTGTAAATCATCAGGTAAAATCGAGGGAACTGGGGAGATATCTTCTCTGTTCTTCCCTTATGCTACAAACCCAAGTACTATCCATTGCGTTCTCTTCCAAATCCCGGCCACTTACGTCCCTCACCCCCAACCAAGAAGGCTAAATGTCAAATCAGTTGAAAATATGGTTAATGGACCCAATGATTTATGGTGGTTTTTTTTTAATGATGCCATTGTTATTATAGAAGTGCATTTTGAGAATCATCTGGAAATTATTGATCAGATTAATTGGCCTTCTTGAATGGAAATGTTCAAGGTACAACTGACTCCCTAGGGTTCTAAAATATACACAGAAACTGAAAGACAAGGCTACAAGCAGTCTGTTCCTTACCCAACCTATTTCTACTGCCTTGGGGCCTTTGTTTACGTTTCCATGTCTTTCCATGCATTGTCATTAAAGTGACTTTCGATGATTTCTGAGTCTTTTTCTACGTCTATATATATGATCTGATGGCCTTATTCTTCATACACTATCTTCTGTTTTCTATCACTAGGCTGTGCATAGGATGTGCTACCCCACCCACCCATCCCCACCTAAAATGTAATCCCTCCTCTCTCTGCCTCCTAGAATTTCTAGCTTTGTTCAAAGCTCAGCTCAAGAACCCCTCCCACATGAGGCTTTTCCCTCTTTCCCTAGCTGCTAGAACCTCCAATCCCTGCAATTACCTTACATTATTTTCTGTACATACTTATATGTGTCCTCATAAGCTCTGTGAGGGCAGAGGCTGTTTTGTTTTTGTCTTGATTTATATCTGGTCACTCAATCCAGATGGCTCTGGAGAAGAAAGTGAGGCTGGTGACTTTGCTCAGTCCTCCCTCACTTAAATACCATTTAATTGCAAGTCATGGCCCCATCTTCCTGACATCATGGTCTTCCTCGAGAAGAGGACAACCCACAGCCATAACCTCTTACAGTGAGCCCTCCCCAAATGCTTATTGATTGATTATAGAATCATAGACTGATAGATTAAAAGGTCATCCAGAGAGCATCTAGTTTGACCTTTCTCACCATATAGGGAAGCATTCAACAATGTTCCTGACAAGAAGACATCTAGCTCCATTCCTTTTCTGGGTGTCTTTTTTCCCCATACTTCCCAAGCAGACAAAAGCTTAATTGACTCTCTTATACTGTGTGTCGCCTGACACCAACTCCCTAAACACCAACTCCACGCTTAGGTTCAGACTACAGACTTGCCATGGATTTCCTTGTCAATTCTCCTTCTTCTTTTCACTGATTATCAGCCAGAGTGCTTTGTGAAGAGTCCATTATAATGGTGAGTCAGAGAGGCCATGTAACAAGACTATCGAACTAGGCTTGCCAGTCTCCAGAGTTTAGCGACATAAGCCTGCACCTTGGTAACAAAGCTGGGCTAGCATCAAACTGGCTGGGTGATTAACTCTTTAAGGAGAGAGAGAAGAGAGTCAGTGAACAAAGAAACATAGCTAGAGTATTGGCTTTGTCTGTGGCTGCCTTGAGAAGGGAACCCACTATGGGCCTTTCTTTTTAGACCTCTGCCCTTTGAATGAAATTGAGTAAGATTCATAACTCAAGAATCTTAGCATAATAGATTTGTTCAGTGGAGTGTACCTGAAAGTAGAAAAATTCAAGTAAGTTTTATGATTGAGATTCAGGAATGATGGAGGATCACTGGAGGAGGAAAAGCAGGAAAGTAATAAGTAAAGGGGTACCTAACATGAGTTTATTTTATCCTGAATTAGTCTAAGGAGGAGGAAAAAGGACAGAAGGAAGAAGAAACAAAGAAACAAAGGACAGAGGAAAGAAGGGAGGTAGCAGAGTGGAGGGGAGAAGAGAAGAAGAGATGAGACTATGAAATAGAATAACCTTTCACTTCAGGGTCAAACTTGCCACTGTCATACATAGTTTTCATGTTGTGACTCTGCAAATTTTTCTAAGCTACAAAGAAAGAAGAACTAAGAAATTAGCCTCAAGTTACCTTCCATCAAAAAGGGGAGAAACACCATGAAATAGGATGTATCTAGAATATTGTGATTTTTTGTACAAGAAATCTTAGTTTTTAAATATTGTTTTCATTTTTTCTCCATATACTTGAATCAACCTTGATAACAGTAGGTCCTTAAAATACTCTTGAAAGAGGAACAGTGAAAAATAGGAATTCCCTACAGTATCTAAGCTTTATTACACCAATACGTATTTCCTTCCTTTTGTGTGTTGAGGAAATAACCCAAGTATTAGGAGTGGGATGGGGGAGGAGAGATTAGGGATAGAAAAACAGGGAAAGTTATTCCCATTTTTTATTGAATTAAAATGTGAAATGTTACTATATGTCACCTGGCCATTGTCATTTTTTTCCTGACTCTGGATGCTATGCCAAGAAACTGCCTGAAGTTGAAAAGTGAAAGTATCAGATATCAATTCATGTCTATAACAGCCACAGATTGTTTCTCTCCATAGATGTTAGTGGTTCTCAGAAACTGGATTGTCATTATTGTCTGTATGGTTTTGATGAGCATATGAGAACTCGGAAACTAATTTAAAATGTCAAGCTCATCAAAAACACAATCATCTTTTCTATCAAATAAAAAAGCCTATCCAGTCTCAACAGTAAGACATACACAAGATGAAACCTGCATTAAGATGGCTGTTTAGATAACATTGGAAATCTGATATCTTAGATAACAATATCCTTCCACATGTTATGATTCATGAACTGAATTTCATACTTGAAAAGTATTTGACACTTCCTAAAATATATCTAAGCAGAAAACTTGATGCTAGAAAATTAATGCAAAGAAATTTTAAATGGCTGTTGACATTTTATAGAACTTTAAGATTTGCAAGGCATTTTACAAGCCTGATTTCATTTGAGCCTCAAAGTAAACCTATGGACAAATAGATATTCTTATCCCAGCTTTGTAGATAAGGAAATTGAGGCTTTAAGAGGACAAGTGATTTCCTCATGATTACACTTAAAATTAGTGTTGCACACACTGAACACTGATTGTTTTAAGTTCTCTTGAGGCATAGATGGTTTTAAGTTCTGCCTCTTACACAAACTGGCTATGTGATCCTGGGCAAGGTATTAGCCTCTGAGACTAAACCAGGAAAATCTCTGGAAAGTTCTATAGAGTTGTTGGTCAGTCAGTTCAGTTGTGTCTGACCTTGTGACCCCATTTGGGGTTTTCTTGGCAAATATACTGACATGGTTTGCATTTCCTTCTCCAGATCATTTTACAGATGAGGAAACTGAGGCAAACAAGGTTAAGTGAATTGCTTAGGTTCACACAGCTAGGAAGTGTCTGACACTGAATTTGAACTCAGGAAGAGGAGTCTTTTTGACTCCAGGCCCAGAACTCTATCCACTGCACAACCTGGCTTCCTCTCTGTAGGATTACCACTCTATATTCTCTGCATTGGTGGAAGACATTCCCTATATTAATGAACTCACATTTTCCAATAAAAAGATATGATATGCTACCTTAAGACATGATACCTTGACTTAACTGTAAGGGCCATGAAGGCAGGAGCCATGTTTAAAATTTCTTTGATATGCCTGGTAGCCTTTAGTACAATCTTGAATACCAAACAGGCATGAACCAAATACTTTGTTCCCAATCAATAAAGTCTGGTCACTAAAATTTAAGTTTGACATGTGAAATGGAACCCAGATTTCCTGACTCCAAGCCTAGTATCCTTCTGTCTTTCTGTAAGAGAAAATGGATAATAATAGATGTCTATCTGTAGATTAAGTTCTATGAGATTACACAGGCCAAAGAAGTTACAGATACTGGCAACCACTATTTTCTTCAGTAAGCATATCACTTTAAAACTAGAAGAAATTGTACATGTCATCTACTCTAATATCTCCATACTAGTCACTGAGACCCAGAATAGTTAGATCGGTTACTTACATTCACACAACTGCCATACTTAGGATTACAATCTAGGTTTCTGATTTCCAAAGCCTTCCACATGGATGAATAAGCATAGTGCTTAGCACATGTTAGATACTTAAATGAAAAATATGACAAAATTAAATCATTTAAGTATCTAACATATGCTAAGCACCATGCTAATCTCTGGGGATACAAATGCAAAAGATACCTCCTATTTTAAGTTCCTGACAACAAGGGAGCTTCAATTCTAACTGGAAGAGAAAACATATACGGGTCGGGATAAGTAAGAAGTGAAAAACTGACTGTAATGGGGGAAAGAACATCGGAGCCCATGTGATAATGGGCAGATGGATATGAAGGGACTGACTGTGGCTTAGGTGAGTTTGTACTCACTCAGCAATCAGGGCAACTCAGCTCCAGGATGGAATTGTTCCAAAGGTGTCAATTCCTCCAGAGCGAGATCCATTGCAAAACGTTGGGAAAACACTGGGCTATGAGCAGAGCAAGAGCTAGTAATTCTGGCACCTGGGACAAGCATAAAAGTAAAGTGCCTTAAAATTACAATGTTAAAGCCCAACTCATTTGAGCAAGCAAGTGGTGAAGGATCTTGAGAAGATGATTTCAGATGCTGGGAAATAAGGTTCTATTCCATGAAAGGACCTCAAATACTTCCCACATGCGCATGTGTGTGTATGTGTGTTTGTGCATGTATGTGTGTGTGCACGTATGTGTGTGGGTGTACGTGTGTAGTAGCATAGAAACCATAGATTCAATATGAAATCAAGAGAATGCTGCTTGGGAAAGAGGGCGGGGCTAGTAACATTTTCCCTACACTACTTATTTTTCTGACTAGAAGTTATTTTATTTTTGACCACATACATGTCAATGTAGCTAAACATGTGTATACGTATATACGCATACACAAATTTACAGACTGGTGATTTCATCAGTATATGGAGTTATTAAGCTAAGGCAGATCAGCAACAATTCTCCAACTTACAGTCTCTCTCTCTCTGACTCTCTGTTTGTCTCTGTGTCTCTGTCTCTGTCTCTGTCTCTGTCTCTCTCTCTCTCTCCTCTCTATGCTTCACTTCCCTGCTCATACCTGACTTCTTCCAGAAAGCCTCCTCTAAAATCTGTAGCCCATGAAGACTTTTGCCTTCTCTGAATCCTTATTACCTTTAAAATCAGTGTCACACACTTTAGGACATAACTGTGCTCTGATTGTTTGCCTCTTGCATGAGGGAAGACTTCTCAACTATGTTCCTTCAGGGCTGGAACCTTGCCTTATATTACTTTTATATCCCCCCCAGCACCTAGCACACAGCAAGTGCTGAGTAAATATTGTGTTGCTTAATTGAAATGCCTATGATTACCCAGGATAGAAGAAGAAAGCAAATTTAACTCTAACTCTAACCCCATCCTCTCAAACCATTCTTCCTCCCATCCCACCCCAACTGAAACTTCCATAGGATTGCTCAGACTCCTCTGCTACCAAATTGAATGGATTTTTCTATCTCCTTTCTCTATGATCCTGCCTTTATACTTACTGGCTATATAACTCTAGGCAAGTCATTTACCCTCTCTATCTAAGACTACATTTTCTGAAAACCTTTCACCCTGTACAAAAATTCAGCTTTACAATTACAAGATGATGGAGACATGATTAGACAGCAATGGCACTGAAAACAATCCTGGGGTTCAGGGGATTATAAACTCAGTATAAGTCAGAAGCATGAAGTGAACACCAAAAAAGTCAATGTGATCTTGGGTTTAAGAGAGGAAGGAACATGGAGGTGAGAGTCCCAGTTTGCCTTGTCAAACCATATAATGGAGGACAATGATAACATAGTTTCCAGAAGATGCTAAAAGGTCTTGAGTTCATATCATCATCTGTGGATCACTTAAAGTTATTGTGCATGTTTCGCTTCAAAAAGAGAGAAATTAAAGATAGTTAATAGTTCTCCTCAAGTATTTGGAGAGCTGTAAAAGGGGAAAGTACTTTTCCTATTTGTCCCCAGAGATCAGAACCAAGAACAATGGGTGGAAATGCAAAAGCAAATTAAGGACAAATTAACTAAAAACCAGAGCTACTCCAAAGCTGAATGGTTTGCATGAAGATGTGCTAAACTCCCTTTCTTTTGCAGTCTTCAAACAGAGGCTGAATAATCATTTGTGGGATATGTAACAGAGCTGATTATTTTATATATGAGTTGGAAAACATGAGGTTCCTTCCAATGCACCAATTGTTTGTTTCCGTGGTTTTCTTAACCAAGACCTATTCTGAATTTGTGCCTACATGTATGAATAGACCTAACTGATTTCACTAAAAATAAAGGTTTTCTGGGGAATCTGACACAATGCAACCAATCTGAATGTATTTCTCATTTGATGACCAGCAGCTGTTCTACTGTTAAGTAAGTTAGAGAATATTGTGTGCCTGTCCATTGCAACATGGTGCATAGGACAGTCAAAAGTGTCTTGAAGAGAGAAGACAGGAAAAAAAAAATCTATTACCAATTATGTTTTCCCAATTAAAAAACTCAAATACAATCATTTTAACTGCAATTATTTGACAGAGTAAGCTAATAAAGAAATAGGCTTTTAAAAATAACTTGTAACAATGAACCCGGACTTGGAAACTCTACTTCACCCATGTTGATTTGGTCACAAAGCAAATTCGCCCCAGAGCAATTTAGGGTTAGAGAATAATTCAAATGTGTCAGGTTCCTGAGAGACTGATGACATAATTTTTGATCTCTGAAGAGCTTTTCATGACTCATGGAGAAAATAATTAGGTCTGGATCAGTGGTTG
Organism: Pseudochirops cupreus; assembly: GCA_028627135.1. Classification (NCBI taxonomy): domain Eukaryota; kingdom Metazoa; phylum Chordata; class Mammalia; order Diprotodontia; family Pseudocheiridae; genus Pseudochirops; species Pseudochirops cupreus. The sequence goes on from CM053583.1 coordinate 178,516,665, forward strand.
TCATTACAAAGTCGACATTGGATTATGGTGAATCATTCAGTGACATCTCATGGAAGAAAAGTTAATGTTGTTCGCCACAAAAAAGTAAATGCTTTTTACAAGATACTATACATGTGGACTTCATGATAGAAAATGACAACTATTAAATGGTAAATTCTTTTCATGAATGAAATCCAAAGTTGCAAGGTTGAAGGTGACTATAGTCAATGTTAAACCATAGCCAAGAGCCATGCATTTGTGACTGATTGATAAATCACGTGGAACCACTTTCTACTAACTTATCTGTGGTCACATTAAAAGCTGGGAAGCAATACTGAAGGAGTTATCTTTTTTTTTTGTCCCGCTCTCCCTTAGGGTTCATCCTGTCATTGGACACTGTTCAGCAGGATAAGCACTTGGGTAGCCAGTTGATTGTAGTTTTTGAATTTTTAAAAAAATCTCTATTCATTTGTCACTATCTAGATATAGATTATAATGACACTTCATTCTGACCTTGAGAAGTTAATACCTCTTTAAAAAATCATTCAAAATCCTCCTACATCTTTCTTTGATATGAAATGTTATCAAGGAATAATGTCAATGTCTCATATGTGTAGTTGATGGTTTTTAACCATTTACTCATTGAACCATTTTTAACCATCTATCTTTGTAAGCAGGGACTTTCTTTCTCACCCCTTTAATCTCTTGTACTTAGCATAGCCCCTAGACCAGTGGTTCTCAACCTCCCTAATGCCGCAACCCTTTAATACAGTTCCTCATGTTGTGGTGACCCCTAACCATAAAATCATTTTCGTTGCTACTTCATAACTGTAATTTTGATACTGTTATGAATCTATTTGATATGCAGGATGTATTTTCATTGTTACAAATTGAACATAATCCATAGGTTGAGAACCGCTGACCTAGAAGATAATAAATATTTAACACATACATGTTTATTACTTGGTTGGTTGGTTAGTTAGTTGACCCTAGACCGTAACTACACCACCCCCAATTTAAAAGAATCTTAGAGGGTAAATCAGCTCTTGTTCTCTCTAAAAATCCCATTTAATTTTCAGGTCAAAAATGCCATAGAGGCCAATTTGCCTCCAAAATGGCTTCACAAATGCCTTGTCCATCCAGCCAGTGTAGTTTGTTATTATTCTTCTGTAAATTTTTTAGAACGAATTTATTTATTTTTAGTTTTCAACATTCATTTCCATGAGATTTTGAGTAACATTTTTTTCTCCCTGTCTTTCCCCTACCTCCCACATCAGAATAGCAAGCCTACTGAATACCCCTTCCCCCCATCTGTTCTCTCTTATATCCTGCCCCATCACTCCCTAACTTTCTAGTAGAGCAAGATGGATTTATATACCCCAGTGCCTGTGTACCTTATTTCCCAGTTGCATGTAAAAAATGTTTTTTTTAAAAATTTGTTTTTAAAACTTTGAGTTCCAGATGATTTCCCTTCTTCCTTCCTCAACCACTCCCAATGGGAAAATAAGCAATTCAATATAGGTTGTACATGTGTAGTGTCCCAAATCATTTCCATAGTAGTTATATTGAGAAAGACTAACTATACTTCCCTCCATTCTATCTTGACACCCACTTATTCTCTTTTCTCATTTGACCCTGTACCTTTTCAAAAATGTTTGCTTCTAACTACCCTCTTCCCCAATCTGTCCTCTCTTCTATCACCCCTCCTCTTATTCCCTGCCTCTTATTTTCTTGTAGGGTACAATACCCAGATGACTATCTGTTATTCCCCACTTAAGCCAAATTCAGTGAGAATAAGGTTGACCCATTCTCTTTCACCTTCCTACTCTTCCCCTTCATTGTAACAGTGTTCTCTTGCCTCTTTTATATGAGATAATTTACCCTAATCTATATCTCCCATTCACCTTCTCTCAATAAATTCCTCTCTCACCTCTTAATTTTATTTTTTAGATATAATTCCTTCATATTCAACTCATCCTGTGCCCTCTGTCTTTGTATACATGAACATATATATGCTCACATTCTCATATATATTTTTATACATATACAC
>CM053583.1:178519193-178559109 GCA_028627135.1 Pseudochirops cupreus
ATTTATTCCCTTCAACTATCCTCATACTGAGAAAAGTCTTATGAGTTACAATTATCATTTTTCCACATGGGAATGTAAACAATTCAACTTTAATAAGTTCCTTATGATTTCTTTTCCCTGTTTACCTTCTTATGCTTCTCTTGTTTTTTGCATTTGAAAGTCAAATTTTCTGTTCAGCTCTGGGTTTTTCATCAAGAATGCTTGGTAAGCCTCTATTTCACTGAATGACCACATTCTCCCCTGTAGCATGGTATGTGATTCTTGGTTTTAACCCTAGCTCCTTTGACCTCCAGAATATCATATTCCAAGCCCTTCAATCCCTTAATGTTGAAGATGCTAGATCTTGTGTTATCCTGATCGTGTTTCCACAATACTCAAATTATTTCTTCTTGGCTGCTTGCAGTATTTTCTCCTTGACTTGGGAGCTTTGGAATTTGTCTATAATATTCCCAGGAGTTTTCTTTTGGGGATCTTTTTCAAGAGGTGATTGGTGAATTCTTTCAATTTCTATTTTGCCTTGGGTTCTAGAATATCAGGGCAATTTTCCTTGAGAATTTCTTACAAGAGAGTGTCTGGGCTCTTTTTTGATCATGGCTTTCAGATAGTCCAATAATTTTTAAATGATCTCTCCTGCATCTATTTTCCAGGTCAGTGTTTTTTTCCAATGAGATATTTCACATTGCCCTCTATTTTTTTCATTTGTTTGGATCTGTTTAATAGTATCTTAATTTCTCATAAAGTCATTAGCTTCCAATTGCTCCAATCTAATTTTGAAGAGTTATTCTCTTTAGTGAATTTTTGAAATTTCTTTTCCATTTGGCAAATTTGGCTTTTTAAGGCATTCTTCTCCTCACTGGCTTTTTGAGACTCTTTTGCCATTTGAGTTAGTCTATTTTTTAAGGTGTGATTTTCTTCAATGTATTTTTGGATCTTCTTTAGCAGGCTGTTGATTAGGTTTTCATGATTTTCTTGCATCATTCTCAATTCTCTTCCCAATTTTTCCTCTATTTCTCTTACTCGATTTTCAAAATCCTTCTTGAGGTCCTCCATGGCCTCTACCCAGCTCATATTTTTCTTGAAGGGTTTTGATGCAGGTGTTCTAACTTCCCTGTCTTCCTCCCACTCCATGCCTTGCTCCTTTTTGTCGCCAAAAAAGGAATCTTTGGTTTCATTATGTTTCTTGGGCTTACTCATCTTGCCAGTCAATTATTTGACTTTTGAGCTCTTTTGAACTCTGCTTCCAGAATGGAGAGAGTTTTGTCCCAAATTGCTGGAGTTTTTGCAGCTGTTGGAGCTATTACTTGGGCACCCCCTTTACAGACACCAAAAGCTCTGGCTCATTGGTCACACATCCCAGGACTACCACCCAAGACCACAATCCAGATCTAAGCAGGTTAAAGCAAGAGCAATTACCCTCTGAACAGTTGTTTGGTCCCCATGTAATCTGCAAGCCAGGAGCTTCTGAGGAAGCCAGGCAGTGGGGGCTGTACACTCACCATGCCTCTGCTGCTTCTCACCCCGGGGGCATGGGTTGGACTACACTCTTGGTTCCCCTGTTTCCACAAAGTTCCACATTGACCTTTTACTTTCTTTTTGGCTTTTATGGGTTGATAAGTCTGGAAACTGCCACAGCTGCTGGTGATTCTCTCTCCTGAAGTCTGCATCTGGGCCAGCAGCTGGTCAGGGCCACCCCGGAGCCAGGGAACAGCGTAGGTGAGTGGGGCTGTGCTCAGCTCCTAGCCTGGTTCAATAGATCCTTCTTGCTGGACTGCTGGGCTTCTTTCAGTGGGAACTTCGTTTCTCTTTGTCTCTTTGTGGGTTCTGTAGCTCTAAAGTTTGTTGAGAGTAAATTTTTTTTTACATGTATTGGAAGTGATTGAAGTAGGAGCTCACACCAAGTTTGTGCTTCAACTCTGCCACCTTGGCTCCTCCCTGTTTGTTCTTATTCTTGTCATTGCTGTTGTATCATTTGGATCAGCTCTCTACATTGACCAACTTGATTGAATTATTAGCCATTCTCTTCTTGTAATGAATGTAACAGAAAGCATGTTATGAATAAAGCTAGAGGACCCCCAAGTTTAAAACCTTCCTTAGATACTTATTGCCACCATGACACGGCAAAGTCCTTTAATATGTTAGAACTTCATTTTCCTTAAAAGTAAAATGGAGATAGTACCACTTTGCACATGTTGAAGTGACATATAAACATGAGTTCTTATCACTCCTACTTACTAAATCAATGCAACTTAAGGGCTAAGAATTTCACCATACCAATAAAACTGGGAATATCTGAATACAAATGAAAATCAAAAGAATCTGCCCTTAGCATGACTCATAAAGGTAAAGTTCATCCTCAATGATTTCCAATTGTCTCTTCTATGTTAGGAGAAAAAACATTTGATTAAACAAAGACACAATAAGGTGCCAACAATTAGAGGATGTTACTTTATACCTATGGCTATGTGATCTTTTTCTTTTTTTAAGTTGGAGCTTATAATTCATAGCAATTCATTTTATTTTTAATGGGTGATGGAAGAAAAATTCATAGTTGGCTTCAAATCACAAAATGAAGGAAAGTGCCTTTGAGCCAACACACATATACCTAATGAGATGCTCTAGATTTGACCCTAAATTATTATTTTATAACTGATATTGCCTCAGTATTCAAATTTTAATACAGATTTATTCTTAAATGTGACTCAGAGATCTTGTTAATTTGACAAAAATTACTCTCATATGGAAAAATGACTATCCCAGGTGTTCTTCAAATCCAAATCCAAATCACAACTCAAATTTCATTGGGGAGTTGCTTTTCATGCATCTGAAGTGCTTCATTATAGAACATTGTTTGGTTGTAAACACTTTACTGTTCTGCCTTGCATATGACTTTCACTCGAAAGGTAAGATATACAAGAATAGGGAGGAGAGACTTCCATTAAAGTTCTGCCCTGATGCTTTATGGTGACATGATACTCTCAGTTTAAATCATGTTATTCCCAACAGCTCACTTTTGCTTCTGGATCAAAATATATGCTCTTCACCCAGGCATTTGAAGACCTTCATAACCAGGATGCCAGCTGTCTTTGCAAGTTTTATGTATGTTACTTCCTTCTTTTCACTCACACTTTTGACTCTTTAAGTCAAATTGGCTGCTGGAATTATCATCCAATATACTAGCTCTATGTCTTAACAAAGTTTTTCTACAACACCTGGGATACTCTCCTTCACATCTCCATCTTAGGATCTCTAGCTTCCCTCAAGGAACAGCATGTAACATAACCCCAGGGAAGCTTTCCCTGATTCCCATTAGTTATTTATGTTATATACTCATTTTTTTTATATATTTTAACCCTTTCCCTTTCCATTCAGTAAGTTTGTTAAGGTAAGGATCTACTTTTCATTTGGCCTTTTTATCCCCAACACCTAACCAAGGGCCTTGCAAAAAGGAGATACTTCATAAGTATTTTTTTGAATTAGACTGGATTGGTTTAGGCTGCACTGGAGAAGCACCAGCTCTTTCAGGAAGTACCAAACCAAAAAGTCTTTAAATCATAACTTGGGAAGGATGATATAATTACCCTTAAAGAATTAACCTAGATGAGAAATTTATCAAAAGAGGATGGGACACCAGGTAATGAATTTTTGGCCAGAGTAACTCCTTAGTTAAGTAAGGCAAAGAAGGACAATGATTTCCATCACTTGGGAGCTGGATGTGGAAGAGCCCACATCAGTAAATTTAAGGATCCTTATATTTCTTTTTCATTCAAATACCATATTCTAAGTTTTCCTTTGATTTCTTATGGCTATCATGTGACAAGATATTAGATTAGGTCTCTTCAGGATTTCTTGGAGTTTTGTTTGTTTATTGCTACTTATATAATTTGTTCCATGATATTTTAAAATTTAGTTAAGAAGTATCTTAATGAATAAAACTTTATTTTGATATTCTGTGGATTCATTGGTACTTTGTCACCTGCTTGGAAATAATATTTCTGGGCAATTATTCAGTATGATCACTAAAAGGAAGTTAAAGTTTAATTAAAATTAAAAAAAACTGATGATTCTAAAGAATGGAAAATAAAACATATTTTCTGTCCTCATAGAGAAGTGGTAGACTAAAAGGTCTCAATATTTGTGCGCATGTCAGATATAATCACTGCACAGGTTGCTGTTACTTAATTTTTCTGTTCCTATTAATTTATTTGTTTTTACTTTTAAACATTCACTGTTATAAGATTCTGAATTCTAAATTCCCAGCCCCTTCCTCGCCTTCTCTAACATGCAGTTTGATGTAGGCTATATATATATATATACATATATATATATGTACAATTGTATTAAACATATTTCCACATTCATCATGTTGTGAAAGAAGAATCAGAACAAAAGGGAAAAAGAGGAAAGAATAAGAAACAAAGAAAAAGACAAAATAGTATGCTTTGGTCTGCATTCAGACTCCATGGTTCTTTCTCTAGATGTGGATAGCATTTTCCATCTTGAGTCTTTTGGAGTTGTTTTAGATCCTTGCATTTCTGAAAAGAGCTAAGTCTATCAAAGTCAGTCATCACACAATGTTGCTGTTATTATGTACAATGTTCTCTTTGTTCTGCTCACTTTTCTCAGCATCAGTTCATGCATGTCTTTTCAGGTCTTTCTGAAATCCACCTGCTCATCGTTTCTTATGGAACAGTAATATTCCATTACATACATATACCACAACTTGTTCAACCATTCCCCAATTGATGGGCATCCCTTCAGTTCCCAATTTTGGCAATTACAAAAGGAGCTGCCATAAATATTTTTGTACATGGGGTTCCTTTTCCAATTTTTATGATCCCTTTGGTATACAGACCTCATAGTGGTATTGCTGGATCAAAGGATATGCACATTTTTTTTTCTAGCCCCTTGATCATAGTTCCAAATTGTTCTTCCGAATGGTTGGATCAATTCACAACTCCACCAACAATCCATTAGTGTTCCAATTTTCCTCATCTTCTCCAACATTTTAATTTTCCTGTTATGTCATGTTAGCCAGTCTGATAGTTGTGATGTGCTATGTCAGAGTTGTTTTGATTTGCATTTCTCTAATTGATAGTGATTTAGAGCATTTTTTCATATGACTATAGATAACTTTAATTTATTGATCTGAAAACTGCCTGTTCATATCCTTTGACGATTTACGAATTGGGGAATGAGTTGTATTCTTATAAATTTGACTCAGTTCTCTATATATTTTGGAAATGAAGCCTTTATCAGAGACACTATTTTTTAAAAAAACATTCCCCCAGCTTTCTGTCTCCCTTCGAATCATAACTGCATTGGTTTTGTTTGTGTGAAAACTTTTTAATTTAATGTAATCTACTTAATTGATTTTTTTTCTTTCATTAAAGTAATGAGTTCAGACTGACTGGTAAGTTAAAGTGATACATATTAAGGAAAAAACATTAACATTTGTATGTACAATTATACATCTATATCCTGTTACATAAGTACAGCATGCAATATATGTATTTATAAATATATACATACATATGCAATATGTGTATATATATATGTGTGTATGTGTGTGTGTGTGTGTGTGTGTGTGTGTATAGTCATTCTATCTGTAAATCATTTAACATCAAATGGCATAGAGCAGGGGTGGGGAACCTGCAGCCTTGAGACCTCATGTAGCCCTCTAGGTCCTCAAGTGTGGCCCTTTGGTTGAATCCAAACTTCACAGAACAAATTCCCTTAATAAAAGGATTTATTCTGTAATACTTAGACTCAGTCAGAAGGCTGAATCCAAGGACCTAGAAGGCCACATGCAGCCTTGAGGCCAAAGGTTCCCCACCCATGGCATAGAGCTATTATTGGGTTAACCATTAGAGTTGAGCATATAAAGAGAACCTTCAATAACCACTCTTTTGAAGAATACCACTATGTTGTGGTTAACATGTATTTCACTGCATGTCTAGGAAAAATATTTTTTGAGTTTTTAAATGGATAAAATACGTGTTTGAGAAATATTATAATTAACTTTGTCACCTAGAACTTGCTCTTTTGCAAACACCATTTATATATTGTCATATTTCCCCCTCAAATATGTGTGTACTATTTGTTAGACATGGGTATAATAGATCTTCAAAAAGTAAGCCTGCTATATTTATAATTAAAGATGCATATGTGCATGTGTACTCCATTGCCTCCTAAAGTGGCTTATTACTTTTATCTTAATTATTGATATTCTAGAGTATGACTCTATCAATTTTTCTTGAGATTTTCAAGTCAGTACTGACTGTTTTTATACAGTCTGTCAATATTTATACAGGAACTTGTTTTCCCACTCAAATAAAATATGAAATACTTTTTTCCCTTTCTTTCAGCATGGCATTTTCAACTGGTGAGATCATTTTAGGTTCTTCCTCTTAACCAATGTGCTAAGCTCTCTCCCTCCCAACTTTGTGTCCTTATCACAAATAAGTATGTCATCTATTCTTATATCAATGCTATTAATAAAAATATTAAATAGTACAAATCCCTAGGGCACTACAGTAGAGACCTCCTTCTAAGCTGACATCAAAGCATATCAGTGTATGGACTATTCCTGAAGAAATTATTCTATTAGTGCCTATCAGCATTCCCTGCATTTTATAGTCACAGAGATACTTGGGGTACAGAGAGGTTAAGTGACCTGTCCAGAGTCACACAGCCAGTATGTGGCAGTGATAGGACATTAAATCAGGTTATTCTGAATCTGCGGCCAGTCCCTCCTGGCATTTATCCATTAATGACGTCTTTTTGAGTCCAGCTGTTCAGCCAGCTCTCATTCTACTTACAATAACAGATGGTAAGATGTGGGCTGGACATCTCGCCATCTGTTGTACAAGAACAGCTTGCCGTCTTTATCAAATGCTGTGCTATATATTATTCAAAACCTTATCAAAAATGGAAATAAGGTTAATTTAAAATGACTACTGTAATTCTTGATGAGAATATGTTATCTCATTCTGAACACCATTTTTTTTTAGTTACTAACCATCCCTTTAATAATAGTTTCTAGAATTTTGCCAAGAATGAGCTAAGTTCTCAACTTTTATTTGCATGGTTCATTCTTTACCTTTGTGGGAGGAAAAAAATCATGGAAATTTGCCTTTTCCCAATCATTTGTTATCTCTCCAGTTCTCCACAATCTTTCAATGATCACTCACCAATAGCAAATGTCTTTCATTATTGTTGTTTTATTTGTGTGTGTGTGTATGTGTGTGTGTGTGTTTGTGTTTAGAACTTGGGAATGTTGGATTCTGATTTTTAATCCATTTGGCTATCCATTTGACCCAGCAATACCACTATTTCCAAAGATGATTAGAGAAAAAGGAAAAGAACCTGTACATTCTAATCTATCAGCCCTTTTTGTAGTGGCAAAGAATAGGAAATTCCAGGGTTGCCCATCAGTCAGGGAATGGCTGAACTAATTGTGATATATGATCATGATGGAATACTACTGTGCTATAAGAAATCATGGATTAGATGATCTTAAAAAACATGGATAGACTTCCCTGAAATAAGGAAGAGCAAAAGGAGCAAAATGAAGAGAATATTATATACAATAACCGCAATAATATCTGAAGAACAATTTTGAGCAACTAAGTCATTTTGACTATTATAAATACCCAAAATAACTACAAGGGACCTATGAAGGAAGACACTGTCTGTATCCAGAGAAAGAAGTGTATGTGCATCTCTGTGTAATGGTAGAAAGGCAAACAAAAAGCAAGAATTCCAATATGGAGGAACTATGCTTGAGATTGCAGAATACTTAAATATATCCTTTTATATTCATTACATTTTACCTGCCCCTTATTTCTATCTTTCATCTTTGAAATCTTAGTTGGTTGGTGAGTTCCCTGTATAACCAAATTTGTTTCCTTAGACAAGTTCATTTCTCTTTTTCCTCCTTGGAATTTCTTTTCTCTGTACTTTCAGCATTTCATTCTGGAAAGTTTCCCATCCATTCCTAGGTTAAACTGGCTTGTAGGAATGTAATCCCCATGTCTTTTGGTGCAGGAGTTCTGACTTCGTTCTCTTCCTCTGGTTCCATGTTTTGATCCTTTTTGTCCCCAAAAAAGTAATCTAAGGTCAGATTGCTGCGCTTGCTTTGCTTCCTTTGCTTGCTTATGTTGCCACTCAATTACTTGACTTTTGAGCTTTTTTGCCACAGGAGAACTCTGCTTCCAGAGAGGAGAGCTTTGTTCATATCCTCTCTTTTCTCTTTTTTCTCTTTCCATTTATTTCTCTCCATGTCCTTTGATCACTATCAGGTGCTCTTTCCAATGCACCATACCTAGGTTTGGCTGAAACAAAGGATTGAAGAAAAATACAGTGAACTTAAGGTTAAGAGGGAAAACCCCCAGTAAATAATAAATCTTGTAAACTTTTCCCTCAACCACAAATTTCTTCATTATAATTATCTGAGTTTGAGAATTTAGCTAACAGGGTCCACTCATAGTTACTGAAATCTGTAAGGAGGGGCTGAGTCAAGATGGTGGCATAGAAGCAGGAAAACTCAGTGAGCTCCCCCCATAACCACCTCAAATACCTATAAAATATGACTCTAAACAAATTTTAGAGGTACAGAACCCACAAAGAGACAGAGAGAAACAAATCTCCCACTGAAGGCAGCCTGGCAGGTGGACAGAAAAGATCCATTGCAGCATGCTTGGAGCTGAGCCCAGCACCCCATGTGCCTGTAGTTTTCTAACCAGGGTGGCCCTGATCAGCAGTAGATGGAGAGGACTTCTGGAGAGTGGATCACCAGCAGCTGTGGTGGTTTCCAGAAATATCAAACTATAAATGCCAAAGACAAATTAAAAGGTGAGTGAAAAACTCTGTTGGAACTGGAGGGGGGATGAAATGTGGTCTGGCTTCTGCCCCTGGAGTGAGACATAGTGGCCCTGCAGCCACCTCCATATGGCTGCTTCAGAATTCCTGGCCTACAGACTGGAAGGGGACCAAGAGACCATTCAGAGGCTAATTACTCTTGCCTTAACCTTCGTGGATCTGGATCGCAGTCTTGGGTAGAGGTCCTGTGGTGTGGGACCAGTGAGCCAGAGCTTGTGGGGGGCTTCAGAAATGGCACCCAACTAATACCTCCAGCAGCTGTGAAAACTCCAGCAATTTGGGATAAAGCTCTCTTCTCTGGAGCCCTGTGTAAGCCCACAGTTTTAGTCCCAGGGCAGCTGGGGCTAGAGGGACTTCATGAGAGTGGATCACCAGCAGCTGTGGCCATTTCCAGAGTTCTCAACCCATAAATTCCAAATGCAAAGTAAAAGGTCAGTGTGGACTCTGGGAACAGGGGGACTAAGGGTGAGGTCTGGTCTCTGGCCCCAAAAAGGAGAAGCAGTTCAGGCGTAGCAGCTGTGCAGCTGCTGCCATGTGGCTGCTTCAGAGCTCCTGGCCTGCAGATCTAAGGGGGACCACATGGCCATTCTGAGGGGTAATTGCTCTTGCTTTAATCTGCTTGGATCTGGATTGCTGTCTTGGGTGGAGGTCCTGGGGTTTGTGACCAAGTGACAGAACCTGTGGAGGCTTCAGAAAGGGCACCCAGCTAATAGCTCCAGCAACTGTGAAAACCCCAGCAATTTGAGACAAAGCTCTCCTCTCTGGAAGCAGAGTTCTCCTGTGGCAAAAAAGCTCAAAAGTCAAGTAATTGAGTGGCAACATAAGCAAGCAAAGGAAGCAAAGCAAGCACAGCAATCCAACCTTAGATTCCTTTTTTGGGGACAAAAAGGATCAAAACATGGAACCAGAGGAAGAGAACGAAATCAGAACTCAGACACCAAAAGCTTCCAAGAAAAATATGAACTGGTTACAGGCCATAGAGGAGCTTAAGAAGGATTTTGAAAACCTAATAAGAGAACTGGAGGAAAAACTGGGAAGAGAAATGAGAATGACGCAAGAAAATCATGAAAAAAGAGTCAACAATGTGACTGAAGAAAATAACACCTTAAAAAATAGATTAACTGAAATGGCAAAAAAGGCCCAAAAAGCCAATGAGGAGAAGAATGCCTTAAAAAGCCAAATTTGCCAGATGGAAAAAGAATCTCAAAAGCTCACTGAAGAGAATGATTCCTTCAGAATTATATTGGGACAAAAGCTAATGACTTTATGAGAAATCAAGATACTATTAAACAGATCCAAACAAATGAAAAAATAGAAGGCAATGTGAAATATCTCATTGGAAAAACCACTGACCTGGAAAATAGATCCAGGAGACATAAATTAAAAATTACTGGACTACCTGAAGGCCATGATCAAAAAAAGAACCTAGAAATCATCCTTCAAAAAATTCTCAAGGAAAATTGCCCTGATGTTTTTGAACCAGAGGATAAAATAGAAATTGAAAGAATTCACTGATCACCTCTTGAAAAAGATCCCAAAAAGAAAACTCCTAGGAATATTATAGCCAAGTTCTGGAGTTCCCATATCAAGGAGAAAATATTACAAGCTGCCAAGAAGAAACAATTTGAATATTACAGAAACACAATCCAGATAACACAGGATCTGGCAGCTTCTATATTGAGGGATCCACTGGGCTTGGAATATGATATTCCAGGGGTCAAAGGAGATAGAATTAAAACCAAGAATCACCTACCCAGCAAAACTGAGTATAATGTTTCAGGGGAAAATGTGGTCATTCAATGAAATAGAGGACTTTAAAACTTTCTTTTTGAAAAAAACAGAGTTGAATAGAAAATTTGACATTCAGATAGAAGAAGCAAGAGAAGCATGAGAAGGTAAACAGGGGGAAAAAATCATAAGGAACTTATCAAAGTTCAACTATTTACATTCCTACATGGAAAAATAATAATTGTAACTCATGAGATTTTTCTCAGCATAAGGAGAGGTGAAGGGAATATAAATGTGTGTATATACATACATATATATGTATACATACATACATATCTGTCTATATAGGAGGGTATATGGGCATATGAATATATATGTGAGCATGTGTATATATGGGTACAGGTTTACATAGACAGAGGACACAAGATCAATTCAATAGGAAGGGATGATACTTAAAAGGTGAGAATGGTGTAAATTATCTCATATAGAAGAGGCAAGGGAAAACTGTTACAATGGAGGGGAAGAACAAGAAGGCAAAAGGGAATGAGTCAACCTTATTCTCATTGAATTTGGCTTAGGGAGGGAATGAAATATATACTGATTAGAGTAAATTGCCCTACAGGAGACTAGGGTGAAAGGGGATGAAGGGGGTGATGATAGAGGGGAGGCCAGTTTGGGGGTGGGGGTTAGAAGCACACACTTTTGAAAAGGGACAGGGTCAAAGTAGAAAATAGAACAAGTGGGGGGGCAAGATAGGATAGAGGGAAATATAGTCAGTTTTTCACAATATATCCATTATGTAAATGTTTTGCATAGTTACACACGTACAACCTATATTGAATTACTTATCTTCTCAGTAAGGGTGGGTGACGAAGAAGGAAGGGAAAGAATCTGGAATTCAAAGTTTTAAAATCAAATGTTTAATAAATTATTATTATTATTATTATTACTGTTTTACATTCAACTGGGAAATAAGATATACAGGCACTGGGGTAAGGAGATCCATTTTGCTCTACCAGAAAGTCAGGGGGGTAATGGGGGAGGATATAGGAGAGAGCAGATTAGGGGAGGGTGTATATAGTGAAATCACAGCCCTTTTTCCAAAACAAGAAACAGCCTTAAACAGAACTTATAACCAAAAAATTGTCTGTTCATACATTTAAGAATACTAAGACTGTCATAATATACATAAAGGATGCAGAAATTGATTTAATCAACCAGTCATTTGGGGATATGAAAAATTAAATCAGCTGATTGTTTGAAAATGAAATTGTCTATACAGCAAAGACCATAAGGATTTTCTACTCTAGTATGACCTTTTCCTTTTACAAATGAAAACACCATGGCACAGAGGTGCACAGACAGTTGACTACAAGAATGAGAATGAGAAGTTGCATCAATCAACTTCTGGTCGTTGGCTTTATATGTGATTATTTGAATATAATTGATTTGCTTTCCACTTAGTTTTGTGTGTTTAGACATGACTAAAGTTTTGTGGTGATAGATGCTAATGAACTTGTGTCTAGAAAATAAACTAGATTCAAACTAGCTGAAGAACTCCATATTTAGGCCATGACCAGTATACGAGAAGTATATGAACTTTGTTCGTTGGCAGTCAGTCTACCACAATGATCTTAACAATATAAACAGTTATTTTTATTGTCATAATCTCTGAAATGTTAATACAATTCAGTGATAAAGTGATTATCCAAAAATATATCTTTCAAAAATGAGAAGTTTTTAATTGAGTGATTTTTATCTATTTAGATTAGTTAGAGCACCCTACTAGGAAATCCAAGCTAATGGGTTCAATTTGTGTGTAAAAACATAATCATTTTTCTAGTCTATGGACACTGATTACACTTGAAAATTCAACCAACCATCATTCAAAAGCATGCTGCTTATCACAGTAGGAATGATGCAAGAAAATATTCATGGATTAGTTAAAACTAGCTACTAAAAAAAAATGCTTTGCTAAAGCATCAAACCAGTTAGCAGACTAATGCTTCAAGAAATCTTTGATTTTAATGAAATCACTGACACAGAGGAAAAACCATATGCACTTCCAATCTATAATGAACTTGATGAATAATTAAAAAATATTAAGCTTCTACTATGTGCCAGATACATACAAGTTAGGCAACCCTAGACAAGTCACTCAGCCTCTGTCTGCCTCAGTTTCCTCATCTGTATAATGCATAATAAAAACTCCTTCCTCCCAGGGTGGTTGTAAGGATAAAATGAACCAATATTTGTAAAGCATTTTGTAAATCTTGTTGCTGTTCATCCTTCATTGTCAAAGAGGACCAACAACATAATGACCTGAAGGGGATTGCCTTAACTTGCTCATGAACTGGAATTAAGTGAGACAGAGTTGCAAAGCCTCAATCTCTTTTCCAGATTCATCAAAGTCGAGGGGCAGGAGGAAAGTCAAGACTGCTGATGGCCCACAATGGAGTGAATGATCTTGTCATTTTCAGTGGCTGACCAATTTCTAAGTGCTCCATAGTGCCTGCTTCAGCTACCATCATGGCCATCAGAACAAATTGTTCTCATCTGTCCATTCCACTGGTGAAAGTCTTTACATGATTAGGGGAGACATTCCCTTAATGCACTGACTGTAAAGATGACATTATCCTTAAGATTGTGTTGTCCTTATAAACCTTAAAGAAGTATGTCCATTAGCATAATTTCTAATTGTTATTGTCCAATCATTTAGTCATTTCTAATGCTTCATGACCCTGTAGACCAGCGGTTCTCAACCTGTGGGTTATGTTCAATTTGTAACAAGGAAAATACATCCTGCATATCAGATATTTACATTACAATTCATAACAGTAGCAAAATTACAGTTATGAAGTAGCAATGAAAATAATTTTATGTTTGGGGGCCACCAAAACATGAGGAGCTTGTATTAAAGGGTCTTGGTATTAGGAAGGTTGAGAACCACTGCTGTAGACCATAACATAGCAATACTGCCCATAGGGTTTTCTTGGCAGCAGTACTGGGGTGGTTTGCCATTTCCTTGCCAGTGGATTAAGGAGAACAGAGTTTAAATGACTTGACTAGGTTCACACAGCTTCAGGTCTACAAGTCTATCCACAGAGCCACACATCTCCATTTCCCTATGCTTTTTGGGGGGGGTACTATCTTTTCAGAAATGAAGAAAAATTATCTACAGTTACAACGATGGTTTGAGTTGACTTCGGCTGAGGTCTTTCTGAAAGCTAAAGGACAGGAAATAATTGCTCACGTCTTCATTATTGTTTATTTTATTGTTAATAATTATTTAGTAACTATTATTTCTATAATTCTATGAGATTAGGAGGGTATATATAGAGGGGTGGGTAATTATAAGAAATTAGGTTTTTCTAGTTTCTTAAAAACATAATATTTAAGCTTAGACAATTGGGAGATAAGCTGAATTTTTAATAATTAAAGAATAAATATGCCCTTAGATTACCCTAGGATTTAGTATGATGCCATTAAATATAGGAAGGAGTAAAGTACCAGGCTGTGGGTGACTCTGCGTAACTGCCTTTTGCATGTAATCTTCATCATTTAAACCTGCTACAGAAATAATCATGTATCTAAACTGAGGCATTAAAATATCCAAGTAAAACATGGGGAATCCAGTCCTTCTTTAAAAAAAATTTTTTTTTGAGTTTTAGACTGGAAACCAGTATACTGGAAACATTCATTTGAAAGATCAGACTACTCAGCATCATGTGGAAAAAATCTGCATAACAGACTGAATGTTTTTCACTGCTTATTTGGATATTCTGATATCAGGTAAACAGCTCTACTCTACAGAAAATACAGGTGATAATATTTCCTGGGATTTTTACTGAATTCTTGCAATCTCTGTCTCCCTTCCCATTACAGCAGTAATTATCCTTCCTTTCATTTCTTTGAATTTTCAGAACATTTGGCATCAATTCTGTAAACATTTATTGTATAACATATACTTGAAACATTAAATGTAGCCAACTACTGTTATCAGAAACATTGTTCAGCTGAGTGCATTTGCACAATGTATATTTATTTCCATTTGAAGGATCCTATTGACAATCATGTTTGTTTTCAACTTAGCTCCCATTGCCTCTCTCCAAAATTCAAAACAACTTGGTAGAATGAAAAACAAAACACAGCATAATGAGTTGAAGAACATCAAAGTTTTAACAATGACAATTCAAATCACTTTCGAAAAATAAGCTCAGTGTGCTGTTTTAACCTGTCCTTTGATGGACAGAGTTTATGGGTCCTTATTCCACATCTCTCTCAAACTGAGTTTAATATTTGCCACCAGTGCAAAGCAGCTGAATATATCAAACTCATTTTACTCATCTTATTGGAAGGATATGGCTTGACCTAAATCAGTGGAAGTAAGTGGGATGCATGATTTAGAGGCACTAATGTAATAGTTAATGGCTCTGCTGGCGTGGTCCATTTTATGCCCCTAACGGACATTTCCTGTTTCCCCTTAATTGGCCATCTTTTTTTAGGGAAGGTCCTTTCCATCCAACTTGACTGTCATTTGCTAGTTAATTACTGTTCACGGCCATTGAAGAGGTTCATTGAGGAAGATGATGGAAGAGATCTATAAAGTCATTCAGGTCTGCCTTAAGAAAACAAGATTACTGCTCCCTGATGGATATTTCCAGAATTTTATCTATTCCAGTTTTAAATGTCTCCAGAGAATGTGACTTCTACCACTTCTCCTAAAGATTACTGAACTCATTATTAGTCTAATGGACTTTATAAATAATTTCTTTTTCTCTTTATACACAAAACTTAAATTGCATTTTCTTGATTTTATTCTACTTTCCCAAGCCATGTCTCATTTAACTGCATTAAAATATCTCTTTTTATCAGAAAAAGCAGTACCATAAATAGAATTCTAATGTAATAAATTCAACTGTATCACATATTGTAGACATGATGTAAAAATGAACTTATTTGTTTAAAATGGATATTATTTAAGCTACCATTTTTGAGGAATTACAAATATTTGGTACTTTACTTGGAGAAAACATTTTTTCTGTATGTTTTACATAGCATACTTTCAAAACTTTTTGGAGTATACTCAAACTGAAATTCTTCCAAATTTTATACTATCCCTGTGCCTGTCCTTGGGCAGCTAGATCCTTGTGCAATGGATAGAAGACTAGTCCTAGAATCAGGAAGACTTGAGTTTAAATCCAGCTTAAGACTTTTAGTAGGTATGTGACCCTGGACAAGTCACTTAACCCTGTTTGCCTCAGTTTCCTCATCTGCAAAATGAGCTGAAGAAGGAAATGGCAAACCACTCCAGTATCTTTGCCAAGAAAACCTCAAAAGCAGAGTCATGAAGAGTCATATACAATTGAAATGGCTCAAAACTAACAATACACCTGTCCCAGGATATTCACAATGCCTATGTATTGGCCTATGTTAACTCCCATCAGTAAATTAAATTAATAAACTAGTGGGTTTTCACAGTAATGGATTAAATTCTGATTTTATGTGAACTAGATATGAAAGTCAAATGATTTATAGATATATTTCCAAAGGAATCCTTTTGAAGAATTCCCTCATATCAAGGCAGTTCCCATCATCACACTCTAGGCACAGACTCAAACTATTGGGTCATTCAGGTCAGGCCTCAGTTTTCAAAGAGCCTCTCCAGTCATGGGCTTTTCCTGATTTGTCCCTGCAATTTTTGTTGGTTTCTTTGTTTAGAGTCCACTATATTTCAAACTAAGATGCTAAAAGTGTAGATATGATTCTTCTAGCCTCAAGCCACAGAATTCCCATACAATATTGTGCTGTCTGATTAAAGGACTCATCCTCTCTCCTCTTCTACACCCTCTAAATCTGTGAGACTTGAGTGTAGCACAAAACTATGCTCAGATCAAAAGAGTGATTACAAAAGTGAAAGATAGAAGAGTGATGAAAAAAATAGGTATTTGATTTGGATGGTCCAGGGCCCAGTGTAGTGTGGCAGAAAGAGCATGGAATTGGAGTCACAGGACCTGAGTTTGATGCTCACCTCTGTCATCTCTGTGACTTTGGAAAACTCCCTTGACCTCTTCAGATCTCAATGTCTTTATCTGTAAAATCAGATTGGACTAGATAACTTCTGAGGTACCCTTCAGCGGTAAATCAGTAATCTTATAATACTAAACATAAATAATTTTTGCAGTTTATATAAGAAAATTTTCTTTTGAAATTATTTTTCATCATCTATTTTTTTTTCTTTCAAAGTGATATCATTTTTGCAGTGTGGCCTATATTCAAAGAAGATAGGGATAGAGATTGGATGTCTGATTTCACTAGATTAGGGAACCTCTTAACTGTGGAAACACCTTCCACCCATACAAATCTGCCATTTGAACTCTTACAGTTACCCAGAACACTGGGAGGTTAAATGACTTACCCACCTAGAATGTGTCAGGGGTAGTCTAGATATTCTGGGCTCAGAGGCTAGCTCTCTAGCCATTACAACTGTATTCAAAGTCTCTCTTGGAACCAAAATGATTTCTTTCTAAGGTAGTGACATAACATATTGAATGGAGGAACTGCCTCATGATGGTAGGCAAATCAGTTACTCTAAGACTAGAATTTAAAAATAAGTTGTCACCCCAAATTTGTAGGGAATTTTTCCCTTTAGTTTTCATCTTTGATGAAATTACAGTTCTATTCCCCCCAAAGTTATCTTCATGAGTTATTCTACGTCTCCTGATTTGTTACAAATATTGACTGTCTTCATAATTTTAGTGATATCTACTAATTTAAAAGTTGTGATCAATGTTCTATGAGATATTTTAAACTTATCCTGTACTTTTTATCCATAAATTGCTAAGCACTGATATCCTTGTACGTTCTTTATGATAGTGTGTAATAATGGTGATAATTTTAACTGTCACTTATAAAATTTTAAGGTTTGCAAAATATTTTACATACATTATTTCATATCTTCCATTAATCCACCATTTTCAATCCAATATGGACTCTACATGGCACACACTTGAACTCTTCTGAGTTTTTATAATTGCCTCTCACAATGCACTAAATACCTCACTTAACGCTTCTCCAACTTCAACAACAATAAATCACATTTTATGGTACCTGAATTTTGCCAAAGGATTTTTCATATAATAATCTTATAAGCAATGAAAATATATTTATTGATATTAAAGGGAAGAAACTATCCTCCAGTGATTTTCCCTGGGGTCAGATCCAGGATCTGAACTCAAGTCTTCTGAATCTAAGACCAGTTTTACTAACAGTTACATCTTGCCACTGACCTACCCCTTCTGCCAGCATGATTCCTGTCTTCAACCTAGTCCTCACTCTCTTTAGCAAGTCCTATAGCTCGGATGACATTGAAACCAAGAATTTGACTTTCAGGTAACTGACCTGGCCCATTAACATGGATTCATTTTGGTCAAAAGTGGACCTTTCATTAGCTTAGAAAGAGGAGGAGCTGAAGTGTCCAGTTTATTTCTACTATAAATCAGAAGTTTGACCATGCAATTACTGTGAGCCATTAACAAGTCCAATTGGAAAGAGAACAGATCTGTACATATAGAATAAGATGACCAGATTGAATTAGGACTGTCTGGTTGCCCATGAATATATATCTTGAAAAGTGAATTGAGAGACAAAGAGAAAGAATATCTTGTGCTCATACTCAGGGGCCAGAGACTCAACAAGAAAGAGTTTGCTCCTAAATGGAGTGAAAATTAGTTTTAATATGTATATCCTATAATGAGCATATGATTCAAGAATAAACTCTGAATGATTTCCTGATCTTTCTTTAATTCTGATTTTAAGGTATGTATCACATGGGTTAGATTGTTTTATAAATCATTTTGTGCTTCCCAGTGAATACTTATCCACATATTCCAAAAATTGTTATTGGCTTCACTTCATTCCAAAGACTCATCTAAGTTTTAACCACTTATCTCACATTATAATGGGCAGCAGTGGACTGATCATTTTAAGCTCCAGAAGGTAATATGGATAAAAGGTAATTAAGTGGTAACAATAGAGACCAATGCTTGATTAAAAAAAAGAAAGGTTTTGTAATCCAGTTGGTATGAATTTTTATTTTATTTTCTTTCTCTTTCAAAGGACTTCACTCATGAAAATATATAGCAGAAGACTGTTTGTCTAGTATTCATCCATAAAGAACACACTGTATTTGCAATGTGAGGATCTGGTTTTCAAATCTGATTCAGCTACATGCTACCTGGGTGACCTCAGGCAAGTTTCTTAAATTCTTTGGATCTCAATATTCCCATCTGCAAAATAAAGTGATTGGACTAAACGTTATATTTAACTATTTTTGATTTTGTGACAGTACCAGGGCTTAGGCAGCAGCAGGAAGTGATGAATCCACCAAGCTTCGGGCAGACAACTGGGCAAGTGAACAGGAGAAAGTCCTCAAAAGTGGATGGAATGTGATGGGTGACTGGCTGCATATGGAAGTCTAGCAAGAGAGAGTTCTAAAGGTGAATGACACTAAGAAGAACAGAACCAGGATGAATTTAGATCATAACTTTATTATATATTTAAAAGGAATAGCAAGGTGTACATAAAATGTATTTGCAGTTTCATGTACAATCATCTTTTTATTATACTATGTTATAGAAATGCTTGTTTTATTCCAAAAATTATAAATAAAATATATAAATGTGAAAAAAAAAAGAGTAACAGCTTTAAGCAGATCTGGTAGAAAGCAGGAGGATTCATATCAGGGGACCTTAGAGGATGAAGATAAATAGTCATCTAAACAGAAAAGACATCTTGGTTAGTAAAATACTTTGGTCGCAGGGAAAAAAGATAAAATATCATCATTGTCAAAGGCATGATTCTTTTGTCTTCAGATGGTCGTATTTCATATTTTACAGACATGGAAGGGTACTGGAAGAATAGTGACCCTAAACAAGTGGGCTTTTGTTCCTCCAGAATTTGAGGGTCATTAAAAGACTTCTGTAACTTCCTGAAGATAACCTAGTCTACTCTCCCTCCCCTGTGGAATTCTAACACAGCTTGTGTCCATTCACAGCTTTTGTCACAAGAATGCCTACTGATGGACAAACTTCAGAAACTCTCCATCTTACTGTACGTAATTATCTGGGCCATAGACATTGTGCATCCATTCAACTTTTTCTGTATGGAAGCTTAGGCAAAGATTCTGGTCATTATTTGAGTCATTCCTAGAGGTGCAATGCTTGAGGTCGTGATGCCATCAGCATGTCTTCTATAAAGAAGAACATCCAAAAGACATCACCATTCACCAAAATTAAATCTCTCTTCAACTTAGATTCTCTGCTGGATCCTCTCCATCACTATGGACACTTCTGGTGAATACATTTCTCCCTGTTTTATACATCTCCTGGTATGTATGAACAGAGGGTTGGCTATTGAACAAAATTACCACTGTTCTATCGCCCAAAGAATCTTGAATAACCGCAGTACAATAATTTGCATCACACAATCTAATTCTGAAGAGAAAAGTGGAGGAATAGAGGAACAGAGCTATAATTGCTTTTATTAATCATATTTCAAGTATTCTTACTGGGTTGCAAAGAAGAGAGATAGACCAAAGTTATCATAAACACTTTATCCCCTAAAGGATATTTGAAGGCCACTTCAAACATAACTACATATTTATTCTTCTCTAATTTTCCAAACCTTTACTAGGGAAAGGGGCAAGTTTTCCTACTTCTGTGGGGTGTGGGAAACTTGGATTTCATTTAATCAGAGAGAAAAGTATACATATTAATTATCAACCACAACAAACATTTATTTAGCCCACCCTATATGTTTGGTACGGAGTTTGAAATGGGAGCCCCACAATGGACATTAAGGAAACCAGACCTGCATAAACTCTAAACTCGTTCTCTGAAAGATCTCATTTAAAGCTTACTGCTATTTTTCCATTCAGAATCGTTCCTGCTCTCTGAGTCAGATACCTCTGACCCCTGAACTCTTTAATAAGCTCAGTGATCTCCGAGAAACACTTGCCAGAAAGAAAACCAGAAGATGTTAGGTTTCCAAGTGATTCAAACACAGCTTTTTTACTACAAAGTGCCTTTTCAATTAGGATGCTGGATCTCAGATGGTACTGGAATGTAAGGTAATGAGGGCAGTTGTGATATACTGGCAGCCTAGGGCTCCTAGGGATTTTCCTTTAGTGTTTGATTCAGACCCTTGAAGGGAGCTGGGGTGCCCTGGATACTGAATACTTGCATTTCTCTGCCACATCTGAGGTTTCAGTGCCTTTGTATATTTTGCCATTCCTTCAAGTCTATTGTGAAGCACCTACTAATTTGGCAGAGTTTTTGTTTCAGAGAACTAAGCATTTTCCTTTCCAACAACAGGAAAATAGAAGCACTAAATAGTACAAGCCTAAGCCTGTTTCTAATCATGGGCGGATTAAATGAGGGTATCATTTGACAGTCTTTCTGTGTTGGAAACATCAACTAATGACCTTTATCACTAATGACCTAGGCCCTCAGGCAATGAACCTAGACAACACTGATTAAGAGAGAAGCCTGCTGGGTTTTACAACCATATAAAATAAAAGAAGTCTTCATGTTAATTGAGAAGGGGTAGGGCAAAGAAAGGAATGTAAAAGGGAACCAGCTATAAAAAGAAATAATTTTCCCCCTCTGTACTAGATATTAGAAAATTAATTCGCCGATATGAAAGCTCCAAAGTAATTCTGAAAAGAAAAAGTATGTCTAAATCCCAAGATGAGATAAGACAGAGTTTGAAAGAGCAAGAATGATCAGCAAATCATGTGCCACTGATCCACCCGATCACTCTGCCCTCTCCAAGAGATATCACTGCCAACACTCTAGGAGACCACCAGCCAAAACTTCTGGCCCAATACAATGCCTTAAGGGCGGTCCTAACTCTTTCCATCAGTGCCATAGGAGCTCCTCTAGGCTTTTTTGTTTTGTTTCCCAAATGAGCATTCTGCATGATTGCCACCTTCTGCTGGAAAAGCCTCCTTTATGCTCTCTGTTTACCCATTTTTAACTACTGATAGTCCATGACCTGTCATCCTATAGGTAAAATTGGACCTGGCAGCCTGCTGTCTCTCTTCCAGTTCTGGAAACATTTCAAAGTATCCAATTCAAGTTGCGCTCTGTCCAGTCCAGTTTAGTCTTTTTATTTTTTCATTCATTTCTTTTAACTCTGTAATCTTAAAACATTCTAAGAAGGAAGAATGGTAGGTAGAATGACAGAGCAGGAAGGGAGGAAGGAAGGAAGGAAGGAAGGAAGGGAGGAAAGAAAGGAGAAGGAAAGATAGAGAAAGGGAGGGAGGGAGGAAGAAAGGAAAGGAGGATGGAGAGAGGAAATAAGGAAGGTAGGGAAGAAAGAAGGAAGGAAGGAGGGAAGGAAAGAAGGAAGGAAAGGAGGGAGGGAAGAAGGAAAGAAGGAAGGGAGGGAGGAAAGAAGGAAGGAGGGAACAGAGGGTGGAAAGAAGGAAGGGGGAATGGAGGGAGGAAAGAAGGAAGAAAAGAAGGAAAGGAAGAAAGAAGGAAGGAAAGAAGGAAGGAAGGAAGGAAGGAAGGAAAGAAAGAAGGAAGGAAGGAAGGAAGAATGGAATGGAGGAAGGGATGGAAGGAAGAGGGGAGGAAGAATTTACTAAATATCCACTATGTGCCAAGGACTTAAATGCTTCACAAATATTATCTCATTTGATTCTCACAACAACTCTGGGAGATAGGTCCTATTATTATCCCCATTTGATAGCTGTGGAAACTGAGGCAGAAAGAGATTAAGTGACTTGCCTAGGGTCATACAACAAGGAAGTATCTAAGGCTGGATTTGAATTCAGGTCTTCCTGACTCCAGGCTCAGTTGCAGCACTTACCTGTCCCCTAGGGTTCTGGGAGGGTATCTAATCTAACCCCCAATTGTAAAGTGATATATATGTGTGAATGTGTGTGTATTAGATAATATTATCATATTAATGTTATATCATTAGCACATATTAATATACATTCCATTTAAAGTGACCAAAAGAAGTTCTTATTTGCCTAAGATAAACATAAAGAGTGAGTAGCAAAGGCAGGATTTGAACCCAAGTCCTTTGACTACAATTCTATTCTATCTCCACTGCCAATACTTAAACACAAGATCTCATTACAATCATTTCTTGACTGGTCTTTTCACAATTGCTCACTCCCTTCTTAAATATAGCCTGCTGCCATATTAAATATTCATTATGTAAGGATCTCATTATCAGGTCCCTGTACTCAAATATTTTCTGTGGTTCCCTATTGTCTATTGAATGCATTTCAAATTTATTTGCCTGGAATGCCAAGTACTGTGCAATCTGAATTCACTTTACTTTTTCCAGCTTTATCTCATACCATTTCCCAATTTATATTCTACGTTATAACCATCAGAGAATATTTTTCATCTCCTGGACTTCTTGAGCTTTTCCTTCACAATGTCTTTGGTCATTCCATTCCCTATGTCTTTTTAAAAATAATTAATTAATTAACTTTTAGTTTTCAACATTCACTTTTATAAGATTTTGAGTTTTTAATCTCTCCCCCTCCACAATATGGCATGCAATCTGACATAAGTTACACATATATAATCATATTAAACATATTTCCAATTAGTCATGTTATGAAAGAAGAATCGGAACAAAAGGGGAAAAGCATGAGAAAGAAAAAAACAAACAAAAAAGAGAGAAAATAGTCTGCTTCAATCTGCATTCAGACTCTATAGTTCTTTCTCTGGACGTGGACAGCATTTTCCATCATGGGTCTTTTGGAATTGTCTTAGATCATTGCCTTGCTCAGGAGAGCTAAGTCTATCAAAATCAGTCATCCCACAGTCTTACTGATGTTATGTACAATGTTCTTCTGGTTCTGCTTACTTTACTCAGCATCAGTTCATGTAAGTCTTTCCAGGTCATTCTCTATGCCCTAATGCATTCATTTCAATGATTCATCAACAACTGTTGAACTTCTACCTATTCTTTATTTATTTTTTTCAATGAGCAAATATTTACTTTCCCCTCCTCTCCACTTGAAAAAGAAAATCCAAACCATCATATCCAAAACCATTGTACAGGTACAAAAATGCTTGCTTTATTCTATATCTCAAGTCCATCACTTCACTGTCAGGAAATGGGTAGCACCAGAACTTCGGAATCATGGCTGATTATTGCATTGAACATAGTTCTTAAGTCATTCAAAATCATATTTACAATGTAGCTGCTACTTTATAAATTCCTGTACTGGTTCTATTCACTTTACTTTGCATCAGTTCATACAAATCTTTCCAGGTTTCTCTGAAACCACTCCTTCTGTCATTTCTAATGGCATAATTGTCAAGTCACTAAGCATTTAAAATTGATTCCTATATTATGAGAATACAAAGATAAAAAAAAATAGTGCCTGCCCTCAAGGGGTTCTGAGTCTAACAGAGGAAAGAATATGCAAGCTATTCTGTTCAAACAAGCTTTAGAGTTTAGACAGAATAATTTAGAGGTAATCTCAGAGAGAAGGCATTAGCATTAAGAGGAATCTGAAAAGGCTACAGACCATGTGACTTTAGCCAAGACTTGAAGGAAACCCTGGAAGGGAGGAGGCAGAGATGGGGCAGGGAGAACATTCTGTGCTTAGGAGATAGCCAGAGAAAATTAAGAGCATTGGGAGATGGAGTACTACATCATTATATGAATATCATATACCATGATTTGTTTACTTATTCCCCAATAAATAGGAACTCTATTAATCTCTACTTCTTTTCTACTACAAAAAGTTGCATTTCTTTTATTTGGTCCACATGGGCATACTCATCATTTAAACCCAACTCAAATATCACCACTTCTATGAACTCTTATCTGAGTCTTTCCAGGTGGTAAAGAATGAGCTTTCACCAGACCAGATCTCATTAAATATGTTTTCTTGTATTTCTCATCTACAGGCAGTATTTTGCATGAGAGAGGTTTACTTTTTCTATTTTTGTGAAAAGAACTAGCCTATCCCATCATTTTTCCAATTTAAATCAAATAGAGTAACAACAACGTTCTCTTTTTCTTTAAGATAAATTTTTATTGCTATTTTTTTTTGTTTTTAAAATAACCTATATTTCTCCATCATAGGCAGCTTGGTGGCACAGTGGATAGCACCCAGAGCCTTTAGTCAGGAAGATCTGGAGATCTAATCCAGCCTCAGATACTTTCATGCTGAATGATCCTGGGTAAATCACATAATCTCTGCCTCAACTCCTCAACTGTAAAATGGGTACGTTAATAGCACCTACACCCTACAGGGTTGTTGTGAGAATCAAATGAAATAATTATTATAAAACACTTAGCACAGTATCTCTTATGTAGCGGGTGCTTAGTATTCTTTTCTTTCCTTCTTTCTTCCTTCCTTTTATCCCCATTCCTCTCTACTTCAAGAGAGCCACACTGTAAAAGAAGGTATAAAAAACACTCTTCTGCTATACAAACATTGCACCTTTTCTGTTGTTTGCTAAATATCTTAAGACTAAAAATGTGAGTGGTAAGTGATTCACAATTATTTTCTTTTCTGCCTTGACAAGCCTTGAAAAATTATTGGTGAGTTTCTGCCATTATTTCATACCTGCAGAAGTCTACATTTTGCATTCATTTTAAAAGTTCTATTTCTCAAGGAGAAGTGGAGAAAAGGGAGAGAGATAAAGATAGAGGGAAGGAAAGAGGATGAGGAAGGAAAGAAAGGGGAGACACAAAGAGATATTCCACCTTGTTTAGTACCAATTAGATCCTGTATTATCACAGAAATATGTTCATTTCCAGCTTTCACAAAGGATAGCACACTAAGGGATTCTTAGAGGCCATGATTTTTTGTTGTTGTTTTTAAATTTTGATATCTTTATTTCAATATCATTGCTTTTCTTTATTATTATATTTTTTTTTCTGTATTTCTAGATTCCCAGAGGGCCCATGACACAAAGCAGGACCTCTGCACTAGAATATGCAAAATTGTACCAAAATAAATATTTTCTGCACTCATATATTTGACAGCATTTTTATTTAAAAATAGGCAATTACATTAAGATGCTATAATACAATGTAGAATATGACATGGGCAAATATTCTCAGGCTTAAATCATAAAATCACTAAGCACACTGATCCCTTCATTAAAGGCTTTTATTATTATTAGCCAATGGGGGAAAGAGAAAGAATAATGGGGTTAGAAATCTTGTCACCAGTTTTCTACAAAATAATCACGGATAAGGAAAATTGCCAATTTTGGTACCTAATAGGCCTGGCTGTTGAATAAAAGGTTTTGATCACATAGATTATGTAATACTAACACTGATTTAATTTTTATTAATTTCATTATTTATTTTTTACATTTAAAAAAAATTGAGTTCTAAACCTCAGCAGCCCCTCTTCCACCCATCAAGAAGGTAAGCAATAAGTTATAATGGTTTCAATTTTGATATTGTTTCTATATACATACATATGTATATATATATATATATATGCATATATATATATATATATACATACTATAATATAGATCTTGTAATAGATCTGTGATTTTGTTGCCATAGGGACATCCCAATTCAATGACTTCCGGAAATACAGCATCTGCCCTTCTACCTATAACCTTAAATATTGCCTACAGGCATTAAAGGATAGAGAATTGCCCAGAGTTGCACAGTCATTATGTATCAGAGGAGGGATCTGAAACTAGGTCTTTCTTACAGAGGCTAGTTTTCTCACCAATCTTCCAATCTATTTTTCATTAATATAGAACATTTAAGATATATGCAGTGGACCATTTATAATAATAGGTACTACCAGATTTCAATGATGTACTCTAATTCTATCATTTCATATGATAAGCCTTCATATAATTAGAAGGAATATAATTAGAAAGGAGAAAAATGTTAGATGTATCCACATTAATAAGGCATACAGTGGTATTTTCAGTATTTCCATATGTATTTAATTTAAGTGATACTTCTGTCTCTCTGCCGATACTTCTCTCTTCTCTCTCTCTTAGAATCTCATCCCTCTACATCCCCCATACCATCTCAGAGGTAGAACACTAGCTGTACATTTTTTAATCATTGTTTTATTCTATTCCTAACTTAGTTTTTATACTATTTTGATTTGGAGGTTTTGACAGATCCAATATCCACGAAACTATTACTAAGAAAAGGACCCACATATACAAAAATATTTATAACAGCTCTTTTTATGGTGGCAAAAAATTGGCAATTAAGGGGATTCCCATCAATTGGGGGATGGCTGAGCAAACTGTGGTTTATGGATGTAATGGAATATTATTGTTCCATAAGAAATGATGAGCAGATAGATTTCAGAAAAACCTGGAAAGTCTTACATGAACTGATGTTGAGTGAAGTAAGCAGAACCAGGAGAACATTGTACACAGTAACAGCAACATTATGCAATGACCAGTTTTGATAGACTTGACTCTTCTCAGCAAGGCAATGCTCTAAACAATTCCAAAGGACTCATGATGGGAAAGAACTATGGAGCCTTAATGCAGAACAAAGTATGCTATTTTCTGTCTTTTTTATTTTTTGTTTTTCTTTCTGATGTTTTTCCCTTTTGTTCTGATTCTTTTTTCTCACCATGACTAATGTGGAAATATGTTTAATATGATTGTACATGTATAACATATCAAATTGTACACCATCTTGGGAGGGGGAAGTGGAGGGAAGAGAAGTGAAAATCTAGAACTCAAAGTCTTATAAAAATAAATGCTGAAAACTAAAAATAAACAAATAAATAGTTTGAAGAAAAAGAAAACCTATCCCCGAAACCATATCACTTAATGGATTTTTTGTTTTGTTTTTGTTTGCTTTTCTTCTGCTTTCTTGGTCAAACTTTCACTCCATTGTCTCAGTCAAAGTAGCCCTAGTCATCATACCGAAAAGTTTTCAACTTACTGATTTTGCCATACCTATTTTATAGACATGATCAAGAAAACTCTCTGTGTTGCTGGACTGGGACACATGCCCTCAAGCTGGGCATGAAATTTTGTCTCTTTCTATTAGACAGGTTCTGGCCCCTACATCATATAGAGATGTAACATTCACTATGAATTAGTGACCACTACTCATCCCCTACAAACTGATTCCTCATTCCCATTCCCCTCAGTCCTTCTACCCCAAAGTTTCATCCCAACCCCATTCTTAAGATTGCATCAGAGATGACTGGTGACTGAGTGAAGAGGATTTGCCTTTTTGTGGTCCATAAGAATAGGAGCAAAAGCAGTTTTAGCCCTTTTTTGAGGCACCTTCTCTCTAAGGTCTCTTGTAGTGCTCACTCCTCCCTTATGGAGAGGGAATTTTTCTCTTTCTTCCATATGATCATTTTTGAGTCACATACTGGCTGCCTACCAGGAGGTGATTGCTGCAATAATAATGCTGCTTGCAGAAGAAACATTTCTTCCAAGGAGGAATATTATACCCAGGAGTAAAAAAAAAATCCATGTCATACCCTGGCTGGTCAGGAGCTCAGGGTTTTGTAAACTGCTCAGTAGTGTGAGTATAAGATGAAAGTGAAAGATTTATTTCAGCACTCCTATAACATTTTTCTTTCATCTACAGGGAGAATATAATGTGTATGATGAGTTGTTGGATTTTTTTTCCTGTATCTGTTAAAGCCTGTGTTATTAGTCTTTTGTGTTTTAAGCATTTTCAAGGAGGGAGGAAATATGCAAACTGACACTCTGGTACATAGAGTACCTTTCTTAAGAGAGACTCTGTAACTCACTTGTGAGAAATAGTCTAGACATTAACGACACTTAAACTTTGTTTTAGAGATTTTTCTTGGAGTTGTTCTAGGATGCGACAATGAACCAAAGAGACAGAAGGAGAAAGCTAATCCCTTTCTTGTAGAGTTTGGACCTGCCACTGGATGAACCTAGTTCTTGAAAGCTCAATGCCAAAATAACAAGTAGCCCATAGGTCTTCCCTACCACAGCATCTTTTTTGACAACAAAAAGCTTTTTCTTTATCTTGCTCCTAATTGTCTAACTGTTCCTCCTTAACTTATTCTCCACCATTACATCATCAAGCTCCTCTCATCCGCTATGTGCACTTCCTCCAAGCTGCATTCCTGGTCATTATTTTCTCCAACACATTGATCATTAGAAATGAAAATGATTAATATAATGTATTTAAACTTCATTTTACAAACGAAGAAACTAAGACCTAGAGAGGTTGTGACTTCCTCAAGGTCATGCAGATAGTAAATAACAGAGCCTGCATTTAAATCTAAATTTAAATCTCTAATGCCAGACATGGAGCATTTATGATTTATGGTGCTTATCTCCTTCAGACAGAAAAAAAGCCTACTTAGCAAGGATGGACTTAATTCACTGACCTCTGGGTTATAGGCCCAATATGTATCCTTGGTACCACTCTGCTAAAATTTGTATCACGGAGCTGGGTATGAGATGAAAAGGGGAAAATAATGTCCTGCTATCCTGATTCTCAATCAAGGCTCTTTCTATGAAAGCTTTTTAGTGCTATCAGAGGTTTATGTGATTTCAGATTTGGAGAGGGAGTTTGCGTTGATCGAATACAACCTATATCTGAAAATGAACCCCAACATGGGTATATTTGGGGAATATTAAGCTAGCTTCTGCATAAGGACCTTCAATGAAACAAGAGCTACTGCTTCCCAAGGCAGCCCAATCCACTTGGAATAGCTATGAGTTGGTGGGAATTGGTCTTGTTCCCCTTGGTTTATCTTTTATTCATTTATGTATTATTTTAAAATTTTAATTTAAATTTTTAATTTTATTATTTTGATTTTATTTATTTATTTTTACTTAATTTTTTTTTCTGGTTTGTACCTGCTTTTGTTGTTTGCCTGAATTTGTCTCCCCAACTTCAAACTCTACTCTCTGGAACCAAATGAAAGAAATCTAATCCTTCTTCCACATGACAGCCTTTCAGGAATTTAAAGACACACACACACACACACACACACACACACACACACACACACACACACACATAAAAATCTGTCATTATTTATTCATATTGAGCTTGTAGTTCATCCCACAGAACAACTAGTCTCTAACTATATCCACTCTCCCTTTTATAACTCATAAGTCAATTTCTTGAACCTGAACATAAGACTTTACATTTGTCCATTCCAGGGGAAGGGCCCAAGCTGGGCATCTTACATCTGTGCAGGGAGACTACTTCTTCCTGCTTCTGCCTCATAGCCAGCATCCTCAAATGAGAAGATTTCAGACCATGTCTATGACTGAGTACATGTCATGAGACCTTCCATCTTGTGCTGGGTACTGTGTATGTTCAGAGGAAAGGTTGCTTGGGGCCAGACTGGGCATCTTCCATCTGCCCCAAAGCAACCACTTCCATATGTACCACCACAAGGCATTTGTCACCTCCTGTTTCCAACCCAATCACATACTGGGATATAGAGAACCTCTAGTACAAAGATGAGCAGTCTTCCCTTCAACTTCCCACCTCTCATCTCCTACTACACTTGTCCTTTGAGGAGTGATGCTATTGACTCAACAGTGAACATTCTTGCACTTGGTCATACTGATCACATCCCAGTGAACTCGTGTAGATCATCACTCAAACCCCATTTCTCTTCCCAAACACATGATTCATAATTCCCATTCCTCCCAATCTTCTGACACCAAAGTGACATCCTAACTCCATCCAGTCCTTCCATTGGGCTTCCTGGAATGCTGATTCCATGAGCACAAACTTCCCTTCATCTTAAATCTAGTCCTTTACCACTCCTTCCATAAATCAGTTTTTTGCTGAAGACTGACTTTATTCTGATGATACAGTCTCCCTGGATACTCTTTCCATTAATAACTTCACCTTTCTTTACTCATTCTCCTCATCTCTGGTTGAGGTGGAGGATTTGGAATACTTCTTGTTCCATACTACAAGTTCTAGTTTCTCCTCCTTCCTCCATCACTCAGGGACCTCTCTCACTTTGAGGTTCATAGTATTCATGTCTATCATCCAATCAAAATCCTAGTAGTTATTACCTACAAACTCCCATGTCATTCCCCTTCCTTCCTCAATGAGTTTGATACTTGGTTTATAATTTGTGTCTTCTCCTAAACTCCCACCATTAGGAGACTTCAATTGATTTTCCCTCAAATACCCTAAACTTTTAGGTCCTCAACCTACTCACTTTCCACAAGCTACTCCTTTACCCCACTCCAGTCACATCTAAAGATAGCAATACCTTGATCTTTCCATCAACCACAAATGTCCCACCTCCATGTTCAAGAATTCTCAAATTCCCTCACACAATCATGATCTGTTGGCTTTTCATCTTTCCCTTCACCTTTTCTTGCAAACTCTGCTCTTTGTCCACACCATGATCTCCAATTCCTTGACCCATCGATTCTCTCCCAGACTATCTGAACTAGTCACTTTCTCTTCTTCTCCCCATTTTGATTCCTTGGTGAACCAAGTCAACTCAATACTGTCTTCCTCTCTTGAATTCCTAGCTCCCTATCATATTACCAATCATGTCTAGCCAAGACTCAGTCTTGGATCACTCCCACCATCTATCACCTCCACTCCTACACACATGCTGCTCAATGAAGATGGAGAAAATCATGCAACTGTTCTGACTAGGTCCACTATAAATATATGTTTTACAACTGGGCCCTCACTGCTGCTAGGCAATCCTACTTTACCTCCTTAACAACTCTCCACTCTTTACAATGGCTCTTCCAAACCATTTCATCTCTCCTCAAACCCCCACAGCTCACCCTGCTGCTCCACTCTATGCTGTGAAGCTCACCTCGTATTTTACAGAAAAGATTGAGGCTATTCATCATGAATTCCCTTTATTCCCTCTTACTCATCTCTTATCACTCTGTCACTCTCTACTCTTTCACCCTTAATGAAGTGATGATGATGACTTGATGAAGCCTTCCCCTTACCAAGGCTAAATCCTCTACTTATTCAAGCAATCCTATTCTATCCCATCTCCTCCAACAGATTGCCCCCATGTCATTCCCACTCTTCCACTTATTTTCAATATTTCTCTCTTTACTGACTCATTTTCTATTGCTTACAAACATGCCCATGTCTCCCCTATTGGTAAAAACAAAAACACACTCTTACTCATCCTTCAATCTCCATTATCATTCTATATCTCTTCTGCCTTTGCAGATAGGTATCTCTACTTTCTGTCCTTTTACTGTCTTCTTAAATCCTTAAGATTTGACTTCCAACCTTATCATTTAATTTCCCTAATGGGATCTCCAATCCCATCAGGAATCTCTTTCTTGCCAAATCCAATGGCCTTTTTTTCAATCCTCATTTTCCTGGACTTCTCTGCAGTCTTTGACACTTGATCTTTCTCTTCTCTCTGATACTCTCTTATTTCTAGGTTTTTGGGACACCACTCTCTCCTGGTTTTCCTTCTAACTATTTAACCTATGCTTTTCTCTCTCCTTTTTCTGGATTCTCTTCCAGCTCACACCCTCTAACCATGGGTGTCCCTCAGGGTTCTGTCATGAGCCCCCTCCTCTTCTCCCTCTATACTACACTTTGTAATTTCATTACCTACTATGGATTTAATTATTACCTCTATGCTTATGATTCTCAAATCTGCCTTTCCTTTCCCAATCTCTCTGCTGATCTCCACTCTGGCATCTTCAACAGCTTTTCAAATACTAAACATCTTAAATTCAGTATGTCCAAAACTGAACTCATTCTTTTTCTTCCTAAGCCCTCTCCTCTTCTACCTTCACTATTACTGAAGAGGGCAACGCTATTCACCCAGTCCCTCAGGCTCACAATCTAATATTCATCTGGGGGTCCTTGCTAACTCTCACCCCTCCAATATCCAAGCTGTTGCCAAGGCCTTTTGATTTCACTTTTGTAACATCTCTCCAATACCACCACTTCTCTCCTCCGACACTGCCACCACTCTAATGCAGGCCTTTATGACTTGATGGCTTGATTACTGCAATAATCTGCCGGTGGGTCTGCCTGCCTCAAGTCTCTTCCCACTCCAGTCCATCTTCCATTCAGTCACTAAAGTGATTTTCCTAGAATGTAGGTCCATTCATATATTCTGCCTAGTCAATAAATTCTAGTGGCTTCTATTGCCTTCAGAAGCAAATACAAAATGCTGATTGGCCTTCAACCCTACACAGCCTAGACCCTTCCACCTTTCCATTCTTCTTCGCCCTGACTCCCTGACACATCCTCTTTGATCCAGCGACACTGGCCTTCTAGTCATTCTACAAATAAGACACTCCATCTCTCAGTTCTGGCAGTCCTCCATGTTTTAGAACGTTCAACCTCCTTTGTGCTGACTACTGAATTCCCTAGCTTGCTGTAAGTCCCAATTCATAAGGCACCTTCTCCAGGTAGCCTTCCCCCACTTCTCATTATTTTAAGGTCTTCCATCAATTACTTCTTATTTGTTCTGTATGTAGCTTGCTTTGTACATTTCTGTTTACATGCTGTCTCCCCTGTCAGACTGTAGGCTCCTTGAGGGCAGGGATCGTGTTTAGCCTCTTTTGGTATCGCCAATACTTAGCTTACTCCCTGGTATACAGTAGGCATCTAATAGATGTTTGTTGATTGATTCATCAATTGTCCCATTGATTCATCTTAGAGTCAAACCAATGTTCCAACCTTTTAAAGTCTTATTGTTTCTGATTCTGTCATTCAGTGTGTTATGCATTCCTCAAAGCTTTGGGCATCTGCAAATTTGGTGATTATGCTAATAATTGTGCCTTCATCCATGTAACAGATTAAAAAAATATTAAAAAGAGCAAAACTGAACAGATCCCCTGACACAGTCCAACTGAAACGAACTTCCAAGGTGATATAGAAATAACACTTTAAGTCTAGACCTTTGACTATTTTTGAATTCTTATATTTGTAATCTCAATTATCCTACATTGCTCCATCTTTCATGCAAAGAAAGCATGATACTTCACTCACCATTCTCTCCCTTGGTGACTTCATCAGTTCTAACTGACTTAATTTAAATTTTTCTGTAGATGACTCCCATGTCTATGGATCCAGCTCAATTCTTTCACCTAAATTCCAATTGAATTCCACTAACTTGCTGCTGATAAAGCTTTTTGGATGTTTTGCAGACATCTCAAATTTAACACGCCCAAAATTGAACTCATTTTATTTCCCTTTTCTAAATTTCACCATTTCTGCTTTTCTCTACTTCAGAACTATTCTATGGTAAATCAATCGATCAACAAGCAGTAACTTGTGCCAAGAACTAAACTGAGAGTTGGGGATACAATGAAGACATGCAAAATAGTTCCTCTCCTGGAAGAACTTACACTCCAACAGGGAAGACAACATACCCAAAGCAGAATACGGAAGGTAAATACAAACAGGGGGATGATAACCCTAGAGGGGGTGACACCAACATCTGGGGGAGAGAGGAATGGCCTCCCAGAGAAGGTGCTATTTGAGCTTACTCTCAAAGGAAGCCAGATATTCTGAGCAAAAGTTTAGGAGGGAGAACATTCCAAGCATAGGATACTGATAGTATGTGCAAAGAAAGGCACAGAGAAGAGTGATGGAGCCACCACGTGTGAGGAATGGAAAATAAACCAGTGTGACTGGGTCTTAGACTACAAGGAAGAGCATAGAAGAAGACTGAACAGGTGGATCACCCCTCACTTTCACTACAGCTTATAATCATAGTTACTTAGAGTACTGACAGGTAAGGTGACTTACCTAGAATTATACAGTCAATGTGTCAAAGATAGGACTTAGACCTAGTTCTTCTGGGTACCAAAGCCAGATACCCGTCCCCTATGTAGTGCTTGCATGGTCCCCTACACATTAATGTCCTTAATAAATTTCTGTGAATTGGAATGAGACAAAACTCAGCAATGTGTTTTTAGGACATTAAATCAAAATTGTGTTTTTGTTCTATTATAAAATGTTATATATGTCTAATCAAAACCACATATTTTTGGGAAAAAATTAATTTTTTAAAAAATTTTTAATTTTTTAAGGGTGTTGTTAATGAGAGAATAACTCATGAAATGTCTAACTCACAGCTGGTATTCAAAAAATGAATGAATAAGTGAATTGATGCAATAGAATTTCTTTGAGGACAAGAAGGTTTCAAATAAGGTCCTATATCTCCTTAGGTCTTCTGTAAAGATTTGTTAAAGGAATTGAGGATCATTAGCCTAGAGAGGAGAATGTCTTCCTCTGGGAGGACATTACAGCTTTATTCAGGGACTTAAAAGCTATCATAACAATGGATTTATTCCTCTTGGTCCAAGAAAAGAGAATTACGAATTCTAGGTGGATGATGCAAATTGACAAACTTATGTGTGATGTCAGGTCAAATTTCCTGCAGTTAGAGCTGTCATATTAATTTAATTTAATTAATAACATAATGCATATCAACAACACAAGCTTAAGGGACTGCTTCAGGGACAGTAATCTTTAGGGTGTTGGGTAATGGGTTTGTATCAGTTATGTTGTATAAGAGAATATGTTTTTCAGAGGTAGGGTAGACTACTTGGCCCTGAAGTTCCTTCCAATCATGAATGAATATTATTCATTTGTTAGGAGTTATATATCACATTGGAAAATGCATTACTAGATCCTTCATAAAATGTGCCATTTTAAACCTACTTGAGAGATGGGATGTCTCTTATTAGTTTTATTTTGTTTTGTTTCCTGTGAATCTGAGTGATGAACTCTTAGATAGTGACATACTCTCAGGTAAGCTACTGTATTCTTCACCAGCTGTACCCTCTGCATGGCTTTCTGCTCTAGTTCCAGCAAAGCACACTGAAAAAGATACATCTGACCATGATAAATGGCTAGATCACTGGAGCACAATCTTTGCTCCGTAGGAAAGGATGCTGGCATCCTATTGGGTGAAGAATTTAATAAGCCATTCTGGCCATCTAGGCAATCTGAAATCCATCAAACATGATAAATCTAGTAATACTCCCAGGTCATGTCCCAGCTTTACAGTTTGAACATAACCAAGGTTCAATTTGTGATCTATTTTTTTTTTCTATAAGACACTATCAAAGTAGTACGTCTCTGTTTGACATCATTTCATTCTTACTAAAGTTTCACCAACCCACTAAGACTAAACTTGAAGTTTTAGCAATTTTTCCATGATTCATTCCCAGGAAAAGTATTTGCCCCTACATTATATAAAGTGCAAATATTCACTGTTACCTTGCAACATGCATATTTAATGTTTACCATTAAGTTGTCTTCATGAATCAATCAAACAAAAACATTTATGAAGCATCTACCAAGTACCTCTGTGCTAGGGACTGGACATCCAAAGTCAAAAAAGGAAGCAAAAAGAATTGCATTCATTTATAGAAAGACACTAGTTTCTGAAGAGATTGGGGAAGGCTTCATGTAGAAAGTGGGCTTCTGAGGGGACTGAAGAAAGCTCCATGCAGAAGGCAATTTATGAGTGAACATGAAGGGAAATTAAGTATTCTAAGGGGCAGGGTGAGGAATAAATGAAAAGCAACATCAAAAAGATATTTGACATAAGTTCAAAAAAAGTAGTTGGGGTGGGACTGTATGTTCTTTGTGTGACAACGGAAGCAGAGAGGAGTATAATTACAAGTACAATCATACTTGGAGACAGGCTGGTCTATGGATAGAAGAGAAAGACAGACCCAGGGAAAGGATTTCATGGTGATGGCCCCCTGGTTCTGCTGGCTTCTTTGGGCTCTGAAATGAGGTAAAATGATAATAGTAACCCCAGAAAGGAATTATTCTCCCCCCACCCCAGATATCCAAGTTCAGTTTAGCCTGTGTTAGATTACCTATAATCCAATGAGCTTTCTTTGTGGCCCTGTGGCAGCTCTATGCATTGATTTTCCATAGCTAAGAAAGTGAGGGCAAGTCAGGATGCATACAACATAACTCTCCCGGCTATGGTGGTGGGTAATCTCTAGGAAGGAAAGAACTACATGTTTTTGTTTATTTGTTTTTGGTTTTTGCATAACTTCTTTTATGCCTAGGACAAGGGGTGGTTGGTAAATGACCTTATACTGATTATAGAGATGTGAAGTGACAATCATCCAGAGTTAGTTTTGAAGTTACATCAAAAACACATCTAGATGGAAGTCCAATGGGAAAACATTCAAACAAGCCTGGATACGTGTTGGCTTTGTACAAACAACAGGTCTTCTGTGCCAAGATCAATTGTTCGATCCTAGAAAAAATAAAATGCTCATTTGGTTATTAATAGTAGCATTGAAGTAATGCAAATATATCAAAAGAATGCACACTTTCAAGAGAATGAAAAATGGGCTATCTTCTATAAGCTTCATAATTGTGATCATCTTAGAACCAGCCTCAGGATATAATATTTCCTTCAAGCTCCCATTCCACTGATATTTTGTGAGTACTTGATGGGAATTATTAAGGTGGGCTGCATCTGGGGTTAGTTTTCTTCTCAAGAGGTGAAATGCCAAACGCTTAAGGAACATAAACTGATTTAACCTCCACAAGCTAAAAACAGTCCCAGTTCTATAGATATAAATACCTTTCTCAATATTCCCTCTTTTACTAGAATCAGAAATAGACAAATCTCCCTCAATGGGGTTTTAGAGGCTAAATGAGTAAAGTCTTTTCTCTACATAAGATCTTGTACAGACTACTGATGCATAGCCAAGTCCTATTAAGCTTTTCAGTGACCAAAGGTAAATTGTTTAAGAAGTGGACATGCTGGAACTAGCAAGGCACTAGAGGTTAAGGAAGCACTGGAGCCATAACAGCTGTCCCCATGCTCTGGTCAGAGGCTACTGCAATTAGCCCTTCACACCCATGCCACCAGGCAGGACTATTGGGAGCTAAGACAACTTGGAACAGAATGTGAAAGCTTGAGTTGATTTTGCCCCCAAGCAGATTGGCTGAAACCACAGCTGTGGGTCCTTTGGCCAAGAGTATTTAACGGTTGCCTTAGACAGATGTACAAATGTTGTGTACAGACCTTTGTTCTGCTCCTGGCATTTGGCCTGGAGTGGTCAGGCAGCAAACACCATACAGACCATTCCTCAGCTCTTCCTGTAGACTGAAGGTCTACAGAGCCAGTGTACTGATTTCATTATTGTATGTCTGTGAAACCTGGACAGTCTAACAGCACCATGCAAGGAAACTGAATCACTTCCATTTGAATTATCTTAGGAAGATTCTGAAGATCACCTGGCAAGGTAAGGTATCTTTCTCAAGCTTAACTGCCAATCATTCCAACTACTTCAGAGGGCACAACTCCGATGGGCTGGTGATATTGTTTGTTGAAATGTAAAACATATGCTTGCCCAAAATACTATTGTATGGATAACTTACACGGGCAAGCATCTGCATAGCAGTCAGAAAAAGTGATACAAGGACACTCTTAAAGTCTCTTAAGAATTTTGGAATTGGTTGTGTGACATGGGTGACACTGGCACAGGACGGCTCAGCATGGCGTGTCCACATCAGAGAAGTTGCTGTGTTCTATGAGCAAAGCAGAATTGAAACAGCTCAAAGGAAACACAAGATGTGCACATTTAGAGAATCCACCCCACATGTTCACATGGACTATTTGTGTCTGACCTGTGGTAGAGCATTCCAAACTCGTATTGGTCTGATCAGTCACAGTCGGACACGTGGAAACTTTAGCATAGTGATGTCATTGTGGTCCTCTTTGAGAATGAGGAATAACAACCAACCCAACAGACACACAACCAATATAAGTATTACTCTGTGTGGAACGGAAACTTCTGATGCACTCCCCTCATACTAAGGTGGGGAAAATACTCCTTTGCTAGGTGATTGCGTGGATAAGTGCTGAGACTAGAGTTGGGAGAACCTCAATTCTAATTCAGCCTCAGATACTTGCTAGCTGTGTGACCTTGGGCAAGCCACTTAACCTCTGTCTGCCTTAGTTTGCTCACTCCCCTTCCCTCCATTTGCTTTTACCAGAGAGTCACTGAAAATGTTTTAAGTAACATAATTAATTGTTTCTCTGAACACTCAGCCTTCAAATGTTCCATCGCATCATACGGAAATCTTTCCTAGGACACCATATACAACCAGAAAATCAGAGTCAAAGGAATATCAATATTAGCTCACATTCATGTCTCACACGGAATGAATGAATGAATGAAAAGCACCCTGTGGAGGTGGTTCTGCAGACAGATCAAATTTCTAAGGACTGATTGCATCAATCCCTGAAATTTGTAGTCCATTGTCTCAAAGATGCATCATATAGTTCTCTCAATTGGCAGAGAGAAGGAATTGTCCAAGCCCAGAGTGGATTTTGTTACACCAGCTGAGGGGCAGTTTGCTGACAAGTGGCTGAGAGCATTGGTTTCTCTGCTCTGACCGCTATAATCTGAAAATCCAGGAGGTTGCAAAATCTGACTCAGCAATGAATGAATGAATAAATGAGCAAGTATTTAATAATGCCTACTATGTGCCTGATACTCTGCTAGGCTGTGAGAATGCAAATCCAAAAGTCCTTGGGGATACAACACATATGGGAAGGGGAGGATCAGTGGAGTGGCAATGGGAAACACTGTGAGTGAAGTCATAGGGTGGTCAGATTCCATCAGCAATAATGCTAGAATTGATTTGATGACATGGAAAAAGATAATTATATGATAATATGCAAGTTTCTACTCATTCATTCAATAACAGTTCAGTATAGCTCAGTACCAGGACAGAGGATGAAACCTGAGAGGAGAAGTTAAAGATAGTGAGGAGAAGTTAAAGATAGGAGTGGTCTCTGGAGGTCCTGGCATGGAAGGTCACAGTTTCTGGTAGGGAGAAAGAAAGGCGTGTGCAAGATGCTTACCCTTGGTGTGCTGGTGGTTGGCTGGGTAGGATGTATAAATAACACACTGTAGCATGGGAAAGAAAGAGAAGGGAAAGGTCATCCATCTAGAACCTTACCAAAACAAAATAAAATGTTCACAAATAATATTATAAGACCTCAGGGCTGTAGATGGGTATAGTGACCTACAATTATAGTTAATCAGCCTCCAGTGATAGGTTAATGTTTAAATAGCCAGAGTACACAATTAGTTCAAAACAAAGGCATTTGACAAAATGGCACTGTAAGAAAAGCACAAGAAACTGTTTTCTCCATAATCAATTGTCAGTCTCCCACAAATAAACACAGTATCAATGGGAAGAATGAACACACAGCAGAGTACAGAAGTCTAGAGCAGTGGTTCTCAACCTTCCTAATGCCGCCACCCTTTAATATAGTTCCTCATGTTGTGGTGACCCCCAACCATAAAATTATTTT
>CM053583.1:178559609-178581030 GCA_028627135.1 Pseudochirops cupreus
TAACTCAAATGACAAAAGAGGCCCAAAAAGCCAATGAGGAGAAGAATGCCTTAAAAAGTCAACTTTGCCAGATGGAAAAAGAATCTCAAAAGCACTCTGAAGAGAATAATTCTGTCAAAATTAGAGTGAAGCAAATGGAAGCAAGAGAACTAAATCTCTCTTAGGGCAGTTAGAGAGTATAAGTATAAGTTGACTTTGATGTCATGACAAAAAAAATTGAGGGATGGAAAAAGGATTGCATTGGGAGAAGAGGAGAGGGGGAGTCAGAATAGGGTAAATTATATTACATGAAGAGGTACAAAATCATATTACAGTAGAGGGAAAGAGGGAAAGAAGAGACAGGTGATCATAGCTTGAATCTTTCTCTCATTGAATTTGGTTCAGAGAGAGAGAGTAACATACACGCTCAGTTGAGTTTTAAAATTTTTCTTACCCTATAGAGAAGTAGAAGTGGATAAAGGAAAGAAAAGGAGAAGCTAAACAAAAGGAGGAGAAGAGAGGGCAGAAGTAGGAGGGGAAAGAGGAAAGAAAAAGGTGGGGAACTGATAGAAAGGAGGGAATATTGAGGGAAGTGGTGTTCAGAATCAAAGCACTGGTGAGAAGGGACAGGGAGAAAGGAGAGAGAAAAGTAAGAGGGGAAATAGGATGGAGTCTAATGCACTGTTAGTAACCATAACTGTGAATGGTGATGGGAAGAACTCTCTCATAAAATGGAAGTGGATAACAGAATCAATTAAAAACCAGAATCTTCCAATATATTATGTACAAGAAACACATCTGAAGCGTAGAGACACACACAAAGTCAAGGTAAAAAGCTGGAACAGAATTTATTATGCTTCAGCTGAAGTAAAAAAAAAAAAGCAGGGTACCATAGACAATGAAGTAATACCACTACTAAACATATATGCACCAAGTGGTATAGCATCGAAATTATTTGAAGAGAAGCTGAGTAAGTTACAGGAATAGAACAGTAAAATTATATTACTGGGGAAACTCAGTCTCAGGACTCAGGAATACCTCTCAGAACTAGATAAATGTAACCACAAAATAAACAAGAACGATATTAAGGTGAACAGAATTTTAGAAATGTTAGATATAAAAGACCTCTGTAGGAAACTAAATGGGGATAGACAGGAATATACCCTTTCTCAGGGGTACATGACTCATACACAAAAACTGACAATGTAGTATGACACAAAAACATCTTACTCAAATGCAGAAATGCAGAAACAGTAAATGCATCCTTTTCAGATTGTGATGCAATTAAAATTACATGTAATAAAGGCCACAGAAAGAAAGACTGAAAATTAATTGAGAACCAAACAATCTAATCCTAAAGACTGAGTGGGTCAAACAACAAATCACAAAGAGGATCAATAATTTCATCAAAAAGAATAACACTAATGAGACAACATGTAGGATGTAGCCATAGCAATTCTTAGGGAAAATTTTATATCTCTAAATTCTTATCTGAATAAAATACAGAAAGCACAGATCAAGGCATTGGGCATGCAACTAAAAAATTTAGAAAGAGAACGAATTTAAAAGCCCCAATTAAATACCAAATTAGAAATTCTGAAAAGCAAAGAAGAGATTGATAAAGCTGGAAGTAAGAAAGCTACTGAATAAACAGAACTAAGAGCTGGTTTTATGGAAGAAATAAATAAACTTTTGGTTAATTTGATTTTTTTTTAAAGAAGAAAACCAAATTACCAGTATCAAAAATTAAAAGGGTGAATTTACCACCAGTGAAGAGGAAATTAAAGCAATCATAAGGAGCTATTTTTCACAACTGCATGCCAATAAATCTAACAATCTAAGTAAGATGGATGAATATTTATAAAAATATAAATTGCCCAGATTAACAGAAAAGGACATAAAATATTTAATAACTCCATTTCCGAAAAAGAAATTGAACAAGTTATCAACAAAGGCCTTAAGAAAAAAATCTCCAGAGCTGGATGGATTTACAGGTGAATTCTACCAAATGTGTAAAGAGAAATTAATTCAAATGCTATATAAGCTTTTTGGTAAAATTGACAAAGAAGGAGGCCTACCAAATTCCTTTTATGACACAAATATGGTACTGATGCCTAAATCAGGAAGAGCCAAATCAGAGAAAGAAAATTATAGAATAATTTCCATAATGAATAGCAATTCAAAAAATGTAAATAAAATATTAGCAAAAAAGGTTACAGCAATTTATGAGTAGGATAATACACTATGACCAGATGGGATTTACCAAGAATGCAGGGCTTGTTCACTATTAGGAAAACTATTAGCGTAATTGACCATATCAATAATAAAATGAACAGAAATCATATGATTATTTCAATAAATGCAGAAAAAACTTTTGACAAAATACAAAACCCATTCCCATTAAAAACACCAGAGAGCATAGGAGTCAATGGAGCTTTCCTTAAAAAGATAAGTAGCATCTATCTAAAACGATCAGCAAGCATTATATGTAGTGGGCATAAGTTAGAAACTTTCCCAGTAAGAGCAGAGGTGAACTAAGGATTCCCATTACCACCTATTATTCAATATTGTGCTTGAAACATTAACTTTACCAATAAAAGAAGAAAAAGAAATTGAAGGAACTTGACTAGGCAATGAGGAAACAAAGCTATCATTCTTTGCAGACGATATGTTGTTATATTTAGAGAATCCTAGATAATCAACTAAAAAACTATTTGAAACAATTGATAACTTTAGAAAAGCTTCAGGATATAAAATATACCCACATAAATCATCAGCGTTGTTGGTGCGATGACTGAAGTATTCAACCTGGAATCAAGGCAGCCTCAGCTCAAAGTTCCTATTTCTTAGGTTTCAGACTCTGGACGAATTGCTTAACTTCTCCCAGTCTCAATGCCCACATGTATAAAATGGGTTTGATAATAGCATCTCCCCCCATGTGGTTATGAGAATCAAGAGACTTTTGAATGAAGTGCTTTTGAGAATCAAGTGCTTTTGAAACCTTAAAGCACTAGCTCAGTGATTAGAATGATATTGGGAAGGACCA
Source organism: Pseudochirops cupreus (assembly GCA_028627135.1). Lineage (NCBI taxonomy): Eukaryota > Metazoa > Chordata > Mammalia > Diprotodontia > Pseudocheiridae > Pseudochirops > Pseudochirops cupreus. The sequence continues at coordinate 178,562,635 of CM053583.1, forward strand.
CTTGCTAAGTATGAAAAAGAAGAGATTCTTTATCCATTATAGGTTGGGTCATTTTAGTATCTCTTCTAACTCCCAGTTTCTGATTCTATTAGCTCCAACAACAGTCCAATGAGGTAATTGCAATTTTTGATGTGAACATATATCTATGGCCTAGAAGTTTGGAGAGAGCTAATAACCCATCTAGAACAATTATCTCATTTTTCATTTAAGGAAACTGAGGGCTAAGGAGGTTAAGTGACTGACTCCCTAAAGTCACAAAGGCCATAGGTAGGATTTCAATGAAAATCCTCCGTCCTCAGAATTGTTATTCCAAGTCAATGAATTCACTTTGGAAAATTCCAACAATTTTCCCACACTGTAAGTCAATTTTTATCTTTTTTCCCTGGTTAACAAGCCTTTATTTTCTCTCCCTTTTAACAAATATACACAGTTAAGCAAAACAAACCTGGGAAGAAATGTATGAACTGATACAGAAAATGTCAGCACCATAACAATTTATACCATAACAAAAAGACTGGTAAATCAAACAACTTAAGACCTCTGATTAATGAAATGACCAACCATGACAGGAGGTGGGCTTGGGGGGAGGGAACATGCATTTGTTAGGTGACTATTATATGCAAGGTACTGTGCTAAAGCGCTTTAGGAATGTTATCTCCTTTGATCCTCACAACAAGTCTGAGAGGTAGGTGCTATTATTATCTTCATTTTACAGGTAAGGAAACTGAGGCAGACAAAGGGGAAGTAAATCACCCAGTTAGACAATTCATAAATGTCTGAAGCTGGATTTGAATTCAGGTCTTCCTGATTCCAGATCCACTGCTATATCATACACTACAGACCAGTGATGAAGAATGTTGTCAACACTCTGTCAGAGACAAAGTATGCAGAATGAGACTCGTGTTTTCAGACATGGGCAGCTCTACTTCTTAGAAAATTTTTCCAAATATCAAGCTTCAATTTGCCTATTTGCAACTTTCGGTCTCTGGGGCCACACAGAACAAGTCTAAATCCTCTTCTAAATGATGGTTCTAGAGGCAGCTAGTTGGTGCATTGGACAGAGTCCCAGCCCTGGAATCAGAAGGATCTGAGTTCACATCCAGCCTCAGACACTTACTAGCTATGTGAGTCTGGACAAGTCACTTAACCCCAACCACCTCTCAAAACAAATTAAATGATGGTCTTACAAATAATTAAAAATAGATATCTTCTCTCCTTTGACCTCCCCCTCAACCATGAATCTTCTGTCCATTCTAAGCATGTCTTTTTCCTGGAACTGATCTTCATTCAGCATAGACTCTACCCAGTATAATGAGTTGAGTTCTTTTTTGGAGTAGGAAGACCAGGGTACAAATCCTTCTACTGACACAATTTCTGTGTCTTCCTGCACAAGCCCTCTTGCAGCCTTAGTTTCTTCATATGTAAAATGGAGGTGATAATAGTACCTCAGATTTTCTGCAGGGGTCAAATAGAAGCTTTATTAAGTTCTCCATCTATAAGGCCTCTCCACAAACCTTAAAGCCCCATTCAAATGTCAATTACTTTCATGACCATGGCTTCTTTGCCAGATGATCTTTGGCTCATCAACGTCCTTCCTAAATTGGGGTACACAGAACAAACCACAATACTGAAGATGTGGGACAGACAAGATGGATCAAGTATCACCTCCTCAGTCCTGAAACTACATCTTTCTTAATGAAGCATACGATAGATCCCCTTGGTGTTTTCTGGCCAACCTATCACACAGAAGACACCTACTGTTCTTTAAGCCTACTAATGGTCCCAAGCCTTTTTCAGAAAATACTGCTGAGTATCCATGGGTACACACATAATGTCTTTTTGAAATTGGTGATTGAAATCAAGTGTAAGAAAATTTATTTTTCTTTATTCCATGTCATTTTAATAGATCTAGTTGAGCATTCTAGCCTGTCCAAGACTGTTTTTATTTTGACTTTATAATTATATTACTTAGTTAACTCTTCCAGCTTTGTGTCTCCTGTACATCTGAGAAAAATTCCATCCCTGTCTGTATCCAAGCCATGAATACAAATAATCAAAAGTAAGGCCCAACCATTGATCCCTGGGACATTCCACTGGAGTCCTCCAGTAGAATTGACACTTTCAACATCAAGGATCACTCTTTTAGTCTGGACAGTTCTGAAACCATATAGCTGCCCTATGGTCCCTCTCTATAATAACCTCCCATTGATACTATACCTGCACTTAGAGTTGCTGCTACAAGGTGAACACTGATGCCTACCTATGAATGCATGCAACAGTCAATTAGGTTTTCCCCAGGTATAGAGAGCTGATTTTGGGAAATAAAATACATTATTTTGCTTTATGAAATAAAATTTAAATTTATTAAAATAACCATTATAATTATATACCAATCAGTAATGGTAAATATTTATGCATCTCTACTGATACATGTAAAAGTGATCATAACAAAAATCATCCCCTGATAATAATGGATAATTCCTCCACGGCTTTGGGACGACATCTCTGGAAAAAAAAAAGAGTCCTGTATTTTTTCTTTCTTCAGCAAGACTATTCAGAGTTTTGGGTCAAATTGAGAGTATCTGCCCACTGAAAAATTTCCTCTTCCTTATACTGCATGAAATATGTCATTGATAGTTGAAAGCATTTTCTCCTCCTAAATCTCTTGCAAAGTAGACCAGTACTTTCACTACAATGTTCAGGCTATTGTGTATAATATTTCAAAAAATTTATCTGTTTTGTGTTATGGTACATAGATACTATATGCCTCAGGCCACACAATGCCAATGAACAGTGCTGAAATGTGAAAAGGGGTCATGAGTGGAAAAAGAAGGAAAGAAATAGGAATTTGAGAAACAAACCTAGTTCAGAGGCATGATATAGAAGAGATGGGAGACTGCTTTTAAAAAGGCACATATTGAAACTCACTATGTGAAAAAAAAGAGCCACTAATACATTTTTAACATAATGGAAATTTTATCCTTCGAAGGATGGAGAAAATATTAAGGGGGAATTCTATTCTGGAGCTAATTCTCACTAATAGGAGGAACTAATTACTGACATAGAAATTATAGGAAATCTCAGAGGAAATGAATTCCTACGATTTGAAAGAGATGAAGAACTGTGGGCGTGATTGCATGGGAACATGGATTTTGTGGAAACAGACTTCAAAGGTTAAGAGGAAAGATAGGTGAGATCCTATGGATAAAATATCTACAATGAAAATCAGCCCTTGAGGAAAGAATGATGTGTAAAATGAAATTCTGAAAATTAAAAAGAAAACAATTTCAATGAAGAGGGGGAATTCATCTGAAGAGATTCATCTGGAGAGACAAATCTGGATTCACATAGACCTCACTAACCAACTTAGATTTTTTTAAAAGAAATGGACAAGAAGAAAATCGCCCCCTGCTAATAATGAATAATTCCTCCATCCAGAAGATGAAATTGGAGAAAGATAAAAATGGACAAATATGAGCACCAGACATGTTATTACGAGGGAAGGTAAGAATCAAAAAAGGGTCATTTCTCCCCTGTATATGGATAAAGAGGGTTACAAGAAGTAACAGGTGCATCCTCAGGGTGAATGGGATGATAAGTAATAACAGAGAGAAGGAAGAGATGCCTAATTTTTATCTTGCTTCTGTTTACAAATGAAAATATGTACCCTGTAAATTAAAGAACAAAAATACCTAAAAGGGAGTTAATATCCATGACAACTAAGGTGATATTAAAGGAGCCCTTAATTTCACTTGAATTGAAGTCACCTGGTCCACATCAGTCACATCCCCAAATACCAAAACAATTATGAGAGATGACTGACAAGGAATTGTTGGTAATAAGGCATTTGAAATGTCATGGAAGACAAAAGTGTCATAAGATTGGAGAAGGGCACGTGTTTATCTAAATTTTCAAACCAGGAAAAATAAGAGTCAGCCTGTGTGTTTGACTTTAAATTCTGAGAAAATTCTAGAATGGGTCATTAAGGATATAGTGCAGTGGTTCTCAACCTGTGGGTAGCGACCCCTTTGGGGGTTGAACAGGGTCACCTAAGACCATTGCAAAACACATATTTCCCAGTCTTAGGAACCAGGCAGGTCTGCCCACATGCAGATAACGCCCACCTATGAGTATTAAAGGGTCATAGCATTAGGAAGGTTGAGAACCACTGATAGAGTGTGTCTACATGTAAGAAGGAAAGCAGTATAGCACTGCAATGAATAGTTCACACCAGACCAACTTCACTGTTTTTCTAGGCAAGAGCACAAATGCAGAGATGAGTACTATACTATGGATATGATTTACCTAGATTTTAGCACAGCATTTAAAATTATATTTCATACTTTTCTTGAAGAAAAGATGGAAAGAGGTGCCCTAGATGGTAATTCAATCAGACACATTCAAAACTGGTTGGATGGTTGGACTCAAGGCATAATTGTTAATGATTCAAAGTCATTTTGGCAGGAGGTCGCCATTGGAGAAGCCCCAGAGATCTGTCCTTGGTCTTACACTTTTTAACATTTTTTTCATAATGATTTGGGTGAAGGCAGGTGATGTTCATCAAATTTGCAGATAACATTAATCTGAGAGGAAGAGCTAACAAAGAAGGTAACAGAGGCAGTATCCAAAAAGATCAAGAAGGCCAGAGCATTGGGATGAAATTAATTCAATGGAAATGTGGGAGGTGGTATGGCACAGAGAACAGAGAAATGGCTTTGAAGCCTGGATTCAAGTCCCAGCTTTGACCCCTGTCAACTGTATGATCCTGAGCAAATCCCTTACCTGCTCAGGACAACTCTGTCAGCCTGTACTGAGAACATGCTGAGCTGCATTGTTCAGGGGGAGATTTCTCATCTGGGCATTCGCTATATTAGCGCCATCTCAGGCCTAGTTGCTAGCCTTAAAATAAAGATAAATTTCAATTCTTGCACTCGGATATTTGAAAGCTTCTCATGTTCAATTCAGAAGAAATTAGATTTATTCTACATGGCCCCAGAGGACAGAAACAGAGTCCTGAGGAGAAGTCCAAGGAGGTATATTTAGGCTTAGAACTTCTCAACAATTAGAGCTATCTGAAAGTGGCATGTGCAGAGTCAGCTGGGGATGGATTCCTCTTCCTTAGAGGCTTTGGGAGGGTTCAGTGAGAACTTGTTAGCTATGTTTTTATGGCAAATGCTTTCAGGTGTGGGTTGCTGTGTGATAGTCACCTGGGTCCCTTCCAATGCTCGAGTTCTGTAACTCTGTGATTGAAAGTTTTAGGGGTTTGCATCTTTAGCTTTTCAAATTAGCTAGCTAGCTAGCTAAATACACACATACATATGTACATACACATGCATGTACATGTGTGTATATATACACATGTGTGCATACACATACACATATATATACACACACACACATATATACACATATATACATATAGATGTGTGTATACACATATTTTCCCCCCGACACCTCATAGCTTTAAAACAATCATAGAGATGCTTATTTGGATTTCTATGTATCTCATTCTCCTATGGAATTTCATGTGACTTTTACCTTACGTGATGTTTCTATTTCCTTACCCTATGGATATGGTTATGTGGTGAACTGGAATTGATTGCCATGTTGGGTCTGGAGTCAGAAGACCCAGCTTCATATTTGCCGCTTGATACCAGTATGACCTTGGGCAACCTCCAGATTCCTCAACTGTAATGTGTGGGGTTTGTATTAAGTGACCTTGAAGGTTCCTTTTAACTATAATAATATTGTACGATCTTTGATTTATTCTAGGGTTTTTAAAAGTCATTACACTGGAGGAATATGTGGACCACTACTCTTCCATCTTGCTCATAATATGGCTTGCCACTTCTTCTCCTTAATATGTTCTTTTATTTGTGGTCCAACACAAGGTAGACAGGCTTATCTTGAGTACTTTACTAAATTTAAGTAGAGCAAAAGGGGTAGTGCATGGGAGGAAGTGGGGAGAGAATGAAGTGGTACTAGGGGTGGAACTGAGTTAGGACTCACACATTTGAAAACTGACGTGTTAAAAACTGCACACAGGCTTAGCATTTGCAATCTAAAGTTTTAGTTAGATCAAAACTGAGTAGCAAAAACCACTTGTAAAAATAGATTTAATAATGCAAGTATAGGCAATATAAGAGCGTGAGCAGCATCATTATAATGTGCCCTCCTTTCTTATTCCTATTTAGGAAAATGTCAAATTGCTTTCTGACTTCCAAAGGATAATGGGGAAATCAGGTGGCCACAGGACACGGCATTCATTACTGGATTTGAACACATTATGATAAAATTGCATGCAGCTTAATAGCTCCCAAAGTAGCATATGTTATAATATTTTAAATGAAACATTAGTTGTAAAGCATTGTTCTGCCAGAATCTTTTATAGTTAAAATGAGTTTTTTAAATCTTTAACTATCTAGTATTTAAAGAAATATTAGGAGGAAGGCTGTGGGAGCTTTATTTCAGTCACCTACTTTCAAGACTCACGGAATAATCATTTTCTGAGAAGCAGAGTACCTTTGGACAAATGAGGGCCGGCTACAGTCACTGAGTGCTACACAGCAAACAGATTTTGGAACACACCAACTCTATGTTACCTGAGTACAAGCCAGATATGCAGTTTTCCAGCCATAGGCAAAGATGATAGCTGTAATTCATGCCATTTTATGACATTTCATGGAACATTTGGTCATTATGACATTTATGATGCAATGAAATAGGCCATAAAGTGTTGTAAATTGTTGGGAACAAAAGACATATTCATATTTGTGATGGGCACTTTAGTTTCAATCAAGATGTTGATACGTTAAATCAAAACTCCACTTATAGCTTAAAGTTTTAGGGGCATTGAGGAAATTTTCTCCTCTTCTGCACAAATAATTTGGAGCTAAAAGAGAGAATACAGGCTAAAACTGGGTATTAGCAGATTTATTCTTTCTTTAGTACTTCTGAGTAATGCCCTACATTATTATGATCAGCAAATCTAGAACTAAGAAAGAATAATGCTCGTCTGATTATTTAGGTGTGTTGTGTTGTTGTTGATGTCCACTTTTTTTTTTCCAGTTGTGTTTGACCCTCCATGACACCGTTTGTGGTTCTATTGATCCAAAGATACTGGAGTGGATTGCTATTTCCTTCTCTAGCTCATTTTATAGGTAAGAAAACTGAAGCAAACAGGGTTAAGTGACTTACCCAGGGCCACCCAACCAGTAAGTGTCTGAAGCCAGATTTGAACTCAAGAAGAGATGTGTTCATGACTCCAGGTCCAGTATTATATCTTCTTCACTACCTAGCTGCCCTTAAGTATAAGTCTGGGCAAAGATAAGTCTTCTAGATTATTCCAGGGGTGAATAACTTCTTTGTCCATTTTCCAGATGATGCTTTGGGGCTCATCCTCTATTAAAGGATCAGATACAAAAAAGGGGATTCTTTTTCTGGATTTTTAAAAAACTCTACTTACTCACAGATTCAAGAAGCAAATGAAAACCACAAGAGACACAGCGTGTCAAAGTGGATAAAAAACTGGCCTCCAAGCCTGGAAGATCTGGATTCAAATTCCACCTCGGCCATCTGTGGGCTTTGTGATCCTGGCCAAGTCCTTTGGAACTTTTCAATGCACTTGATAATTCTCTAAAACAGTAAGTAGTAGAAACAGTGCTGCCTTGCATCATTAAAGGGACTTTCCTCTTTTAAGAGTTCCCTATACTAATTTGACCCAACACCCTCCATTTCTCCTTAAAAACAATGATTTATGTTTGATGTTATTTTATATTTGCACCGAACTTCACATGCATAATCTCATCTGGTTTTCACAACAAGCTTGAGAGAGGGCAAGAACAGAAGTGGCACTTGCTCTGTGCAAAGCCTTGTGCTAAGCTCTTCACAAAGAGCATCTCATTTGATCCTCACAACTCTACAAGGTAGGTGCTGTTGTCATCCCCATTTTACAGCTGAGCAAACTGAGGCAAAGAGCATTTAAGTGACTTACTGACTCCAGTAAGTGACTTACTGACTACCCACTGCACTATATAGAACTTTCCTCAGTTAGGAGTTCCCTATACCAATTTTAAAAATCGAGTTAAAAAAAAGAATTTTACAATCCCCTTAAAACAACACTTGAAGTTTTTTTTTTCTATTTTATGCTTGCACCATATTTTCTGTTCATAACCTCATTTGGTCCTCACAATAAGATGGAGAAGTAGCATGAATATACACATTTTTTCATTGTTCCTTGTGATGTAACTGGTGAAGGGAATTCTTATGGAGGAGATGCCCTCTGTCAATGCAGAAAGCCAACTGAATGTATTTGAATGTCATTGTCCCAGTTTTCAGATGAGGACACAAAGATGTAAGTTTAGAAATTTATTTCTCCATGATGAGAGAGCTAGTGAAGGATGGAACTGGGATTTGAACTCAGCTCATCTAAGTTCAAGTTGAATGTTCATCCCAACATACCAGGATGCCTCAAAACAGTGTTACATGGCTTTAGTAAATGCCCAGCACGCTAAGATGAAGGAACCCCTGGGGGAGAAAGCAGGTATCTTTTCTGGGAGAATCTCAATCAATCTCTCTCTCTCTCTCTCATATGCATGTATGTATGTACGTGCATGCAAACAGATATGTATATTATATTTATTCATATTTTCTTGTACTGGTCAGCTAGATGATGCAGTGGATTGAGTGCTGGGCTTGGAGTCAGGAAGACTTGAATTCAAATCTGGGTTCATGCACTTACTAGCTGTGTGATTCTGGGCAATCTCTTATCCCTGCTTTCAAAATGAACTGATAAAGAAAATAAGCTACTCCGGTACCTTTGCCAAGAAAACCCCCAAAAAGGGCACAAAAAGATGGAAATGACTGAACAGTAAATGTATATATGTATGCATATAAACACATCTCTCTATAGAGAGACAGATATAGAAGTAGATATGTCTGGACATGTCTAAGTAATATATCTATAGTTATCTATTTATCTATCGATCTCTATCTTTATCATCATATATATATACATACACATGCATATTATATATATATATATATACATACATACATATATATATATACAGATATATACTGACTAGTATATGTGTGTATGTGGGTATATCTATATATCTATACACACATGTATACATACATATACATACATGCATGCATGCATGCATACATATACTGGTCAGCTAAGTGGTTCAGTGGATAGAGTGCTGGACTTGGAATTAGTAAAACATGAGTTCAAATCTGACCTCAGACACTAACTGTGACCCTGGCCAAGTTATTTAACTCTGTTTGCAAAATGAGTTGGAAAAGGAAATGGTAAACTACTTCAGTATCTCTATCAAGAAAACACCAAATTGAGTCATGACAGCATGACTATTATTAATAACCAGCAAACGCAACAATGGTGACAAATATATGTATGCGTGTTCATGTGTAGGTATGCATGCGTGCACACATATATGTTTATGCTCTATTTATTCATCCTTCCTTGTCAAGTATTGCACTTCTAATGGGATTCAATGCCTCAACGTAAGGTTTGACAATTGATGATATATTGGGGAAGCAGAAGATGGAAGAATTTAAAAGTTTCCTAGATTGTGAACCTTAGTGAACAGTAGTGCCATTGACCAGAGATGGGGAACTTAACTAGAGGTGAAAGGAAGCAGGGATGGAAGTTGGGAAGTCAAGTGGTTTATGTAGAAAGCTCATGAGCTCTACTTTGAAAACACTGAATTTGAGAAGATATTGAACTAGAACTCAGAAAAAAAAATTGAGAGCTGGTTGCGTAGATCTGTGAAAAATCCTATGGAGACATAATGTACAATCTTAACTTCCAGGGTGGTGAATCCATGAAAGGCGATGAAATAACAGAGACTTTAAAGAAATAAAAAAAAAAGTGGGGGGATCCCTGGATGGATATCTGGATTACATATAATTATTTTTTGAGCAACAATTCAGACATTTGGGCACATATATATATATTTATATGCAAAATACATACACGATTATAACCACAAATTAAGTATTATTTAATCATAAAACCAAATCCTTTCAGCAGGACACCAAGGAGGTGAAGTTATTTAATATATTGTATTGCAAGTTTATCAGCTGGGTCTGTGAGTTTGATAGTTACGATAATAGCACATCACCTCCCCTGATGGCCAGGCCTGATCCAGCATGCCTATCTATGGTCAGGGACCCTGACCAACCTACTTAAAGGTTCTGAAGATTCTGAATGGGAACAAACTGAAGTTAGAGAGTCAGACCTTAATGGTCACCATGTACCTTGGGGTTACCAAGGTGTTCTTCAGATATATTAGTTTTTTCAAGATGTGCTCAGACTCTTCTGATAATAGAAAATAACTCTGGCCCATTAAAGCCTCCAATTAGGAAGAAAAAAGCATGAGATTCCTTGTACTGGGGTCTCAAAGTTACCTTTTCTGAAGTCATAGATTTTTCTTCCAATGATCCTTTATGAGATATTATGGGGCAGAGATATTTTTCTCCTATCAGTTGCAGAGAGTTATTTTGAGGAGTGTAGAGAGCTAATGACCAGAGAATTAACAGCCTGGTAAAAGAGGCACAAAAACATACTGAAGAAAATGACACCATAAAAAATAGTACTGGCCAAATGGCAAAAGAGGTACAAAAATTGACTTAAGAAAAGAACTTCTTAAAAAGCAGAATTGACCAAATGGAAAAAGAGACACAAAAGTTCACCGAAGAATATAATTCCTTAAAATTAGAATTTCTAAAGTGGAAGATAATGCCATCATAAGACATCAAGAAAACAATAAAATAAAGACAAAAGAATGAAAAAAAAAAAAACCAGGAGGAAATGTGAACCATTTCTTTGGAAAAATAACTGCCTTAGAAAATATATCAAGGAGAGATCATGTAAGAATTATTGGACCACCTGAAAGTAATGTCAGTATTAAAATCATATGCACCAAATGGCATAACATCCAAATTCTTGAAAGAAAAGTTAAATCATCTACAGGAGGAATTAGGTAGTAAAACTATATTAGTATAGGAATTCAATTTTACCCTTTCAGAACTAGGTAAATCTAATCATAAAATAGACAAGAAAGACATCAAGGAGGTTATAGGATCTTAGAAAAGTTTGATATGCTAGACCTCTGGAAAAAACTGAACAGGAATAGAAAAAGATATACCTTTTTTTTTCTCAGCTATACATAGCATCTGCACCAAAAATGAACAACTCTTTTGGTAGAAAATCCTCACAAACTAATGCAGAAATGCAAAAATATTAAACTGGCCCTTTTCACATCATATTACAATAAAAATTGCATTCTATAAGGGGCCTTAGATGCATGAATTCAAAATTAATTGGAAACTAAATTATCCAATCCTAAGAATGAGTGGGTCAAAAACAATTATAGAAATAATATTTTCCTTAAAGAAAATAATAGCAATAAGACAACGTACCAAAATTTGTGGGATGCAGTCAACACAATACTTATGGAAATTTTTACATCTTTAAATGCTTATAATAATAATAAAGAGAAAAAACATATCAATGAATCAGGCATGCAATTAAAAAAACTAGAAAAAGAACAAATTTCAAATCCTCAATTAAACACTATAGCAGAAATCTTGAAAATCAAAGGAAAATTTTAGAAAATTAAAAAAATGAACTGATAAATAAAACTGGAGTCTGGCTTTATGAAACAATTAATAAAATACATAAACCAATGGTTAACTTGATTTTTTAAAAGAAAGATGAAAATCAAATTACCACTATCAAAATGATGAAGGGGAAGGCATCACCAGTGAAGAGAAAAAGGAAGCAGTTATTAGAAGCTATTTTGTCCACTTATATGCCAATCTAAGTGAAATTTATGAATATTTACAAAAACATAAATTGCCTAGATTAACAGAAGATGAAATAGGATACTTAAGTAACCCTATCTTAGAAAAAGAAATTGAAAATCCCCAGCATCAGATGGATTTACAGCTGAATCCTACCAAACATTTAAACAATAATTAATTCTAATACTCTACAAACTATTTGGAATAACAAGCAAAGCAGGAGTCCTACCAAATTTCTTTAATGCCTAAAATAGCAATACTCCTGCTAGGTCTGTATCTCGAAGAGTTCAAGGAAGAAGAAAGGGACCCATATGTACAAAAATATTTATAACAGCTATTTTTGTGGCAGTGAGGAACTGCAAATTGAGGAGATGCTCAGCAATTGGGAAATGACTAACCAAATTGTGCTATATGACTACAATGGAATACTATTGTACTATTACAGGGGATAATGAGAAGGTAGTTTCAGAAAATCTTGGAAAATTTATATGAACTGATGCAAACTGAACAGAACCAAGAGAATACTACATAAAGTAATGACAACACTAGAATGATGCCCAGTGGTGAAGGATTTAGGTACTTTGATCAAGATAGTGATCCAAGACAATTTCAGAGGAGTTATGAAATGCTGAAAAATTCTATCCACCTCCAGAGAGAAAATGGATAAAGTCTGAATGCAGATTGAAGCATAATTTTTTTTCACTTTATTTTTCTTGTTTTTCTTTTTGCATCACGGCTATTATGGAAATGTGTTTTGTATGACTTCACATGTATAATTGATATCACATCACTTGCTTCTCAATGGGTCAGGGGGGGATGTGGGGAAGGGAGAGATTTTGGAATTAAATTTTTTAAATGAATGCTAAAAATAAATAAGATTTTTTTTAAAAAAAATGTTGACCTAGATGAATCTGTCCATGTTGCTCAGTTTCTGTTGTTCATATTTGATGGTCATTTACCCAAAACACAAAAATATTAGAGGGGTTATTGATTCAAACACACACACAAAAAAATTGGTTTCTTTAACTTATCAAATTGTTGCCTGTTCAGTGAAATTCAAGTCAGAAGATCAAAGGATCACACACAATTTGTACTATGACTTAGAGGTCATTTGGTACAGTCTTTGGCCATCACAGAGAAAAAGAGAATTGTAGAGAAAAGAGCTCTTCTCAGGAAATATTCTCTTTTTTCCTCTAAATTTTGAAACTCATGCTTGTAAGTGTTTTATGACATGTCATGCTTATAAATGAAGCTCCATACTTGAAATTGCATTTTTAAGTGAGGAAGCTGCCAGGGCTCACTCTGGGGACCAGGCATGCAGGGCTCTGAATAACTTACATTCTCAAGTGGACTTATTGCTCCTTGTCATCTTCAACTTAAAGCTCCTCTGGAGGCGAGTTACAGCAAATCACCTCGAAAGTGGCAAAGGCATCATGTCACTGTGGCAGTTCTGGACAAGAAGGAGGTGTGTGCTCAAACAGAGCTAGATGACATCTGTCAGCAGAAGTACAAATATGAGATTTTGGAGCTGTACTATTCTAGTTCCTGCCCCAGCAGCACGTGAGGAAGATAACCAAAGATGAAAGGAATTGGTTAAATAACCAATACTCTGTTCTCTACTCCTTGTCACCACCTTAACAGACATACAACTATTTTTGCCAAGATGAAGGAGTAAGTCTGGGTTGCTACATTGCTCACTATTTCCAATCATGAGGTCATAGATTTGTAGATGAAAGGGACAATATAGGCAATCTAGCTGAATATTCTCAAAAACTGAACCTAAGAGAAATTACATTTATTATAAATTAAGGTCAAATAGAGAAAAAGATTCAAACCTAGGTCCTCTGACTCCAATGCCAGAGCTGTTTCAGGTAGATTGTATTATCCACTTAGTCGAGGGCCACATATCTTCATGGAATAAGAAGGACAAGTAGAATTATGAGAAAGATTAGCAAGGAGAAAGTGACCCACTTGGTTAGGTATAGAAAGGGCTTAACCAACATAGGCATTAAAAGCATATAGCGAGAGCATGCTCAGTCCACAGAGTCTACAAGAGATGAAAGGAGTGGTTGTGTGGATGGCCATACCCTCAAGTTGCAGAAATATGGAGCGGGGGTCAAAAATATAGGACGATAAATGTGGAAACCTAGATTATCCACAGAAGAATCATGGATTATTATTCTTAGTTGTATTTCTTCTCTTTCAGATTAAACCTCAACTACTTTGAATTCTACCAAGATTCATAATTATAAAACACAATTGATCTTGATGACTTTAAGGTTGACATTATGTCACTTGAATATTACAGGAATTCAGTGAAGCAGATTTCACAGATGATCCTATTTTACAGATGAAGAATCTGAGTGGAAAAGAAGTTCATCAAATTGTCCATGGTCATTCAGTTAGCAATTGTTAAAGGTGGGATTCAAACCTAGGTCTTGCCTACTCCCAGTGGTATGCTTCACATAGCCTTCATATGCCATTAGCATAAGGTTTTCTACAAATAACCTGTATCAGTTGCAACAAATTTTTTTTATTATTTTACCTTTACCTTTCCTTTTCCTGGATAAATCATAGTGAATATCAATACGAGCCAACATTTTGTTTTTTAGTCATTTTTCACGTCTGACTCTTCGTGATCTCATTTGGGATTTTCTTGGAAAAGGCACTGAAGTAGGTCATTTCCTCCTATGGCTCATTTTACAGGTGAGGAAACTGAGGCAATAGAGAATAAGGGAATTGCCTCAATTCACACAGTTAGTAAGTATCTGAGGCCAGAATTAAACTTTGGAAGATGAGTCTTCTTGACTTCAGGTTCAGCATTCTATACACTGTAGAACATAGCTGCCCTTACCAACTAACATGGAGATGACCAAGAATAAAAACATAAAATTCGTTCAGAGTAGGCAATATGGTGTCATGGAAAGAACTTTTGAACAGGAAGCAGGAGACCCTAGTTTCAATCCTGGATGGGCCACTTGGGAACCATATTAATGGAGTCACATCTCCTAGCCTTACTTCATTTTTCACTTCATATGTTAAATGGGGACAAAATGTTTGAGTGACCTACGGTACCACAGAGGATTGTTGTGAGGAAGACATTTTGTGAACTATAAAGTATCATGAGTTATTATTATTATCATTTTATAAAAATTAATAATTACAGCAGTGGCTATGCAGCCCCCAGTAAATCACTTTATTTCTTAGGGCACCAGGTAACTCTCTAGGGCTCTGAGCTACAGTGAATGTGGTCATCTGCTTTGATAGAAGGTATGTGTCATTCCAACAAAAATGAAAGACACATACCCATCCCTATCCTAATAAACATCAATTTGCTGTCAGAACAAGCTCATAGTAGCATAGTTACAAAACATCTAACAATAAGAAGGAGAGGAGGGTTGCGGAATACCTAACCCACCCTGCTATAAATAGACACCACTGATAGGCAGTTAAGTGTCTCAGGGGATAGAGAGCTGGGCAAGGAGTCAGAAAGATCTGAGTTCAAATCTTGCACCAGACGTTTACCAGCTATATGACCTCATATGAGTCATTTTATCCCTGCCTCAGTTTCCCCAGTTGTAAAATGAAGATTATTAGTAGCACCTGACTCCCAGGATCATTGAATGGATCAAATAAAAGAGAACTTGTGAAGTACTTAGCATAATACCTGCCATATAGTAAATGTTTTTTTTTGTTTTTTTGTTTTCCTCTCTGCTGAGGAAATGGCAAGCTAGCCAAATTCTCACTAGCTATCACGACTTTTCTGAGCCTTTATCTTGGGTTGCCCACAGTTTGAATATCTTTCCTGGAACTTTATTTCTTCCTTCATTAATTTTTTTCTTTGTTGTTCGCTTTTCTTAGGATAGATACTCTACTAACCTTTCTATGTGAACTCTACATCATAGAATCTCAGAACTGGAAGAGGCCCCAATGTCCATCTAAGCTATCAAGTTGGTATCAGAACAAGAATCCCCTTTTTAGCATGATGGACAAAGTTCCCATGATTTCACTTTACATGATTGTTGGTGCCAGTTGGTGTTTATTAGCCCTGAATGAGCAAGGTGGCTCTGAAAAGATGGTGACTTGCGACTATTCTTGAACAAGCAGGTGTCTTCTGGGCTGTTGCTCCTGGACTGCAAAATTCCCTCCTACTTTATTGTATCTCATAGCACTTTAAAGATAACCTGGCCATCAACCGATGATCCTTGTGAAATTATCTTGGCAAACTGTAGCCATATTTCCTGTCTGGCACTCTTTAGACCACAAGTTCTTAACCTGGGGTTCATGAGCCCTAAGGGGTTCAAAATAAAGGGATCCATGAGACAAAAATTTAAGAACCCCTGCTCTAGACTGAAGACCAATAAAAAGTTTCTGACTTAGACTTGACAATTCCCTTATTCTGTTTCTTTCCTGATACATTTTTAAACTTTTGTTTATTTTTAGTTTATATCATTCATTTCTATGAGATTTTGTTTTACAAATTTTCTCCCCATCTTTCCCCTACCCACCACCCCAAAACAGCCATCCCACTGTATAGCCCCTCACCCAATCTGCTCTCTTCTATGTCCTCCCCCATTGCCTCTCTGACTTTCCCGGAGGGTAAGATGGATCTCCCTAGCCCAGTACCTGTATATTTCCCTCCTTCCTATTCCACTTCCCACTTGTTCTATTCTCTACTTTGTTCCTGGCACTTTACAAAACTGTGTGCTTCTAACAGCCCTTCTTCCCAAGCTGCCTTCCCCTCTACAGTCCCCCCTCTCATTTCCTTCCCCCCTACTCTCCTGTAGGCCAAGATACCCAATTTATAGTGTATGTCATTCCTTCCCCAAGCCAACTTCAATGAGAGTAAGGTTGACCCATTCCCTTTTGCCTTCCTATTCTTCCCCTCCTTTGTAACAATTATCCCTTGCCTCTTCTATATGAAAGGATTAACGCCGTTCTGTCTCTCCCTGTCTCCTCTCATACTATTCCTCTCCTACCTCTCAATTTCACCTTTTAAAATATTATCCCATACTATTCAATTGATCCTTCACCTTCTCTCTATGTACACATATATACACACACTCACATATGTATTCATACGCATATATACCCTCCTATATAGACATATGTGTATGTAGACATATACATTTATATTCCCTTCAACTATCCTCATACTAAGAAAAGTTTCATAAGTTATAATTATCATTTTTCCATGTTGGCATATAAACAGTTCAACTTTGATAAGTTTCTTATGAATTCTATGTTTACCTTCTCAGGCTTCTTGTATTTGAATGTCAAATTTTCTATTCAGTTCTGGTTTTTTCAACAAGAATGCTTGGAAGTCCTCCACCTCATTTTCCCCTGAAACATTATACCCGATTTTGCTGGGTAGGTGATTCTTGGTTTTAATCCTAGCTCACCTTGATGTCCAGAATATCATATTCCAGGCCCTTCAATCCCTTAATGTAGAAGCTGCTAGATCCTGGGTTATCCTGATTGTGTTTCCACAGTATTCAAATTGTTTCTTCTTGGCAGCTTGTAATATTTTCTCCTTGATCTGGGAACTCTGGAACCTGGCTATAACATTCCTAGGAGTTTTCTTTTTGGCATCTTTTTCATGAAGTGATTGGTGAATTCTTTCAAGTTTTATTTTGCCCTCTGGTTCTATCAGGGCAATTTTCCTTGAGAATTCTTTGAAGGATGATTTCTAGGCTCTTTTTCTGATCATGGCTTTCAGGTAGTCCAAAAATTTTTTAATTGTCTCTCCTGGATCTATTTTCCAGGCCAGTGGTTTTTTTCAATGCTATATTTCACATTGCCTTCTACTTTTTCATTTTTTTGGATCTGTTTAGTAGTATTTTGATTTCTCATAAAGTCATTTGCTTCCATTTGCTTCCCTCTAATTCTAAGGAATTATTCTCTTCAGAAAGCTTTTGAGATTCTTTTTCCATCTGGCCAATTCAGCTTTTTAAGGCATTCTTCTCCTCCTTGGCTTTCTGGGCCTCTTTTGCCATTTGAGTTAATCTATTTTTTAAAGTGCTATTTTCTTCAGTCAGGTTGTTGACTCTCTTTTCATGATTTTCTTGCATTATTGTCATTTCTTTTCCCAATTTTTCCTTTACTTCTCTTATTTGGTTTTCAAAATCCTTCTTAAGCTGCTCTATGGCTTGTACTAATCTACGTTTTTCTTGGAAGCTTTTGGTGAGGGAGTTTGTATCAGCAAGCACCCCAGCACACCCAGGGTGGCTGCTAGCACAGGTTCTTAGATCTGCTTTTCTAAAGGAAAGCAACTCAAAATGGGTTAACAATCTTACTTTAATCAATCAAATATCATTTACCTAGTTCAGGGGGAAAAGTCGGCACCCTGAACTTCAGAGAATACAAACAGAAGTTACAAACAAATAGAAAAACAGATCAGCAGATGGCTTCCAGCGCCTGACCATTACATCAGTTACCTATTCAGTTACCAGAGAGGGAAGCACCAACATCTGGATTTTTCACAGCCGGGAGGCTCAACGGCTGCCCAGAGTCTCATCTGGCCAAATCACACAACTCTTCTCAAAGTGAGCCCCAAACCAAAAC
>CM053583.1:178589465-178611975 GCA_028627135.1 Pseudochirops cupreus
TTTTAGTTGAAGAGATAGGGCATATTTACATAACATAATACTGTATAAACCACATATGAGTTAAAAGAAGGAAGGATGTAAGCTAGGCAGAGAACTGGAGCACATTATGTTACAAGATGACTAGAAATTCAATTTAAGGTGCTGTGATGTTTTCCCCACAAAAAGTGACAAAAAGAAAGAATTCGTTGGGTTTAGAGGCTAGAAAGTGCATTAAAGACTATCTAGTCTAGTCCAATCCTCTCATTTTACAAATGAGGAAAGTGGACTTAGAGACATTGAGCAACTTGCTCAAGGTCACCCAGGTAGTGGCAGCCATATGACCTGAAGTCATATGACCTGAAATCTAGTGACCTTTCCACTATACCATGAAAGAGGAAGCAGAGCCAGTGATTTGACCCTAGATTCCCTTACCTCAGAGATAATGTTCTTTCTGTCATATTATGCTGCATTTTGAAGATCAGTCTTCTACTCCCTAAGACATAATAGCTTCAGAGCCAAGAGGTTCTATATTCAGGTTCAAAGTCTTGTCTCTGATACATGCTATGTGACCATGGACAAATTATTTAGCATCTCTGAGCTCTGGCAACTTTCTAAGACAATTTGTTATATTTAATTGCTGGTTTGAAGTTTTCACATGAAAGGGGGGAGTTCACATGAAAATGTCTTCTATCCATTAAATTGTAGGTTTTAAGAAAAAAAAATAAGCAAACCTAATTAAATCCTTCTGTTCTTGCTAGAGTGGTTTGTTATTTCCTTCCCCAGCTCATTTTACAAATGAGGAAACTAAGTCAAACACGGTTCTTGCCCATCCTACAAATTTCCAAATACCAACAATTAGCTACCTACTGACTTAGGCTGCTTAATTTTTGCTTTTCCCTCTTTTCCTCTTTACCCTGAGCCTGAAGGATGATATACATATGTAGAACTACTAATGCAAACACATTTATATTGCAAAATGATTCTACCACACAGAGGAAGGCAACCAAGACGATTAAGGTCTTCAACTTCATTCCTTGAAAACACTGGGTGAAGGAAAAGGTGATAGTAAGTGTAGTAGTGGTAGTAGTAGTAGTACTGGCAGTAGCAGCAGTAGTAGTAATAGTAGTAGTAGCAGCAGTAGTAGTAGTGGTAGTAGTGGTAGTAGTAGTAGTTGTAGTAGTAGGAGTGGTGATGGTGATGTTAGTAGTAGCAGTAGCAGTAGTAGTAGCAGTAGTAGTAGTGGCAGTGGTAGTAGTAGTAGTAGTAGTAGTAGCAGTAGTAGTGGTAGTAGTAGTAGCAGTAGCAGTAGTAGTACTTCTAGTACTAGTAGCAGCAATAATCATGTAGTATTAGTGCTAGTAGTAATAGCTAGCATTTGCTCAGCACATCAAAGTTTTCAAAGGGCCTACAAATATCTCAACTGATACTTTTTATAGATGAGTAAACAGAGGTTGAGAGACCTGAAGATTTGTCCAAGATCACGTTATCTAGTAAATGTCAGAGACAGAAGTCAAACTCAGGTCTTCCTAACTCCAAGTCCAGAACTTTATCTGCTACATACAGGAATGTGTAATAGATCAGCCTCTGAGTTCAGTCCCCTTGAGCATGCATGAAGTGCTACTGCAATTATCCACATAAGAGACATTGTGGAGCCTGCTTCTGGGACAGATGATAACTTTTTAAATAGTCTAATTCACCCACTTCCTTCAACTGACCTCTCTCTAGCCACAAATACTCTATATTGACTCATTCCTCCATGGTTTGCTTATTCCTCATCCAAGTGATTCTGAAATCTATTTCTCTTCTTTCCTTCCACCTGGTGTCAAGATACACAATCCATTCCCCATCTACCACTATCTGCACTCTTATACTATTCTAGACATTGCCCTAAAGAGTCACAAGTTTAATTTAATGTATTACAATGAAATCTTTTTCTTAGGTTCTTTGAATGAAAAAGTGTAAAATTTCAATTATGTGAAGAAGATATATTCCTTCTTCAACATTCAATGAGCAATTAACAGATATTTATTATGCATCTATTATAATTCACCATTGAGCTAGGCACTGGAGACACAAAGGCAGAATATGAAAGAGGCCCTTCCCTACAAAAACTCACTCTCTATTGTGGGGAGAAATATGTACCTAAGTATATATAGAATAAATGCAAGATAAACTTAAGCAATAACAGCTTAATGCTCATTTGTTGGGCACCTATTATATTCTTAGTAACACAACACCCTATGATAGATATCAGGAAGAAAATGAAGGATAATTATTACCTTATTTCTTATCTCACTGAGATTACAATGTAGTAGGAAGGCAAGGGGAATAGGGACTATGTGGATATTCCCAAATTTCAGAGGTGAAATTTTCAGCAAAGTTTTATTAATGAAAAGATTTCCAAAACATGAGCTGTGTTATGGATATTAAAATTAGTCCTAATTTAAATATAGTTTAAAAAACTAAATAAACTAAAAAAGACCATTTCCTATGGGTGGCCTAATCCATGCTTTTTTTTCAGTGACTGTAGCTAATTATTGACTCAAACCCCTATTTAATACAAAATTGCTTCTTTGTGGAAGGACCTTGAATCATTACACATTATCCATTTCATTAAGAGACCTCTAAGGTCCCTTCAAGCTGTAAAAGTACAAGAGTCTATGAGAAGTTGGGAGATCAAATTTCCATAATTTGTTTGAAAATAGTGTATCTATAGTAGGTACAGTTTTAATTGGCTGAGAGGCAGAAGATGAGGTTAAAAGGCCTTGACTTTCAGCAAACCAAGGAAAATCTCTCTCAATGCCAAAAAATTATGGTCCCTCAATGCTTGGAAGAGATCATAATAACTTCAGCAATATGCCCCTTAGGAGAATTGTTCTGTTTTCTTTTAGCACTTTCAGTCTACTCCTGAGTGGAAATCCCCCATAATTCTCCTCTTTGACATGGAAAGAGTTTGCCCTCACCCTGGACTGTTACATTTGACTAACAAGCTACCCCTTCCTAACCTAAGTAATACATGGAATGGATAGCTTCTGAGAGCAGAGCTAGACCAAGGGCTGGCTCAGGGCAAACTCTGAGGACAAAAGAAAGGAATACAACAAAACCTTCCATTAGGTTTTCATCTCTAGAATACTATTACACTCACAAATAGACAAGGAAATGAACAAATGAATGAAGTTAAAACAAATAAATAATGAAGATGATAGTTTCTAATGTTACAATTACTATTTCTAAAACTTGCTCCAAGGCAGGAATGCTGAAATGTTTTGTTTTGTTTTAATTTTTTTTTCTATAGTAGGTAACTTGAATATAAAGCCATATGCATAGATTTAATTGATTTTTATTTCAAACAAAACTGCATTTCAAAATAAAACTCTTTTGAAACAAGAGTGTGTGTGTGTGTGTGTGTGTGTGTGTGTGTGTGTGTGTGTGGTAGACTAAAGCAAAGGCTAAGTGAAATGCAAAATGGGCTACATGGAAAGCTAATGATTATAGGATACTTAACTTTTCTCTTTAAGAACTTGACAAATATATCAAAAGGATAAGCAAGGAAGAAACCAGAGACTTGAAGAAAATGTTGGAAATTAGTTTTCATAGACATAGGAAGACAATTTAATGTTCATCTTTGAGGCTATACTTATTTTTTAGGCTAATATGGGATTTTTTAAAAATTGGATTAGCTCACAAAGTTCTTAGTAAATGCAGAAAGGCGGAAATCTTAAACAATGAAGAAAAAAAAATGAAGAAAATATGAACAAAAGATGCAAAACTAAATTGGCATTAAGTCACCATTATAACAAAAAGACTGATAAGTGATAAGCTTGGCAAAAGCAGCACAGAGAAGAAAACGTATATCCTTGACCACTTGTTGATCAATTTTGTCTATAGATATCAGTACAGCTCGTGCAAAGGTGCTTGTCATTATATATGGCAATATTCCTAATCCCAAGTCTATATGATCTAAATGGAGTGGGGGTATTCTCAAGAAAATATTTCTTAATGAAGTGAATTCAAATCAACAGACAATTTTAAGCATTTACTATATTCCTGACTTTGTGTAAAGGAAGTTGATATTACATGAATAAAAGTAGAAATTTCATGCAGAAGCTAAGATAGAATATATGTTATAGAAAACCTGCCCCTAAATTTTCAGACCTTCTTTGGAAAATGGCTATAGGCAGTATGCAAGTCTTGAAGAGAAGAAACAGATGGAATTGATTGTCAGCTCACTGTGAAGTAAGAAATGTATTTGCAGACATTCAAGCCTGGTATGGAGCAGTCATCACGGCTGCACCAACAGCCTGCACTTATCAGGATGGGAGAACCAGATTAGTGAACAAAAGGCAAAAAGTTCAGGCAAAAGAAACTGAAATCAGCCTAGCAATTATTTGATTACAGAAAAGAAAATATTGCTCATGGGGGTAGAGGGAGTGCTGTTTTCAGTGAACTGAGAAAGAGAGACATACTGGACTCAGTAGGATTCAATTAAAATGTTGTAAGATTTGCTTTGCTGGCACTGAGAGATAGATGCCCAGTGGAAATAGGTTGTGAGGCTTCACTATAGCTAGGAGCTCTTCATCTAACTCATCTTCTGCTATCTCAAGACCCCCTAAGTCTCCCAAGAAAAATATACCACTTTAATGTCAAATTAGTAGCAAATATCCATTCCATTCATGGTAGGAAAAGGATCCTTTTAAGTACTTCATAATGCCTCAGAAATTCTCTTTAGGAATGCACTGTGGCTTATAGATGAGATCAATCCAAGAACAAGTTATACTTTATCAAATAGTGGATATGTAGAAGCTAATTACCATCTAACGATGGAGTGGGAACCAACCTGCAAGAGCAGATGCCTCCTCATGAATCTAAATAGTTAGGAATCTGTGTTGTATGCATGTTATTATTCAATGAAAGGAATAAGTAAACAAAACTACAGTTTGGGTTGAAAGTGTCCAGTGTGACTTTCCATGAAAAAGATATGAAGTAGACCAGGTGTTCCCACAAGCCATTATTTTTATTCTATTTTCATTCAGTGAATTGGGTCACATTGTATTGCAAGAGGATAATCTGTCCTATAATATGCCTGTTACCTGATATTGCAATGTTCAAATTCTAAAACGAGCTATTCCTTCTGCACCTGGCATGCAGTCTCAGCATAATGTTATGCTGGAGCTAGTCAGCAGACCCTTTCTTGCAATGAGCCAAAATTTGCTACAAGGCACTTTTGTGTACATTCAGCTGTGCTCTTCAGAAACAAAAACATCTGCAGAGAGTGTGGAATGCTATAGTAGATAACCTAATGATGTTTGATAAGTAACAGTGTTTATATTTCTCCTAAAGATCTTGGCATTGCACATCACCTAAGGGTGTGATCTTGCTAGAGCTCATAAGATGAGAGAGACAGCACCTGGTAGCATCTGGAAATGTTAATGGTGACTCAGTAGGCAACATTGTTTTGGGAATTAAGCAGATTCCAACTTATCACATCTTCCGCACTATGTACTCTAAAAGTACACAGAATAACCGTGTATCTTTGCCATTGTTATTACTGCTTCCTAGATAATATATGAAATCCCTTGTTTGGCATGTAAAGTTATTCACAACTTGTATCCTTCCTCTCTTTCCAATCATCTTCTAGCCATCCTGATCTATTTGATGTTTTTTTACACAGAAAACTTTATTTTCTCTCTCTGTACCTTTCCACTGGCTGTTCCCCAAGACTGGAATGTTCTTCCTCCCAACCTCTAACTCTTAAAACCTCTAGCTTTCTTTATGAATCAACTCAAACATCAACCACTTGCAGGGGCCTTTTTTGGTCACCTGTAGCAGGTGCCAAATACTTGAAGGTTACTTTCTTTCTAATGTCTTTCTTTCTAATGTCTTGTGTTCTGATTTATAAGTGTAACAACATGAATTCCCTCTGTCCTCATTCTCAAGAGAGCCAAGTACTACATTTTTCCTCCTTCCAAAGTTCTCTATTCTTGAGAGAAGGTTGGGTGGTTGGTTGGTAGGGAGAGGTCTCTCATCTCTGACATGGGCTGAAGCCATTGCCAATTATGTTTCCCCAACTTGGGGCTCCAAGCCCCAGTTCCATTTAACTACTTTAATCAGGTTAGTTTCACAAAGGAATATTTGTTTCAAAGATACGACAAGATCAAATATACAAATCTTTCCCCTAATATATGGAGGGCATAAATTCTTACTTTGTGAAAACTCTGTGGAGGGAGATTAGTCTGACATTATAACTCAGTTCCTACCTGGCCTTAATCTCGCTAAATACCAGTCCAAAATACCCTTTGGGTTAGTGTCCCAGAACCTTGGCTTCTTGGCATTTCCTAGCTCAGCTCTGACTTTAACATTTAGCCCGGGATACTAGATTCCAAGATCCCTACGGCTCAAGCTCCCAAGTATGGGAACTCCACTCTTTGTGTTGTTGCTTAGTCAGTTGCATTCAACTCTTCATGACCCCAATGTCCACAGAACTCCAGGACCTTCTATCCTCCACTGTCCCTCAAGGTCTGTCCAAGTTAGTGTTTATTGTTTCCATGATACTATCTGTCCTATCCTCTACCATCCCTTGTCTGTTTTGCATTCAATATTTCCCATTATCAGGGTCTTTTTCAATGAATCCTTTATTCCCATTATGTGGCAAAAAGTATTTAAGCTCCACCTCCACTATTCAAATTTCCAGTGAATAGCCTGAAGCAATTTCTTTAAATATTGAATGATTTGACTTCTTTGATGTTCCAGAGACTCTTAAAAGTCTTCTTCAGGACCTCAATTTGAAAGTGTCAATTCTGCATCACTCAGCTTTCCTTATAGTCCAACTCTCACAGTCATACATTGCTCCTGGAAATACCATAGTTTGAATATACACACACCTTTTTTTTTTCCAGCAAGGAGATGTCTCTGCTTTTTAATATACTTTCCAGATTTGCCATAGCTTTACTTCCAAGGAGAAAGTATCTTTTAATTTCATGCCAATGGTTGCCCTCTGTGGTCATCTTTGAGACCAAGAATAAAATCTGACAATTTCTTCTACCTCTATGAGTCAGGGAGTGATGGGATCACTTGCCAACATCTTAGGTTGGCTTTCTATTTTTTAATGTTAATCTTCAAACCAGCTTTTACACTTTCTTTTTTTCACCCTCATTAAGCAGCTTCGTAATTCCTCTTCACTTTCTGCCATAAGAGTGGTATAATCTTCATATCTGAGATTGTTGATATTTCTCCCAGTAAACTTAATTCTGGCATTTGATTCATTCAGCCTGGCATTTTTCATGATGTATATAAGTTAAATAAATAAAGGGACTTATACAGCATTGTCATAATCCTTTTCCAGGCTTAAATAAATCAGTCACTTCATCTTTGGTTCTAATTATTCCTTCTTGGCCCACATACAGATTCCTCAGGAGACAAGTCAAATGATCTGGTACTCCACCTCTTTGAGGGCTTCCCATATTTTGTTGTGATCCATACAGTCAAAGCCTTCAGTGAATTCAGAAATATATTTTTGTTTGTTTGTTTGTTTTCCTGGAACTCCCTTGCTCTCTCCCAAATCCAGAGACTGTTGGCAATTTGGTTTCTAGTTCTTCTGCCTCTTCAAAAATAAGCCTGCTCTTCTGGTAATGTTTGGTTCACATATTGCTGAAGCCTAGCTGGCAGAATCTTAATCATAACCTTGCTGGTGTGTGAAATGAGTACAACTGTTCAGTAATTTGAGCATTCTTTGAATTTGTCACTCTGGAGGATTGAAACAAAAACTGATCTTTTCCAATCCAGTGGGCACTGTTGTGCTTTCCAAATCTGCTGGCAAACTGAGCAATTTAACAGCATCATTTTATAGGGCTTTAAACAGTTCAGCCAGAATTCCACCACCTCCAATAACTTTATTGCTAGCAATTCTTCCTAAGTCTTACTGGATTTCATTCTTGGAGATGTCGGGTAGATCCGTAACCATACTGTCATGGTTATAAGTGATGTTAAGAACTTTCTTGTATAATTCTTTTGTGTATTCTTGCCACTTCTTCTTAACCTCATTTACTTCTGTTAAATCCCTACCATTTTTGTCTTTTGTCACACCCATTCTTTCATAAAACTTTCTGTTGATATCTCTGTTTTCCTTGAAGAGATTTCTTGTCTTTTTCATGACATTGTTTTCTTCTATTTCTTCACATTGCTAATTTAAGAAAACCTTCTCTCTCCTTGTAGTTCTCTGAAATTTTGCATTCACTTAGGTATAACTTTCTCCTTTCCCTTTCATTTTCCTTCTTTCCTCAGCTATTTATAAAGCTTCATCAGGTAACCATTCGGGTTCCTTGCTCTTTTTCTTTGGAATGTTTCTGTTGTTGTTGTTGTTGCTGCTGCCTCTTGTACAATGTTGTGAATCTTTGTCCATAGTTCTTTTGGCATTCTATTTTCAAGAACTAACCCCTTAAATCTATTCATCATCTCTATTTCAAATTCATAAGGGATGTTATTTTACATCACACCTATGTTGTCTGATGGTTTTTCCAACTTTCTTCAATTCAGATATTGTTTTAACTGACTGCATAGAGCTTCTCCACCTTTAGCTACAATGTATATAATCAACCTGATTTTGATGTTGACCATTTGGTGATATCCAGGTGTAGAGTTGCCCATTTTGGGTTGCTGAAAGAGAGTATTTGTTATCTCGACAAAACTTTATCAGTCTCTGCCCTGTTCCATTTTGTACTCCAAGGGCAAACTTGCCTGTTATTCTAATTATCTTTTATTTTCCTACTATAGTATTCCAATCCCCTGTGATGAATGTGACATTTTTTGGTATTATTTCTAGAAGATGTTGTAGGTCTTCATAGAACTAATCAACTTTGGCCTCTTCAGCATCAGTGGTTGGGGGTATAGACTTGTATAACTGTGATGTTGAATGGTTTGCCTTGTAGTCAAACATGTCATTCAGTCATTTTTGAGATTATACCCCAGTAATGCTTTTCTTATCTTTTTATTGATTGTGGGGGATACTCTGTTTCTTCTCATGAATTCTTGCCCACAGTCATATATGTAGTGATCATCTGAATTAAATTCCCCTCTTCTCATCCATTTAAGTTTACTGACACCCAAGATGTCAATGTTCAACCTTTCAATCTCCAGTTTGATCACGTCCAGCTTCCTGAGTTTGCAGATCTTACATTCCAAATTCCTATGCAATGTGGATCTTTATAGTATCAGACTTTCCTTTCATCACCAGACACATCTACAGCTAAGCTTCCTTCTGGCTTTGGCCCATATGTTTCATTAGTACTGGAGCTACTTGTAGCTGCCCTCCTCTCTTCCCCAGTAGCATACTGGACCCCTCTGGACCCGAGGGACTCATTGGTAGAAGTGGTTTCTTTACTGGGAGCTCTTTATACCAACAAATCACATATCCAGTGCAAGCATTTTGATAACACTTGAAGGCTGACAATACACTCATTCTACTACAACTCTGTGAGGAAGGTTACACAACTGTTGTTATTAAAGACACAGAACAGAAAAGTGTAGAAAGGAAGGAGCTTGGAATAAGAAGAGATCTGTGTTCAAAGCCTGCCTTTGACACCAGCTGTGCAAAGCCTGGAAAGTCATTGGTTTCCTCATTTGTAAAATGAAGATTGTAGGGGATATCGTATAGCATTGTCATAAGTATGAAACAAGATAACGTATATAAAGCACTTTTAAAAAATTAAAAGCACTATATAAATAATCAGCTAAATATCCCCATTTTACAGATGAGAAAATTGAGGCTGAAAGGTTAAGTGACTTGACCAAAGAGTCATAAGGAGGATGTAAAATAGTCAGGTTTTATTTAGTCTTTCAGAAAAGCCATGAATAAGGAGAAGATGAAGTCGTATATTTCTGGGAGTTTGCCAAAATTACATTTGTTGCGTTAGTTTGAATTAAGCTATGTGAATTTTCCCCCACCCACCTCTGATCATTTCCAATTGAAATATTTGAGGGGCAGGAAGATATAGTTCCTCTCCTTTATTTACTATTTTTCTAAGTGTCTCAAGACCAGTAGAAAATTGAAGAAATTATTTTCCTATTACTTGCCTTTTTACTACTGATGCCAATTTCATCCAAATTATCATTCATCTATATTAGTTGGTCTAATTCAATCTCCTCTCAAACTTTGGTTTTGGCATCCGATCCATCCTATGCTGGTGCCATTTTATAAGCAGTGTGGGTATGACGACACAGGGAGCTTAGCTAGAGCCTTCTCTGGTTGCCCTAGTCTCATAAAATGTGTCTCCACTTGTCACTCTTATCTGTTCATAAGCAAGATTTTTTTTAATGCAATGTAAAAGTGCCCCATAAATAACTTGTTAACTTGATGTTCTTGTCTAAGATGGAGTAGCATATCAAAAAACCTTCATAAAGTGTAAATGAGTGATTTCATTGCTTTATCCATGTCAAGTTCTCATCAGCTCCCCAGCCTAAGGAATTTAATTGGCTTTGTTAAGCCTTGTACTTTTCTTCCCCTTATCAATCCAGAATGACTTTTTTTTGACCACTCCGTATCTGCAAAAGTATTCTCATATTTTATCCATAATTTATTGCTCTAATGAATGGCAGAATTATGTAGTAGAAAGAGTGTTCACTTTGTATTCAAGAAAATTTTGCCACCCCTGGTGAGCCATTTAACCTGTAAAACGAGAGGAATGAATTAAGTAGTCAGTCACATTGGTGGCAAATGTTTCTAATCCAGAAATTTTTGACACAGATGAAGTCACAGATCCAGATGTTCTCTTTCTGCCTCTCTCTCTATGTCTCTGTGGATGTATCTCTCTCTGTGTGTCTCTGTGACTCTGTCTTTTTGCCTCTCCTCTGTCTCTGAGTCTCTCTCTCTCTCTCTCTCTCTCTCTTTCACTCTCTGTCTCTCTCTGTCTTTCCTTCTCCCTCTTTCTGTTTCTCTGTCTCTGTCTCTTTGTCTCTCTGAGTCTGTCTCCTATCTCTGATTTGTCTGTCTTTCTTGTCTCTGTCTCTTCCTTTCTTTGTCTCTCTGTGTCTCTGATTCTCTCTCCCTCTCTTCTCTTTCTCTCTGTCTCTCCTCCTCCTTCCCTCCCTCCTTTTCTCTGTCTCTCTCAGTGGCCGAGGTAACTCTTCACTGGGTTAACTGCTGGGTAAAGCTGCAAACAGACTGGACCAAGCATCTTGCCCTGTCACAGAACTGCTACTGTTGTACTTGACCAGGAAGATCATTCAACTACTGGACTCTTTGTGGGATTGGTTTCTCACTGGTTATGCCAATCCAACAGATCCTCAGGCTCATTTTCTGATGGGTAGCTGCATTTTTTTCCACTTATATCCTCTAGCTTGGCTGGGTGTTACAATGCTCTTTTTAGCTGGAATGGGAGAGTCACCTCTAGGAAGATAATAGAAGAAACTTCTTTTAGTGGCTTCCATCTTTGCTTATGGTACTCAGTGACATTCTCTTTCCCATACTAGCCTCGTTTTGGTTCTTATGAAGATTGGTGGTTAAGGACAAAGGCACTGAAGTGATCATATGTCAGATCAAGATATAGAATGTTTCCTTTGCATCTTAAAGACATTTCCCCATTTAAATGTCTATTTTTATCCCTTCTAAAATTGAGCTCTGATCAGTCTTAACAAGCAGATTATTACATTATACAAGCACATATACACATGTACACACATGCATGAATATATATGTGTGCATATGTACATAGATATAAACCTTGATCTGGTAATATATTCATTCAACCATCAATAGATATTATTAAGCACTTACTCTCTGCTAGACACTGTGTTAGGTACGGGGGATACAATCTCCAAAAATGAAACAATCTTTACTCAAAATCTTATATTTTAGTGGAGGATGCAAAAAGATAAAGTAAGCCTATACAAATATATTGTAGAATGTAGTTAAATAAAAGAGAGTTTGGAAGGGAAGCACTATCAGTTGGGGGAGGGATCAAGAAAAGCTTCATGCAGAAGACAGTGCTTGATCTGTATATCTTAAAGAGAGGATGAGGAAAGGTATGGGGAACTGCAAGGAACAGAAAGCAGGTCAGTTTGGCTAGATCACAGATACAGAGAGGGGAGTAATGTTTAAAAAAGCTGGAAAAATGGTCTGGGTAGGGTTTTAAAGTTCAAATAGAAAAGTTTGTATTTTATCCTCGAGGTTATAAAATTCCACTGAAATTGGTTGAATAAGGGGTTATATCATTTTAGATGTATATAAGATGCACCAGGGTGATAAGCACCTTGATCAAAGGAGAACAAATAGGAGGCTGCTACAATAATCTGGGTAAGGGAAGAAGAGGATGTGAATTAAGGTGATAGTTGAGGTTTGGGGTTTGGGGGTGCTCGGGCCCCCAAAATACCAACATGCCGGGTCCTGCTGAATGAATTCAAATCAAGCCTTCTCTCAGTCAAAGTAAAGCAAAGTTCATTAAAGATTTGCCATAATGGGTAGACTCTTAATGAGCCTAAGTATTTGTGACACTTGACAAGCAGTCCAGAACAATCTGACACAGACTGAGTCTGAGCCTAATTGAATGTGAGCTGCTTCATGGAGGCAAGATGGATCCTATATACAGAAAGATTGTGGGAGGGATCTAGGAGTGACTTAGAGGAGTGGTTTGGGGAGACACTTCAGGAGGAGTCTAAGGAGGATCTTGATGGGAGGGTGGGAGAGAGCCAGAGGCAATCTGGAAGTAACCCACAATGAATTGCTAGGCTAGTTAAGGGTAACAGATTTGCTCATAAATATTTTTGATAGGATCAAGGGTGGGAGGTAGCAGAAGGCTATCTGAAGATAAAGGGAGGGCTTTTGGCCTCTGGGGAACCCCAGATCAAGTGGGAAGATTCAAGGGGTTTCCCAGATCCTGTACCTCATCAGTAACTCTGAGAGAAGAGAGAAGAGAGCAGAGGCAAGCTATGTTGGGAAAGTAAAAATGGCAAGATTTGTCAAGTGGCTAAACATGTGAGATGATGGTTGCAAGATTATGCTAAGCTTACAAATGTCACGTACTAGAAGCATGGTAATACCTTTGACCAAAATAGGAAAACTTGGAGGATGAGATTTAGGGGAAAAGACAGTAAGTTCAGTTTTGGACCTGCCCATTTTGAGATTTTGGTATATGCACTTTGAAATATCTAACAGATGCTGTGAGTCTGAACTTCTAGGGAGAAATGATGGCAGGATATATAGATCTCTGAGTCATCTACATACATGTGATCCTTAAAACTATAGGATCTGATTAGGTTACTGAGAATATATATAAAGAACTGAAAAGAGCCTCAGACAGAAGCTTTGTATATACCCTCACTTATGGCACGTAAACCAGCAAAGGGACCTATCAGACAGAAGGAGACTGAGGAGTAAGAGAAATAGCCAATGATTTGGGGAGATCTATAGTTGCCCCCTTTGTCTACAGTCCTCACTTCAAAGTTCAGTCTCTTGAAGTTCATTACTGATAATAAGATTGAATGATCTCTCCTCAATCTTGGCCAGACCTCACCCAACCTGACAAGGAATTGTCTAAGGTGGGGAAGACTGTTGTGTTCTACTCAGATTAGGGTAGGAATAAATTCTTTGATGAGGTAGTCCAAAACTGGGGACAGGCTCTTTGTCCAAGAGAAACAGGATGTCACTCTCTCAGTCCCTCATTGGAGTTAGTTCACTTCTCATTGCAATATTTGTTTCCATTAATTGTTAACCAAAGTTGATTGACACCTTCTAGAACACCAACTTCTCCAAAGGCATATAAATTGTAAGCCTACCACCATGATACTCTTTGTCATTCAAGAGTGCTACTGACCCTTTTAATTAAAATGCTAGCATTATTAATAAAATTACCCATAATTACCCATAAAGTATGTGTCTCATGTGTTTCAAACTTTTTAAACATCATAGGAGAGAGAAAGAGAGAGGGAGGGAGGGAGAGAGGGACGGAGAAAGAGAGAGAAATGGAGGAGTGGTCAATAGTATCAAATGTCACCAATAGATTAAGAATGTTAAGGACTGAGAAAAGAAATATTGTTTTAAAACTAATTTTAAACATACCTTCTCCTCTCTTGGTTTTGCACTTTCACTACCTTTTTGTGCAAGAAAACAATGCCAGACACCCATCAATATTTTAAATGATCATGATAGCCAACAATAACCTTGCCCAGTCTCCACCATAATGATCATAAATCCCAAATGGATAGGATCTAAATGAATAAGGCTTTACTACAAATTATGTGTGTATGCATACACATATAAACACCCATATACATATACACACATGCATATATATATACGCACATACACATATGCATATACATATCCATGCATATACATACACACAGATAGATACACATATACATACACACATATACAATATACACATAAATGTGTATATACATGCATGCATGCACGTATATATGTATATGAAAAATATGTCCTAGAACTTCCTTTTATTCAATTTCCCCCACTGCTCAGCAACAGGTGAAGTCTGAGATTCTATTCACTTCATGTTAGTGCACACCAGCAAGAGGAAGCTTGATTTGATGTGTGGATTCCACTTGAACTGAAACCTCTCTTCAGCAGCTGCTATTTGGAGAAAATATACTAGAGGAATCAATTAAAAAGAAAAGGGGGGGTGACTTCTAGGAATATATTAGTTTAGTTACTTTAAACACTAAAATTATAGTTTCTAAGCTCTATAATTTTTACAAGACTTTCAATTTAACTCAGTGGATAGGTCTGGCAAACCAAATAGAATATAACATTAATCCCAGATCCATGACATTATGATGTGATCAAAAGTTGAAATACTGTATTAAGCTTTCTATCTGGTATGAATTATATCTGTAAAATGATATCTTAGTAGTTTAGTCCTATCACATATGCCTGAATAGGATATGGTAAGTAGGGAAAGGCTTCTGGCAATGGGCAATTTTGAATGAGAAGATATAAATTCATAATACATTACCTCTTTCTTGATTGTCAGGAAATCAATGAAGAACAGAGTTGTTACCTATTCAGTAGAGCATTGCAATATTATTAATGCCTAGCTGGAATAGTAAACGTGCCCCTTTTTTATTTCAGTAGTCATGAATGGGCAATCAACGTGGACTGAATTCCTGAAATGTGTAGAAGATCAGATCGGGTGTTTTGTTTGTTTTTTTTTGTTTTGTTTTAGCATCGTACTAATATTGCTTTCTAAGTATGAGTGACAGAGTGGTAACCTGGAAAGCTGTTAACTAAAGGTGAATCCTATGGTAGAAACCATATTTTAACTCCTGCTCCAATGTGTTAGCCTTATTTTTTCCTTAAAAGATAATAAAATCAAATGTAGCTAGGATAGAACGCTGGGCATGGAGTCAGGAAAAGATGATCAAATATGGCTTCAGACCCTTAGTTGTGTGACGATGGGTGAGGCACTTCACCTCCGTCTCAGATTCCTCAGCTATAAAATGGGGAGACGTACAGCATTTATCTTCTAGGATTATCGAGAGGATCAAACAAGATAACGTTGTATTTGTATTTTTAAAAAGTGTCTGGAATACTATCTGGAACATAGCAGGTATTTTATAAATACTAATTTCTCATGATATTGGAGAATTAGTGAGCTAAGTGGACTAAAGGCTCAAGTTGTTTGCACTACTTTGTGGTCACCCTAGAAGTTTCAGAAGTTCTCTTGGCTGGTAGAAAATAATGGGAAACTCAGGCTTCATCCCTTGTTTAACATCTTTTTTCTGCTATGACTAAGTAAGTCACTTTTTTGTTAATTGCTGAATAATATACAAGTATCTTATTATTTTCCACTATTTACCCTAAATTACCAGGGGACTGGCCTGCCTCTGGCTCTAGAACAATTGGCAGTGTCCTGCTGGATTGGAACTTCACAGTCTTGTTGAAGT
The DNA here is from genome assembly GCA_028627135.1 of Pseudochirops cupreus. Lineage (NCBI taxonomy): Eukaryota > Metazoa > Chordata > Mammalia > Diprotodontia > Pseudocheiridae > Pseudochirops > Pseudochirops cupreus. The sequence continues at coordinate 178,605,336 of CM053583.1, forward strand.
GGAGAACGGGCAGTGCAAAGGTAAGCATGGATTGGCCTTTGTGATACTTTTCATTAAGTCCCTAGAGATGGTGATTGGTTATTGTGAGGTTCCCTCCACGTATGTGAGATTAGAGATAGCAAGAAGGGAAGAAGGAAATCAATGTGAATATATTATGTGTCTCTAAGAATTATACCATGAAGATTATTTTGGTAAAGTGTCTTTTTACATCTATCAGCTATGTTGTCTCAGATAATTTAAGCTTCTTCCAAGATAGAATACAACTTCTCATCAGAATTAAGTCTATCTTTAAAGCACTTGGAGTGATTGAAAGAAATTCCTTCTTTCTCCCCCACCACATTTCACCCCACACCATCTCTACCACACTCACTTCAAAAGGTCAAATGGCCAAGAATTAAGTTGTGCTTTGCCCTTGTAGGAACCGGATGCCACCGTACTGTAAATGGTTGTCATCACCCAATTGTCTTGGGGAAAGCCTACTGAAACAGGGCTCTACCCAACTTCATAAGAGTTATATTTGTATGTTAGTGAATAATTCACTGCTTGAGTTGGAGACGATTTATGGAAAATGACCATGCAGCAGAACAAGGAGTCTTCAGTTCTCTTTGATTATCTATGGGCATAGCTAAGAGGAGTAGCATGAGGAAAGGATATTTTCTTGGTTCTATCATTTCTTACAGTGAAATAATATTCCATTGCATTATTATGCCACAACTTTTTTTCAGCAATTCATCAATCACTGGGCAACCACACTATCTCTACTTTTGTTTTACTACTATAAAAAGCACTGTTATAAATATTTCTGGGTGCTTAAAATCTATGGTTACTCCTGGGTGGTGATTCAGGAATTCTACATATTTTCACACTTCCTAATTTTTTTTTAAATTAACTTTGACCTTCTTAGGTATATGTCTAGTAATGTAATATAACTGACTGATTGACATTTCTCACATAATTCCAAACTGTATTCTAGAATGATTTGACTTCACCACAATATTTTAGTGTATTTGTCTTTCCATATTCCACCAATATTTACCAATATCCCACTAGTTTTGCCATTTCTTATCTTTTCTTGCTTACTGAATAAAGAATAAAACTTCATGGGATGGCTAGGTGGTGCAGTGAATAGAGCACCAGCCCTGGAGTCACGAGGACGTGAGTTCAAATCTGACCTCAGACATTTGACATAAAATTAGCAGTTTGACTTTGGGCAAGTCACTTAACGCCAATTGCCCTACCTTCCCCTCTCCAAAAAGCAGGAAAAAAAAAGAGTGAAACTTCAGAAGTATTTTATTTTCCAGTTTTCCTATTAACAGTGATTGAAGCAATTTTTCATATAATTACTGATGATTTGCACTTTTTTTTTTGCAAACTACATATACACACAAAAAACATATAGAGAGAGACATGTACTTTTACTTATGTATATATACATGTTTACAGTTGCATAAACATCTATACACAAAAGCACACACACATATACATGTATATATATATTCATCTATTGGGGAATAATTTTTATCTTAAATTATTCAGTTAATTCCCTGTATATATCAGATTTCAAACTTCTATGTGATTCTCCCCAAATGACATTCTTTTCTTATCTTTTCTGTGATCGTTTTCTTTGTGCAAAATCATATTAATTTTATGTGTCTGAAAATGTTTTATTTTAGTTTTTATGATCTCCCTTATGCCATGCTTTGTCACGTATTCTTCCCCTACTATGATATACTACTTTTCTCGTCTTTTTATTTTGCTCTAATATTTCCCCTTGTTTTGATAAATTTTAGACGTTTCCTTTTTTGTGCTATCTGCTAAATATATAAACCCCATTTCTAAGCTGATTATGCTTACTTTCTATTTTTAATAAAGAGCTCTAATTGTACTCCTAATCACTCTCAAGGTGATTTTGATCACTTTTTGAGTATTTTTGACCAGTGCATTCTCTCTTCTTATATTTTACATGTAATTAATATAGAATGATTCTTTTATTCTAGAGTTCTATACTCAAATTCTCTTAACACATGGCATTCTTTCATTGAATTTAGAGGTGAGAATATTCACTTGGCCATTTCCTTGGTGTCTTTCCTAGTTTTTCCCTTCCTGGGACAAGCTCAACTTCATACTTTCCTAATTTGAGGATCCAAGGACTCTGGTTATATTACTGATAAATGGTTATTCTACTAGAGAAAATCAGCAAAAGCCCATTCCCCCAGCTATTACTTTCACACTTCTCTGAGTTATGCAGCTGTAGTGATACTACTATATGGAGCCTTCACCACAGAGGCCTCAGTGGAGGTGGCAAGTGAGGATACTTTTCTTAACTGATAAGGTTTTAAATATCTGAAATTTTTGTAGGTAGAAAATGATCAAAAAAAGCAGTTAGTTATGGCAATGTTTAAGATGACAACTTCTAACACACACACATATATATATATATATATATGTGTGTGTATATATATAAATGAATATTTCCAAATATTCCTTAATAGCTATGAGGAGATATTTTAAATTATTCCAGTTATTTTCTCCAATTATATTGTTTGTTCAGTCATTTTTCAGTCATGTCTGATTCTTCACAATCTCATCTGGGGTTTTCTTGGCAAAGACACTAGAGTGTTTTTCCACTTCCTTCTCCAGAAGCTCATTTTATAGTTGAGAAAACTGAGGAAAAGTTAAGTGATTTGCACAGGGTCACACAGCTAATAAGTGTCTGAACTCAGGCAAATGAGGCTTCCTGACAGTGCTTTGTGCACTATGGCGCAACCTAGCTGCCCCTGCTTCCATTTATGCAGTTTAGCTACTCTGTAAATAGCTGAAACCAATTTTTTCTGCACCTGTTCATTTTCCATATCTCTCAGGCCTTTTTTTTTTCTTAAACACAGTTTACAATGTATTAGCATAATTTTTAACGCAATGAGTGGGTAGAGCAGCTGCTGCCACACAGTTATGAACCTTATCCCAGGACTGAGGGCTGGGGCAGAGAGCAGAGAGCTGAAATGCCACACATGGAGTCCCAGCCATTTGCATGCTGGAGACAGCTCAAACCAGCTGAAAAGAGCCAATTGTTAAATTTTCAGAGCAAGTGTTTGCACCTCAGAAATCAGCAAAGCTATAAATGAGGGCCGATTCATTATTCTGTTGTTTGTCTAGATTTAAGAAAGTGATGGAAAATGATAATAATACAGGTTAAATTTAAAAGAGTGCTTAGAAAAATAGATGTTTGTTAAACATTGTCTAACATAAATAACCCGGGTCCCAGGACTCATCCAGGAGCCCTTTAACCCTCAGCTTATCGTTTAAAGTTAGGATAAAGAAGAGAGAGAACACAACAAACTTTCAGAGCCTCCAATCCCTAGCATGCACGAGGTACCTGAAATAAGGAGCTTGCAGGTCTCATGATGGACCCAGAAGGAGGAAGTAATCATGGAAGTGAGAGTTGTCACTTGGAAACCTCAGGCACAAATGTGGGATCCAGAGAGAAGGCAGCAGCTGAAGGTGTCTGGCAACAGATAGTGCTGCCCTTTGGTGCTTTTTCCTTTCTCTTTAGGAATTTCTTTTAATTCACATTCAATTGATTTTGTGTGTTTCTTGATACTTTTACATATATTTTTTTTTGAGGTGGTGATAGAGCAATCTGGATCTGACTAGAAACATTCATTGCTATCTTACCATAAATCCCTCACTGCTTTTTGTGCTTTTCTTTGTTACAAGGGAGGATTCAGTTGGGGAAGAAGGGGGAGTATATAAAGGTTTAGTTGAGACCTCCAAATCAAAAGCTCATCAGGAGGACTTTTTAAAGAGAAAATGAACAGACACAGTTAAGAGAAACAGAGAATTAAAAACAGTGAACTCACTGCAGAGAAGGGGGAGGAAGGGAGATAGAGATGCTTCATTTTCATTGCTCAATGGTCTCAGTGGTGGAACAGTAATAATAATATTTAAAGAGTGCATACTGTGTGCTAAGCTCTATGTTAAATGGGCTAAAATTATTATCTCATTTGGTCCTCACAGTAACCTTGGGAGCCTAGAAGATGAGTGTTCTTATCAAACCCATTTTACAAATGAAGAGATTGAAGCAAAGTGACACAGCTAGTAAGTGTCTGAGGTTAGATTTGAACTCAGGTTTCTTGACTCCAGACCCAACACTCTATCCACTGAGGCACCTACATGGAAGAGTACCTGAGAAAGTAGATCAAACCTCCTGGAGAGTAATGGAAAAATTTCTATACCAGTTTTTCTAAACAGAGAGTGGAAGTTCCTGGACAACACTATGTTCATAGACCCCGGGGAGAAGGTCCAGGACGAAGCAGGAGTCAGAGCTAAGGAAGTACATGAGGAAGAGTCACAACATGGAAGGAGCCAACCTAGTCTTGGCCACTCATTAGTACTGTGAGTTATGCAGACTCAACAGTTATGAGGGAAAGAGAAGGTCAACTTTCTCATGACACCAAAAGCTTTTCTGTTTGCAGTAGTTCTCAACCTTCCTAATGCCGTGACCCTTTAATACTCATATGTGGGCGTATCTGCATGTGGGCGGACCCACCTGGAGACAGATAAAAGAGCAGTGTCTCGGTTCCTAAGACCATCCGAAATATGTGTTTTCTGATGGTCTTAGGCGACCCCTATGAAAGGGTCGTTCAACCCCCAAAGAGGTCACAACCTACAGGTTGAGAACTGCTGGTTTAAGGGCATCAGGTCCCTGAAGAAGGGTGGGCTTATCAGGAATGAAGGAGAATCCTTTGGATTGCTAAAGGGCTCTCATATAACTCCATTGTATTTTACATTTCCTATTATATATATTCTATTTCCTTTATTTTCTATTACATCTAAAAATTGTCTATTTCTATTATTATTAATGCCTTTTCTTCTCATATATTGTTAATCTGAGTTCTTAAATGAGACTTGTTGTGTCTTTTATTTTTATTATAGAGTCTTAGACACAAGCTGTCTTCACTGTTCCCAGGAGAGACCCTGGATAGGGCTTAAATAAGTCAAATTTTGATGTTTCCAGGGAAACCTTTGGCACAAAATGACTTGTGTGGTGTCCCAAGATCAAAACCAAGCTGTGTAAATGCACAGCTGGAGTTCCAAGTCATGCATAACAATTTGTACTTAATTACAATATAGTATCTTCGAACAGTTAGAATGGTTGAAAAATACTTGAAGAGAGAAAGAAATAAGTCTTGTTAGATCCCAGTGCTCCAGAGACAGCCAACAAATGCAATACAATATGATTCTATTCTAGGGTCTTCCATTTTGAGATGGGAAAAAGGTTCCTACTGGGCCTGGCAGAAAATAGAGGAGAAGGAGGAGGAGGAAGTAGTAGTACTGGGAAGGGAACTTGGCCAGATTCTGCTCCCTCATCAACCTGTAGCTAGAAGTGATTAGTAAGTACAACATTGTAAACTTATTCTAAATACTTTTCCCAAACCTCACTTTGTAAATGGCATAACTGGTTTTCTACAGTTTTTAAAGAGTAGCCATTGTATTTCAGGTTACTTGTACACTCTTCACTAGAAGATCCATTAGAATTCAGCGGTTCTCAACCCGTGGGTCACGACCCCTTTGGGGTCGAACAACCCTTTCACAGGGTTCACAGGGGTTGCCTAAGACCATTGGAAAATGCATATTTCCTACGGTCTTAGGAACCGAGACACAGCTCCTCTATCTGTCTCCAGGCGGGTCCACCCACATGCAGATATGCTCACATACGAGTATTAAAGGGTCACCGCATTAGGAAGGTTGAGAACCACTGCTTTAGACTGACCTCTATTGTTGTACTCCTTTTTTTACTCTTTTTTTTTACTCTTCATAAATCAATGATTTACTCTCATGCCAATAATAGTTTAACATGAAAATACAACACCATAACCAGGGTGGAATTTCACAAAACTTAGGTTGAAATGGACAAAAATCAAGCATGCTGATCACGTGTTTTGTGAACTGCATTGACCCAAGTCACCGAGATCACAGATTCAGTAGGCATATGTTGGCCTCCAGCAGAGTAGGAACTATAAAGCTTGGTATCAAGAAAGCAAGAGCAGTTCATTAAAACAGGAAGCTATCAGACTGAGTTCCCACACTAACACCAATGGTTTCCCTAATCATATCTCCTCCCCAAGAGAATTGTCCTAGTATCCACTTCTGCTAAAACACTTTATGCTTCTTTCACTGGGCCTAGTTTATGGTACTTGCCCTAGGGCACAAAATTCCTAGCTACAAATCTATAAGAATATTTGATTCATTGGCCCTGTCAATCAGCCAGCAATCAACAAGCATGTATCGGGTATTTGCTATATGCCTTAGCACAGTGCTAAGTACTGGGAATAAAAAAAGGGGGGAACCCCACAGTCCCTGCTTTCATCAAAAGTTTCCCACAGAAGGTAGATTTTCGGCTAAGTCCTGAGGGAAACCAGGAAAATTCAAAATAGGAAATTATGGGGGTTAAAGCATTCTAGTCATGGATTACAAAAGAACAAAAACAGAGACAAAGGAAGGAAGGGAGGGAAATATAAGGGAAGGAGAATAAGAAAGAAGGGAAGTGAGGGAGGGAGGAAGCAAGGAAAGAAGGAATAAAGGGAGAGGAAAGAGAGAGAGAAGGGAGAAGCCCATTCATTCTTAATGTCTGTTTATATAT
>CM053583.1:178612475-178648413 GCA_028627135.1 Pseudochirops cupreus
TATAGCAGAACAGTGCAATAACTTTAAAATCATGAAGAAATATGGTTATACCAGAATTGCAAAGATGTTTCAATATTTGAACAATATTCAGCATAATAAATCACAGTAAAAGAGAAATATAAAACCATTACTATACTACTAGATGAAAAGAAGTCATTTGATAAAATAAAAATTCAAGTATTTATCCTTAAAATGACTAATGATAATTATTTATAACTAAGAACTACATCAATATAATGGAGGAATATTAGACACTTTCCCACTAACATCAGGGGCAAAGTAAGTCTCTTCACTTTTGCCATTATTATTTGAAGTAGCTGATGAAATGCCAGCTATACTAATAAAACAAGAAAAAAATAAATCCAAAGAAAAGATGGAAAAAACTGTTTCTGATCTGATAGTGTTGCGGTTTAAACCTAGGGATGCCAAAAACTGTTGAGGTGGGGTCTCTGCCCACCCAAAACTGTTGTGGTTTAATGATGTGTTGTGGTGGGACCATCTCAAAGAATTCAGAGTCAGGCCACCTCTAATTCAAGTACAGGCATTTATTGAGATTGATGCCTCTTATGAATTAGCCTAAGTTCCAAGAGTAACCAGCAACTTTAGAGAAAGCAAGATGGATTTTTATAGAGTAAATATGCAATTACATAACAGAAATTTATATAGAATACAAAAAAATCATTAATATTAAAAAAGGGAGGAGGAATTTGTTAAAGGATTAGGTAATGGAGGAGAGGTTTGTTAAGGGATTAGGTAAAGGAGGAGGGGTCTCATCTATGGTTCCCTGGTTAAACATTCTGGCCATTCTGCCCTCCAACTGCCTACCTATTGTGGTCCTGACTGGTTAAGACAGATAGTTAGGTATTGTGGTCCTGTCTTGGGCTAGATGGATGATGTGATTGTGCTTGAATACAAGAACACACCTGGGTCTGGGGGCAGTGACCAGGTAGAGGCAGTAGCTAGGTTCCCATCACATGGACACACCTGTTGTTTCTGCGGAAACTAAGAGTTCAGGGACACACCTGTTGTTCCAGTGAGGAGTGAGGCATATATGAAGAAGTTAGGACACTGGCTGGGGGGGGGGGGGTGGTAGGTGCAGTGGGCATGCTGTTCAGTAGGGCCAGGCCTGTAATAAAGTTAGTATATTGGGGCTGGGGGCAGCTTTATTAGGATTCCATCAATAGTCCAGTGCAACCCAAAAAATGACTACTATACACAAAGCACTGAGGTTTAAAAGAAGTAAATTATAGTTAGTCCTTGGTGTCAAGGACCTTACATTATACTGATAGAATACAACATGTAAATATAAACAGCTAAGCATATGAGATATAACGAGAAATGAGAGACAGAAGAAGAAAAGAGAGAGAGGAGAAAGAGAGGAAGAAAAGGACGAGGAGGAGGAGGAGAAGAAGAAGAAAAAGAAGAAGTAGGAGAGGAAGAGAGGGAGAGAAAGAGAGAGAGAGAGAGAGAGAGAGAGAGAGAGAGAGAGAGAGAGAGGGAGAGAGAGAGAGAGAGAACAAACACACACAACCAACCATGGGTATCAGGAAGTTTTTTCTGTAGAAGATAGAGCTTGAGCTAATCACTGAATGAATCTAAGGATCATAAGACAGAGCTGAAGAAGAATGAATTTTAGGTATGTAACAAATGAAAGAGGTGGAAAATTAAATGCCAAGCATGAGGAATGGTAAACTTTCATGTCTGACTGAAGGTAGAATACATTAAAAGGGGTAAAATGTGAAATACATCTGGAAAGACAGACTACAGTCAGATACAGAAATGTTTTAAATACCAGTTGAGGATTTTATCATCAAATAAAGAGGGAGTTAGTAAAGGATACTGAATAGGAGAGAGACATGATTCTGTTTTCAAAGTATTATTTCAGGAGTTGTGGCAGAGAGATTGGAGGGAAGAGATAAAAAGTTAGGAATCCAATCAGGAAGATGTTGCAGCAGGCTTAGTGAGAGGTGATGAGGGCCTGAATTATGTTGGTAACCATACACGTAGTGAAGGGAACAGAAATGAAAGATATTGTAGAAACAGAATCAACATGACATAGCAAGTTGGGAGTAATCAACAGGGAATTATCAAGGATGATTCTATTGTTATGAACCTAAACTATTTAAATGGTGGTGGAGTCCCATCATAAATAGGGACATTTGGAATAAAGGGTATTTAGGAGCTTTGTGGAGTAGGGATTGGGGAGGGCGGAAGTAAATGGTTAAGTTTTGTTTTGGACACATTGAGTTTCATATATCTCTGAGATGCTCATTTGAACGTGCCCAGCAGGCAATTGGTGCATGGTCTCGGAAGACAAAGAGGTGATATACAGTAGTTATCTGCATAAAGATGATACTTGAAATCATGTGAACTGTTGAGATCACCAAAGTGAGAAGATATACAGTAAGAAAAGAAGTAAACTCACAAGAGAGTCTTAGGGGGACATATATTTAGGCCACGGGGGGGGGGAACCTGTGGCTTGAGGTCACATGTGGCTGTCTAGGTTTTCAAGGGCGGTCATTTAAGCTTGGATTCATTCAAAAGGTGGTACATGAGGACCTAGATAACCACATGTGGCCTCAAGGCCTCAGATTCCCCACCCCCTGACTTAGAGGATAACACATAGATGGCAATCCATCTATTTGCCAGTCCATTACTATGTGCCACACTTTGCAAAGTGCTAGTAACACAAAGAAAGACAAAAATATGGCTCATCTTCTCAGAATCTCACGTTACAATAATAAGAAGGTTTAGTTTTAGTTTTTTTTGATTTTTGGAGGGGGGAATGCAGGGCAGTTGGGGTTAAGTGACTTGCCCAAGGTCGCACAGCTAGTAAGTGTTAAGTGTCTGAGGTCAGATTTGAACTCAGGCCCTCCTGACTCCAGGGCTAATGCTCTATCCACTGCACCACCTCACCACCCCAAAGGTTTAGTTTTTAAAAACAGAATCAAAAGATTATGTTTACAAACAGTGACATTTGTAGCATTAAATAGTATTATATGTTTAGAAAGCCCAAAAGAATCCACAATAAATTTAAAAATAAGGACAAATAAATAGCTTTAAAAAGAGGAGCATGTAATCCCCTATGAGGAAGAGGCTGGGGAGCCTACTTCATGAAAGGAATGATGACTTGTAATGAAAACACTATTCTCTGATTTGGAGCACGCATAGATATTCTGTAAGTGGTTCTGGTTGTTTAACTATATAATGAGAAAACAGTCTATTTAATGGCTGTTGAGCCAGAACTGGGATGCGTTTGAAAAGAACTCTTGGTCTAAGTCTTTTCCTGTCTGAGTGAATTTTAATGATAGAGACAATGCCCGTAAGCCTCAGATCTTTCCCATCCTAAGTTGATTTATGATGCATTAATACAGACCTCTGTCCTCTGAGCCATTAAAATTATTTATTCCTGTTTTAGGTGAATGAGACTGGAGATAGCTATGACCTTGTGATCCTTGAAAGGTCAAGAGATCAAGGCACCCAAATTCTGAGAACTAAAGTCCTTGCGAGGATTTACCAGAAGCTAGACAGTGAGGAACCAAGTCCCAAGTGACCTGCCTGACCCAGTCTAGCAGTATCATAGATGCATACTCACCCATCCATCAGCTACAACATATTTGGAATTGAATCTGGTCGTGTGACACTATGTAGAACCTGTTATGTCTGAGCCAATTCTGCCCACAGATTGAGATGGTGTAAGGAAGAACACATATCAAGCAAAAAAAATGTATAGGGGAAATATTTGTAACTTCTGTACTTTCTATATGTTCACAGTAATATTATTACAAAATTAATTTATGCTAATTGCTTAAATGAAACCAGGGTCCTAATTATTGATACCTAGTAATGGGGGCAAGAGAATGGGGGCTTAAGTGGATAGTATGAGAGATAAATCACCCCAACCTCTTAGGAACACCTCTGAGGGATGAGGTAGCTGCCCTTGCTCTGGGAGAGTGAGTCCAGAGTACAGCCACTCTTCCTTAAAAGTTATACCTGGGACAGACTGTGAACTAATATCTGCCAAAAAAACAAAACAAAACAAAAACCCAAAAAACAGAAAACAATACCTTCTTGAGGTCCCAATTCAGCAGCAGATACTGATTTTTAGTAATTTATTACCTTGGAAGTTATATTGATTAAAATGACTATCGAATTAGAGTCTCAATTCCGAGATAAATACAGAAGTCATTCAAATTTAAAATAACAATTCCCCAATTAATTAATGGCAAAAAGTACATGAGCAGGTAGTTTCCTAAAGAAGAATCTGACTCTAAATCACTTTAGAGGAACCATTTTAAAGCAACTCTGAACTTCCATCCCAAACCTATCAGATTAGCAAAGTTGACCAACAAAAGAAAATGAAAACATAGGAGACGATGTTGGAAAACAAGTACATGAAATGCACCAGTATTGGTAGGACTTTGAATTGGTGCAGCCATTTTGGAAACAATTTGGAAATGTGCCTAAGGGGGTGACCAAGTGATACCATTATTAGATCTCTACTTCAAAAAGACCAAAGGAAAAAGGACTGGGATATGTATAAAAATACCTCTAGCAGCTCTTTTTAATGGTGGTGGAGGTAGGAAAGTACTTTCACAAAAGAAGAGCCCTTTCCTTTCCCTAGAAAGCAGCCTACAGAAGGTTTGAAATGAAAGCTATGCCACAGAACAAGAGGACGTTGTCATTGGAGCCTTGCACATCCTCCTCGACCCCCCCCATGGAAATAGCAGGAAAGAATTTCCCTGACCTATCCAAACAGGTCACCGGACTCAAAAGTAATTGGTAGCTCAATCTACCTTTCTCACCAGCATCAGTGAGAGCAATATTGATGTCCGTATCAATACCTGTATGTCTATATATGCATGCACACAAATTCTATATAAACAGTGAAAGTCTAATATTTTAGGGTAGTTTGAAAACAGGAGTCAGGAGGGATCTAAATTTTACTCATTCGTTCTGAAATACTGACTACAGTTGGAGCTAGTTTTGTGAGCTCCCTCCCCTTAAAACACTTCTTTTCAGTTTACCAACCTTAAAAAAATAGGTGACAGAATTATTGGTATATGTGATGATAATGACTTGAGTCTTTAGGGGGAAAGAACTTTTACATAAGCATTATTATAAATTGCTAATATCTTAAAGCCAGCAGTCAAGACAAATTCTACATGGAATTTTCATGGCAACTGAGAAAATGAAAACATTTCAATAAAAAAAAATTAGCAAAAGGAAAAGACCATGAGTTAATATAATAAATTTGAAAGAAATATTATGGATAATTTATAAAGAAGTCTATTTATTGACTAGGAAACTAAGTCCATTACTAAATAAATATCTTAAATTTCTTCCTCCCAACATTTTCCTTCTTCAATCAACTCTAATCTTCAGAATGTGTAAATTATCCAATAAGAGGAATCACTATTTGCCCATATTATAATTGGTTTTTTTTTATTAGCTAGAATTAGAAAAAAAAACACTTTTTTAAAGTTCTCATAACCCCAAACCGGATGGGTCTGTGTGTAATTCTCTTGTTACTTCTGGACACCAAAGAGGAACTCTAGCTAGTTCAGTAGTATAGTATGCTAATACTTTCTGCTTTGCTGCTTTTCTGTTCCTGATGAGCTTTCTTTTCTCATTTTGCCCTCTTCCCTCCAGCAAAGAGAATGGCACCCCCTACAGGGTTCATGCTGTGTTTTAGGATCCTAATGTTTTCCAAACCTAATGCTGCTCTGGTCATTCTTAGGAGGGCTAGAATTGAGAGGAAAAGAGCAGCTATTTTAACTACGGTCCCCCAGCTGCTGCTGACTTAAGGAACAAGCTTGGTTAAGGCAGCAAACATATGGGAGCTTATGGTTTGCACCCAGTTCATCTACTCACAGCAGGCTACACTTGTGCAGATAAGACTTCTGATGAGAAGCACTGGAGTGAAGGGGGACTTGAGAGAAGGGAAGAAAGTTGGGGGAAAATTATATGGAAATGGAAATGAAGGGAAGATAATGACCACTATTTCTAAGCTCTGTTGCTTTCAAAAGCATGAGCGCTTTCAAGAAGATGAATTTCCAGGACAAGAGAAATACAGCATAGATACAAACCAATTGACAGGGCTGTGATGGGCAACTGATTCTATTACTTTCAATTGGCTGAATCAGTGAATCCATTCAAACACAGTCATACTTTAAAGGATGAATAATAATAATAATAAAGAAGACATAGAGAGAGCTAAAACTTCACAGCCTTTCCAGCTTTCTTCTGTCTCTTTCTTTCCCATCCCCTTTTCTCCTCTTTTCTTTCTTTCACTCTCCCCTCTTCTTCTTCCTCCCATTTCCATTTTCCCTTCCTTTTCCATTTCTTTCTGTCACTCCTCTTCTCTATCCCCAGCCTTCCACTCTTTCACTATCTCTGCTGCTGTCTCCTCTCTGTCTGTTTCTCTGTGATTCTCTTTCTGTCTCTCTGTCCCTATATGTCTCTCTCTGTCTCTCTGTCTCTGTCTCTGTTTCTGTCTCTCTCTGTCTCTCTCTCTGTCTCTCTCTCTCTGTCTCTGTCTCTGTCTCTGTCTCTCTCTCTCTCTCTCTCTCTCTCTCTCTCTCACACACACACACACACACACACACACACACACACACACACACACACGCAAGAATGCCTAGGCAAAAGAAACTTTAGAATGGTCATTATTTAAAGTTGATAAAGTATTAGCCATGCCAAGTTAACTCTCATAATTAACTTCTCCAGCTGCAAGAGATAAACTAGAGAATCCAAAGTTTTCTTAATACAGCAATCACCTTGCATAGAAAGTACAGGATTTTCTAGATGAACTAAACACTTGATGTGTCAGTTTCTGTCGAATAGTCAGAAGTCAGAATACTGTGTACCCTGCCTCCTTATACCTATAAGAATGAAAATCCTCTCATTCTGTATTACATGAGATTACCCTTAGTCTTGCCACAGCAATTTATATATGTGGGGTTTTTTTTCTTGAACTTCACCAAAGCAAAAATGAATGTTTCCTTACAAAGCCAGCCTACTAAGTTTAACATGTTTTTCAGTTTCAAGTCAGAATGAGAACCATGGACAAGTAAATTTTTGAAAAGACAATATTATTAAAACTGTAAATACTCTTATGCTTTTTTAAAAAATGTACTGAAGGAAATCTACAGTAGATTTAAATTTCATTCAATCTACAAGGATTTATTGAGCACCTACTACATAACAGGCAAGGTATTTGGTGCTGAAGACATGAAGACACAAATGAACCAATTCTTGCTCTCATGTTTGATTCCTGTCATTACCAATGAGTGTCCATTTAGATTGTCTGTGCTTCAGTTTCAGTATCTAAAATGTAGAGATATAACTAGGTCTACAAAGTTTGCTGGGAGACTGTGAAATTCTTTGAGATTCTTGCCAACAGTGAAGCAAAGCTCAAGTTACAAGCTATCCCCAAGTTACAATCAGTCACATAGCATACAGATACTGTCATTTGAAATATGAAAAAAATAGTACTGCTCACTAACTTTTTTATATCATGAACTTTGGTTTCTTGTCTATCCATACATGGTGTTCAGTTGAAAGGAAGAGACCACATTTCCGTTCAGACTCTATATTTAATGTTTGATACCAACAATTTCATCATAATAGTGACACTGAGCCAGAATTGCTTCAAGTAAAGAAGATCTAGGCAAGTAGAAATTGGAGGATATTATTTTGACAAGATTTATTATAAGAAGTGAAGAGTGCTAGTTACATTCTCTTAAATCCTTTTATTCTTTTCTGAAGTGAAACAGAGTCTATCCTGCTAACTCAAATCCAAATCTTTCATTTCTAACTGAGGGGCCTCACATCAAAGAGGCTGGGGTACTTGTTCCCAGAATGACAGGATGATGAGTAATGGAAGTGCCATTGATCCCCAACTTTGAGTATGCACTAACATTATATAACTGGTTCTAGTCAGCTAACCATGAGATAAAAAGGAGGGTTATTGATTTGATTTTTTGAGCAAGAACTGGGGTGCATTTAAAAGACACTAATCCTCTAATTAAGGATCTAGCTATTTTTCCTTTCCTCCCTGGTGGCACTTGAGGAGAGGGGCACACCGTAAGCCTGTCAATGGGGAGAAGACTAAGGCACTCCTCATCTGAAGGAAATATGTGCCTCATGAATACAGTTTCTGTTCTCTTCCTCTTTGTTGATGGTCTTTCCTATTGTAGATAAAGGGGATTGGTGATGGGCTTGTGACCTCTGAAAGGTTAGGAGAGTGAGCCACCAAAAGTCTAGAAGCAGAATTCATGTGGGGTTTGCCAGAAGCCAAAAGATGAGGAGTGAAGTCCCAAGTGGCCTGTTTGAAACAGCTCAGTTTTGGGAGATACGGATTTTCATCTATCCATCAATTGTAATACATGAATTTGGCAAGTTATGTGTAAAAATCATGTCATCTGAGTTCCTTCTCCATAAAGACTAAGGTGATGGGGAAAGATATTTAAAATTTCTAGTCTTACTGTATATGTGCAGTAGAGAGTCCTTTAAAAATTAATGTTAATTGGTTAGATAGAAGTAGGGAGCTAATTATTGGTAATTAACATTGGGGGAAAAAATAGAAATTTGAACCAATGCCTTAGAGAAAAAATGTCTGACCCTTCAGAGCTACTATAAAACCCTGATCAGGATATGTAGCTGGCTTTTCACTGACTGAGCGAATCTGAAGGCATCACTATACATCCAAACTTTCTGTGGTAGAGGAAAATAATTGTTCTACATTATGTTGAAAGTGGTTTCTTTTTGCTACCTACGTAGTTAGCAATGAGTCTAGAATTTGTAATCATGTTAATGTTACTTGAATTGCTGTAGCAGAATACTAAAATAGTAAAGTAAGGGAAACAAAAGGCTTTTTATGTGCCTCCTTCCATCATTGAGCCCTCTATGATACATCCACTTGCTTGCTATATTAGATAGAGGATTTGAAATCAGAAGCTTGGTTCAGATCTCAGCCCTGTATCATTCTTTACTTCACCTTCACAAGTCTCAGTTCTATCAGCCGCAAAAGGAAAGGTTGGGACTGAATGATATCTGAATTTCCTTCCAGCACTAAATTTTATGATACTAAAAAAAAAAAAAGGTTCACCTAAGTGAACATTTTACGTTCTAGCAACTAATTGAAAAGATGTTTGGTGCTTAAAAGAAGTACCTAAAAAGCAGTTATTAAATGCTTTCCATGTAAAACATGGGAGACATTGTTAAAAAGAAAAGAAAAGAGAAAGTACAATTCTGAATATTTAAATGCCTTTCATTTTCATCCATTTCTATGCTTTGATAATCATATGTTCTTTTTCACTGAGCACATACTTTGGAAGAAAATGTATTTTAACACTTCACTGTCTCTTCAGTAAAAGTAGGCTTATTGAAATAATAAAGCAACTTAGAACCTGCTGGGCACTTTTAGATGCTATTCCATGGCGATGTGAAGAAAGAGAATCAAGAATTGCTTAGCACTGACAAATTTGGAACAGTAAATAAATAAAAAGTAATTATTTATTCTTCCTATATGTATGTTATAGGCAGAGAGATAAGAGAAATTGGGCAATAGTCCATTACGAGTTAGAATCCAATAATGCTAAGCTATTATTCTCTTTGTATTCCATTATTAATCTGTTCAAAGCCAACACATTCAGCAGAGAGAATGTAGGTGAGTGAAGTGAGGTTAGGCACAATAAGCGAGTAAAGTAATGGTCCAAAATCGCTTACAGCCCCCCAGGGAGCTGTCCACCAACAAGAAGTGCTTAGCACTGGCAGAGAGAGACGCAAAATAAAATCCCTCTATTTATGCAAGTATCCTTCACCTGGAAAGGAAAGCAAAGAGGGAAAATGGGAGGAGGGGATTAAAAAAAAGGCATCAGAATAACAAATAACGACAGACAGTCACTTTGGACCTATTCCGAAACAACAGAATACACTTTAAAAAGCCGTAAAAACAATAAAAATCCAGTCATGGTGAAAAAGGAGAGTCTTCCCCGCCATAAAGCCAGTCAATAAAGAGACTCTCTCATTTAAACATCAAACGCACATTGTTTTGCAACACCTGTTATTCAGCCATAATAGCTTTCTTAACCTGTCAAAGTGTTTAAGCTGAGGAAAAGAAATGGGCCTCCAGCTGTGCGGTTCTGTGGAGAAAGCCTGTGAGAAGCGATATTAGTTTAATGAAATGTGTACAGATTGTAATTGTGGTAATAAGGGGGCAATTCCCGGAGGCGCGCTAGGAAGGCGGGGGAGGGTAGCCAAGCGGAAAGGAGGGGCCTGCGGATTGAAGGGGGCGACTGAGCAAAGGCACACTCCAGAAAAGGAGAGACGGAGTGGGGAGCAGCAGGGAAGATGACGAACCACCCTGCTAATGTGCTCTCCTCGGCAGATTCGCACACAGTCACAGAAGCAGCAAGCAGGCTCCAAGGCTGCTTCTCCCAGGACTGCGAGCCTTTACAAAATGGAAACCTTCAAGTGGGGAGCAGGTTCACTGCTTCAGCTAGCTTTTCCAAACACCAAGCAACTACAGAAATATAGCTTTGGTTTTGGAAAATGCAAGCAAACACACACACACACACGCACACACACAGAGACACACACACACACACACACACACACACACACACACACACACACCCCTTTATATGTAAGGTAAAAAACAGTGATGAATCAAAATGAAGTAAGGGAGAGAGGGTCAAGGGAAATCAAAATCAACCGGGGTCTGAAACAGGCTTTGGGTAGTTTATCTGATTTCATCGAAAAAGTTCAATCAGACTTATTCATAAGATCAGAGCCATAGAGTGGAAAGAGGCTCACCTTCTCCAACCTCCTCATTTTATAGGTGAAGAAACTTAACTCCCTGGTTTTTTTATAGGTGAAGAAACGCGGCACAGAGAAGTTATGTGATTTGCCAAATCAAATAAGAAATGGCTGGTAAGAAATGGCCAAGCCAAGAGTTGGGCAGAGGTCCTCTGACTCCAAATCTTGTGCTCTGTCCAGAATAACCATGCTCTGAGAAAATGGTGTAGGTGATTACTTCTAGAGTAAAGAGCTTTGCAGGTTTGTAATATAACTTTGAGAAGCCATAGAAATCAGGAAGATTAATACTAAATAGCTTAGTATCTGAGAATTCCTTTTGGGGGCATCTTTTTGTTTAATAAGCACTTGTGGGGAACTAATTAGGCTCATCACATGGCAGGAACTGTAGAAACATTGATATAGAAGAGCCTAAATTCTGTATTATCTATTTAGCTTTATTTCGATCTCTTTGACTAAGGCTTCTATTATATGATACCATTAAGTCGACAAGGCGTTCCACTTGCTTTTTATTTGCAGTTTGAAAGGCCCTGGAATGGCACCTGTACTACAGGATGTCAAATATCTAACTACTCAGTCTACACCCCTCCAAGTGAGTTGCGGCATTTTCACAATTAAAAAAAATATATACTAAATTTGACCAATGATTGATTCAGGCAAGGATTCCCTCTAATAGAAGCATCACACTATGCTTGGAGGGAAACTTAGAAAAATAAGATCAGAGAAATACCCCAAACATCCCTAATGTCTTATGAATAAAACTGGATTCTTATAAGATAATTTCTGTAAAATCTTCTTGAACCTATACAGTTAGTTGTTTGAGCAAGGGGGCTCTCTAGCAAGATCTTTATTAATAGCTGGGAATTTCCAGGTACTTGAACCCATTCAGTTGC
Organism: Pseudochirops cupreus; assembly: GCA_028627135.1. Classification (NCBI taxonomy): domain Eukaryota; kingdom Metazoa; phylum Chordata; class Mammalia; order Diprotodontia; family Pseudocheiridae; genus Pseudochirops; species Pseudochirops cupreus. Next base: position 178,624,190 of record CM053583.1, read on the forward strand.
ATCAACTGTGGTTGAACTTTTCAGGGGGATCAAGACGTCTTTAATATGATTTGCCTATATCTGGAGCATCTAAGGGAAACATGAAGGCAGCATTGTAATTACAAGTGCTGGCCTCTGCCTCATGAAATGAGCACTCACATCAATTTTGTAATTCTTGTTAATTTTATTCATTCATACCTAAAAAAAAAATTTATTCATTCATTTGTACATTTGTTTGTTCATTGGTTCTTTTCTTTTTTTTTCTTTTTCTCTCTCTTTCTTTTGATTCTAGGTGTTTTGTGACTAGAGTACTGGACTCAGAGTTAGGTTAGACCTGAATTCAGGTCTTCCTCAGATCCTTACTAGCTACAGATCCTTACTCAGATCCTTACTATCCTTACTTACTTACCTGGGAAAGTCATTTAAATTTTTTCAGCCTCAGTTTCCCTCATCAGTAAAATTGGGGAAATAATAGCACCCATCTCAAAGAATTATTGTGAGAATAAAATGAGATAACATAAAGCACTTTGCACATAGTAAAAGCATCATCTAAGTGCTATTATCCTTTCCTTTTCTTTCTTCTTTTTATCTCTTTCCTTCCTTCTTTCTCCCTATGACTTCATAGGTGTAGGTTGAAAGGTGTAGGTGTAAAGAGTTCAACAATGAACTCCTTCTGGCAAGTCAAATGCACAGACATTTTGCAACCTAATCATCAAGCACTTCATGGAGGCAGTGAGAGGCTCAGTGACTTATCTAAGGTCACACAGCCAGTATTCATTAGAGGCATAATTCAAACCCATGCATTATTCACTCTGAAGCATGGTTCTGTAGTCACTATAATGCATGAAGTTATAAGAAAAATTCTGTTGACTGGGAGAGGGGAATGACTTATTTTAACATCTCACATATAGATAAACCTAGTAGTTTCCTGTTTTAATTAATTCTTGACACCCACATACTAACCTTAGTTGTTTCTACCCTAAGGAAGAAGTCCCTGTTTTAAATTCTTGCCCCTACCCTAGTCGCACCCCCTGCCCCAAGTCTTATCAGGGTGAGGACAGGCCTGAGAAGGTCACAGCTGGACTGATAGTCTCTGATATAGGGAATCAACTGCAGGGTCTCCCGTAGGAGTTGTAAACTGCTTCTGGGACTCTTTTTGGCTTAAATTCCCTAACTACTCTCCTTGTGCAATTCTTAGTTGACAAAGGACTTCCTATATCTAGTTAACTTTAGAAAAATCTCAGCATGACAGAGACATAAAGCACCATCCAGAAAGCTATTTACTGGCCCCAAATCCCTGAAGTGTGCAGTGAAGAGTACTAGAATGGGAGCCATTTGATTGGGGCTGTTTTCCCAGTTCTGACACTGATGTGATCTTGGCTGTCTTAACTAATAGCTTTGCCTCTTAACTTCTCCAGGTTTCCATTTCTTCATTTGTTGCAAGAATCAAATGCGATAATGGCTCTGAAAGCACTTTGAAAAGGATAAACCATTAAGCAAATGTAGAGTATTACTGTTGTTGTTGTTAAAATTATCTTGGCATAGTGGGAAAAGAACCAGACAGTGTTAAGAAGATTTGGGTTCAAGCGCCTGTCTGTCTATGTATCATCCGTGTGATCCTGGGCATGTAACTTAACCCCTCCATGTTCTAAAATTGTAGGGGGGCCATCTCCAGTCATCCTGATCTATATCTTGCCCCTGGGGCCAGATGGCTCAGAAGAGAAAGTGGGGCTGGTGACTCTGCACTGCTCTGACTCACTCTAATTCACTTACAAGTCATGGCATCACCTCTCTGATGTCATGGACCTCTTCAAAAACAAAGGACAAACAAGAAGATTGTAATTCTCAAAGTAACTGACAACTTGCAACGTTAGTAGGAGTTTTTTCACTGGGTGTCTCTTTTGCCAGTTAAATCCTTGCTATATCCTTGACTTTTCACTCTCCTTCCCCTACATACCTAATCAGTTGCCAAATCTTGCCGTTTCTACTCCCACAATATTCCTTGAATCCAACCCCTTCTCTCTCCTCGAATAGCCAGCACCTAAGTTTAGGCCCTCATTACCTCTTACCTCTCCCCACCCTAATCATCCCCAACATACCTACCTGCCAAAGCCATTCACCAAGCTCAACACCTACTATGTCACTTCTCCACTCAGTAAACTCTATTGACTCTCTATTACCCCTAGAATAAATTATAAACACCTCTATTTGTCATTTAAAGTCCTTGACAACATGGTCCTTTCTTTCCTACCTTTCCAGTTTTCTTACACTTTTTTCCCCTCCTCATACTCTACAGTCCAACTACATTAACCTTCTCTCCATTCCTCACACAAAGCATGCCGTCTCCTATCTCCTGACCTTGACCACCAGCCATCCCTCTTCCCTGGAATGCCCTTTCCTAGCCTCAACCTCATGGAATCTCTCTCTTCAAAATTCAGTTCAAGTGTCACTGCCTACGTGAAGTCTTCTTGATTCTCTCTCCCACTTATTTTGATATTTAATATACGTGTATATGTTATAATCAATTTTCTACGTTGATTCTCTCCATATATCTATTCTGTATACATAGATGCATATATGTATATACAAGTGCATATATACATCTACATACAGATGCACATATGGACATTGTGCATATGTATAAGTGGGTATGTTATTCCCACTCAATAGATCGCTGAGAACAGGGATCGTTGCTTCATATTTTGTCTTACATCCGAAATCTAGAAGAGTGTCTGACATGTTAGTGCTTCAAAAATGCTATTTAATGACTGACTGAAATCACAAAAGTATTATTGTCATTTATTGTAACAATTGCAGTCATTTTCATCACTCCACTTTTTAAATCATACATACTTAATGGATATCTAGGTTTGATTTGTTTTGCTTTGGTTTTCTGAATGTGTATTCCTGATTACAATGTCAGTAACACAAAATGATTCACCTGTAATTAACCCAGACAATTCAGAGAACATAGAGGACACATTTCTGATGTTGAAACTAGAAGTACAATAAGTAGAGAATGGTATCTGCCCCCAAGTAACCATCATCATCTGGACCTGGCTGTAGTTTTGAGTTCATTTACATGCGCTCTGAACTTTGTGGAGGGGAAGTCTGGACTAAATTTAATTTGAGGAGCATAGCTCCCAGGCCTTTTCATCTCCAATCTGTGTCCTTTTTAATGATGGTTTGAGTGTGGTTTCTGATGTTACCCAGCTGAGGCCTCATATTGTGAGATGATACCATTGACTTTCATCATCTATATCCTGCTCTGATCCATGATGTCATGGAGGGCAACATGACTGATAGAGTCTGACATGTCATGTCCCAGTGCTAGATGCACCAGCTGGGAGATCAGCTAAGCAACAAGCTTGAGCAAAGAGCAGAGCTGAAGGAGAAAAGTATTTATTTTCTTAATGTTCAATTTTCAGAAAAAAAACACATTGATAGGCACATATACAATGCTACTCCCAGGTCTACCCAAATATTAGATGCTGTTTTTGTTGAGAAATAAATCAATGGATCCCTTTGAGAAGTCCAAGATAACTAGCTGTCTTTTCTTGAAAATTATTCTTCAATATCTAGTCATAATAGGAATAATTTCAACCTTGAAATAAAAAAAATGTAACAGACATTCTCTTGGGGAATTGAGTCGAAATGCATGTGTAGCTATCAATGTTTGAAACCCAATTTGGACAAGTTGACCCCATTAAATTGGAGACAGTATGGAATGAAAAAAAGCATTGGTCTTATATCTTCTTATCTGTGTAAGTAATAATATTAACAACAACAACTAAGATATATATATATATATATATATGTAGCATTTTAAATTTTGCAAAGCCCTTTTACCTATATTAGCTAATTTGACTGTCAAAGTAATTCTTTGAGGTAAATGATACTTTCTCTGTTTTATATAGAAGAAAAATGAGGCTGAAAACGTGCTTGACCAGGGTCACATGCCTAAAGTATCTGAGACAATATCTGAACTCAGATCTTCCTGACTCCAAGTCCAGTTCTCTAGTATATCACCAAATTGCCCTTACATATGCATCTGGATAGAATATAATCTCCTTGAGACCAGGGGCTATTAAGTTTTCTTTTTATAACCCTTTGTCAGATAGAATGAACTTAATAGATTCCAGGGAGTTTAAAGAGAGCAGTGTTTTTAAAATCGGCTCCAATGCAAAATTATCTTGTGACTGGGCAAATTACTTAACCTCTTCTAGCCTCAGTTTCCAAATCTTTCAAGAGTAAATAATACTTGTTCTGTCTGCTTCATAGAGCTGCTCCAGCCAATGCTCTTTGAACATTTTAAAGTCCTGTACAAATGCGGACTATTGACATTAAGTTTCTCAAGTGCTACATAAATGTGAATTATTATTGTTGGTAATGTAAATAAATACAGACCAGCAGCAGCAGCACTTAACTAGGGAAACAGGTGTTTGCTTAGTGAACCATGAAGTAACTGGAAGTGTTCTTAGGTATTGCAGAGGTCATTCTACTTCAATATGGAGATTGCCACATTGACATCATCCTCATTAGAATTTGAATTCAATTCTTCATTCCAAGAGCAAGATTCAATAGGACGGCATTGAATCAAAAAAAAAAAAAAAAACCAGGAGAACTAGTCTTAATTTTTAAATTCTTCCACTGCCTTATTTAGTCTATAAGGAGGCTATAAATAGCTGCATAAGATCCCAAAAACCAACACCTTTTTGATGTTGCTGATTTAAAATAAATGGAATGAATTTTCCTAAGTGTCATCTCTGATATGTTTTAAAGCTTAATTTCCAACTTCCAGAAAGGGATTTATCCATTTTTAAAGAAACATAAGGTATCATTGAAGAGGTGGAAGGAATGAGTGGAGGGAAGACTGAGTGTCTCTAACTCACCCCCTCTGAGGCTGAACCCCAAGGTCATCATTGAGACTATTTGAGATGATTCCTTTTCTAAGTCCCTAATAAAGCACTGAATAGTGACAGCCCCATGCCTCATTCACACACACACACACACACACACACACACACACACACCATCTTCCATGACAGTAATTACGGGTTTGTCTGGGGTTTTTTTTAGGCCTAATTAGGCCTATGTGAAATGCATCACTTCCACCTTTCTAAATTTTTCAAAAGTTAGAGGGACCAGAATGTATATTCCCATTCAGTCTCAACAGACATATTAAGTGAGAATATAGGGCTTCTCTCTGACATATATTAAACTAAAAATGCCTGTAAAAATAGGGCCTTTGCTTTTCCTTTTGTAACTCCTGGAGGGCTCACAGGAGAGGAGAAGTTTTATATGAGTAGTCAGAGACTAAGCTTTGAAACTGAGATAGTCACAACTTTTGAAAGAAAGATTAGCTTGAATCAGATGTATGCATAATTTCTAGCCAGTCTTCCCTCCCACCTGACCAGAAATTAAGTCAGAATACATTTTTAAAAATTCGTTGTCTTTTTTCCTTTTATTGGGGTAGTTGGATCTACTTTATCCCCACCCCACCTCTCACTTTATGGCCAGTTTCAAGGTTGAAAAGCACAGGATCACAGCTGTGCTTTTTAACGTCTCTGATGGATAGAACCCTCTTAGACACTGAGCCCACTACAGGGATTTTCTCTGTAGTGCTGGACAGAGCCTCACTGATGAATTTGAAGCTGCTTTGGTTGACACTGCCACCTATTGAGTGAGGGGTCCATCAGTACTCTGGATGTGTGATCATGTCAGTAAGCTACGGGACAATGGTATGTCAATTCCCTCTGAGTACAGTCCACACAACCAAATAGTAGAGCAGCTTCATCCAAGCATATTACAAGCTTGTACAACAAATAATAAAAAAGGGGAGAGAAAATGGTAAAATCTCTGATACAGGAAAGCTTTCATTCTGACTCTACCTTAGGCTGTCTTCAGCACAAGGAAGGACACGGGCTGATTTATTATTGCAGCTATTGGTGGATCCCCTCTTACAAGACTCTTATTTTGACTATTTTTTTTTCATTAGTGCTAATATCAGATTGCCTACTATTTTTTCTCATCCTTCCCCAGAGAAAAGAGCAGATGAATAGATAGAAATGTATACCCCTGCTAGGTCTCTACAATTCTGAACAAGAAAAGGAACATATTGAAGTATGATTTTTGAAATTTTGTATAGAATTATAGATTTAGAACAGGAAGAGATTTGAATACCCATATTGTGCGTGCGTGCGTGCGTGCGTGCGTGTGTGTGTGTGTGTGTGTGTGTGTGTGTGTGTAGTCAATCAGGATTAAGTGACTTGCCCAGGTCTAGTAAGCTAGTAAGTATATGAGAATGGATGTGAACTAAATCCCTCTTAACTCCAGGGCCACCCTCTATCAACTCACTGCATCACCTAGTTATCACCTCACTGCACATATTTTAAAGAAGAAGAAATCATAGCACAGAGAAGGTTAAAGTGACTTCCTGCAAGGAGAGGGAGAGAGGAAGAGAGAGAGACAGAGTATGCCAGGAGGCATTTGAAGCAGGATTGCAGGATTCAAACCCAGGTTTTCTTTCCTGACTCCAAGTTCAGTGTTTTATCCACTATGCCATTTTTTATTCATCTAATACATTTTGGTAAATACAAAATAATCTGAAGTGGGTCAGCATGAGAATTCACTCCTATTCAAATTGCCTTCTCTTTATTTAATTGTATATGTATCATATGTATCAGGAAGAACTGATTTTTTTTCCTTTCATACCCAGTAACTAGCTGCTTAATAAGCATTTGTTGAATTGAATGGAGAAAAAATTAAAATAAGTTCTTAACTCCTATGGAGAGTATGAAGAATTGGATTTCCTAAGTCAACAGAGTCAGAGAATTATTGTGAGCCTGTTGAGAGAAGATACTATATAATTTTTTTTGCCTTTCTTACAATGGCAAGAAAAAAAAACATCCCACCCAGAATGCTGGGTGGACCTTATAGGAGGACATGAAAAAGAACGACAGACTTGGGGAGGTGTGGTTGAGCTGCTGTCCCTCTATCAATGATCTCTCCCACATTCTGTCTATATCTTGTTTGTCCACAGCTGTCTGCATGTTGTTTTTCCCTTAGACTCTCTTCTCCTGGAAAACGTGGATGGCCATTTGCTTTTCTTTATATCCCCAGTGCTTAGAGTAATGCCTGGCACATGGCAGGTGCTCAGTAAATGTTTATTGACTGACAATGAAACTAGACTATTGGACTGTGAGCACAATGACAGAGTGAGTACAATTGGAGGGGTGCATTCACCCCATCTTAACTTCTTCTCCCTTAGGGTGCCTCAACCCACTTGGCAGTTGCACGAACTATAAATGAAAGACTCAGCTTTCATTACATTTAGTCTTTAGTCGCCCACATGAGTTTCCCCTTACTCCTTTGGAGTAGCTACTGTTTGATATTCTGGTGGGTTTGGTTCCCCTCAAAGAATTTCAGTACATATAATGGCACTTAACAGTCATGGATTTATAGTAATGTATTCTCCTGGTCTAACAAGAAGAGAAGAGCTGTGTCCACTCATTTGTCCTTGGACGAGTTAAAGCTTAGACACATTCACCATAAGAACAATGTTCAATTGTTGTTGTTCAGTAGCTTCCAACTCTTCATGACCTCATCTGGGGTTTTCTTGGTAAGGATACTGGAATGGTTTATCATTTCCTTCTCTAACTCATTTTTTACAGATGAGGAACTGAGGCAAACAGGGTTAAGTGACTTACACAGGGTCACACGGCTAGTAAGTGTAGTAAGTGTCTGAAGCCAGAGTTGAGCTCACAATGATGAGTCTTTTGGACTCCAGGCTAGGCACTCTATCCACTGTATCACCCAGGAAACATAAAGTTTAAACCAACAATGCACACTATTGACTAGGTAAGTGGATGCTCCATGTAGGATCAGCAGTGGAAGGGGGAGCAAGCACTTCTCTTCCCTTCTGCCTCTTCCCTGGTCCCCTAACAGAGACTCAAAAGACAAAGGGAGGACAATCTGCCCTGTGGAAGACACAAAACCAGAGAAAACCATAGAGAACCTGTTTGCCTTTCCATTAATACATCATTCCCCATCCTCCCCTATACACCCACTCCTAGGTTTCTAGAGAAGGACCAAGTGACTACTCAGCAACATACTAAAGAGTGTTGAGCCATAACATGATTGGAAACAACCAGGAAGTTCACCATCCATAAAAGGTCCAAGGCTTATTTGCACAGAAATGGCGGCTGAAGACAAAGAAATAGATATAAAGGGTGACTATTAAAAACAATGAAGAATAGGATTTTACCAAAGTACATGACAGAGCTGGTCATCATGTCACACCATTCTACACAAGCCAGTAAAACATGGACTTAATCCAAGTAGATTTGTAACTAGCTGAATGACCAGCCCTCCAGATTCAATGTGTAGAAGGGACTTTACTGATGTGCCACAGGATTCACTGACCCTATTCTGATGTGAATTTTTATCAAAGAATTGGATAAAAGGATAAATGTTTATTAATAGACAATAAATGTTCATCAAACTTACAGGTTACTGGCAGGACCACAAATGCATTTGGATGATTAAACTGTAGTTTCAAAACATCTTGATGGTTTGAAGGAACAGGCCAACCTAAGGGGATGAAATTTAATAGGATCAAAGCCTCATCTGTGCTTTTTAAAAATAAAGCTGTTTTTAAAATATTCTACCTTAATTTTGTTACATATTTTAAAGGAATAGCAAATTGTGCATAGTAGCTTTAAAGTTTTATATACCATCATCTTTTTTTCATTGTACTATGCTATGGAAATGTCTGTTTTATTCCATAAATGTAAAACAAAATAAAATACTATATCTTTCCCTATACAGGTATCGAATGAGGAAGATGTGTCTAGGAAAGAGTTTCTGTGAACAAAACCTAGAGGGGTTAGTGATCCATAAGCCGGTCATATAGCAGCAGTATGACATAGCAGCCTGAAGTGTTATGTTATGATCTGAGCTGGATATTTAGGGGAGGATATTGATACATTAGAGCTTGTCTGGAGAAAGGCAGTGGCATGGAGGGGAAGCCTGGAGGATGGGAGGGGAACTAGAAACTATAGGACAATTTGTTAGGATAAGATAGTCATTTCTCAGGCACACATTCTCCTTTGGCACTGAAATAGAATTAGAATCGCCAGTCAGAAGGTCTATAAAAGTGAGGGACAGAAGGATTAAGATCTTCGACTCTGGTTGCAGACTCAGTTGGCATTAACTGGTGCATATGGTAAAGCAACAGATGGTCAGCCTGCTCTGTCATCTTATTAATTTACAAGGATGCTTCATCTTAAGGGTGGCTTCACTGTTCCAAAGAGCCTGACCTTTAGGGCAGAAGATCTTGACAAAGGAAGAGTGAATTCTCTCTCTCTGAATTGCAATTTAATGGTCCTAGGGAATTTCTGGAACACTAAAAGGTCAAGTGACTTGCTGATGGTTACACACTGAGGATCTAGAAGAGCTGAGAGTTGATGTCTGGTCCCCTTGCCTCCATGTCTCACTCTGGTCACTGACATGGCTGCTTCTTTTTGTTAATTTTATTGTTTAACATATGGAATAAAACTTATGGAATAAAAAAGCATTCCTGTTACATAATAGGGCAAATCTACTGTGCATACCTTGCTATTCCTTTCATATTTACAAAATTGCCATGTAAAATTATTTCTTTTCTTCCCTTCCTCTCAGCCTAGAGATGGTTACCATTAGACCCAAATAGAGAGGCTGTGTGTGTGTGTGTGTGTGTGTGTGTGTGTGTGTGTAAAATCCTTCTAAATATACTTCTATTTATAACTTCTTTCTCTGGATGCAGATAGCATCTTTCTTCAGATGTTGTTTATAATTAATTTATGTATTCATATTTATTACAGCTACTTCTTCAAATACCTCAAGGCCTATTGCATAGTTACGGCTTTAGATTTGCTTTATTAGGCTCCAGACAGAAGATTTGAAGTGGATGAATAGAAGTTGCAGGGAAGCAAATTCGAATCAGTGTAAGAAAGTCCATCTATTTAGCTAGAGTTGACCCCAAGTGGAACTGATTACCTTATAAAGTAGTGGGTTCCCCATCACAGGGGGCTTAAGAAGAGACTGGATGATCACTTTCAGAGATTCCATAGAAGGAATTTATACTTCATGGTAGATTAGGCTAGATGATCGTTATTGTAACTTCCCAATGAAATTCTGAGTCAAATCATGGAAGAATGTGGATGTAAAATGCAGAGGCAAAGATTAAAAAAAAAGTTAACATTTTTTGAGTGGGAGGAATAAGAGAAGCTACCTAAAGCATTCCCCCCCCCCCCGAAATTAAATGTAATGTCATTGGGAATGAGAGGCCAAAAAAACCAAAACGAATAAACAAACAAAAAATCCCACAAACCAATTGAGATTGAATGTTGCAAAATTATAAAGAACACATTCTAAAGAAGAGGGATGAGACAACACCTACCCCCAACTCATTTGCAGAGGCTGACATCCATGAGTACGGAACATTGCATATAATCAAAATGAATGGATTAATCAGTTTTGCCACCTTTTTTCTCTTCTCCCTCCACTCCAACCCCAACCTTTTCCCCCTCCTTTTAAAAATCTTGGTTATAAGGGGTGGTTTTCTGAATGGGTTTCCCTTTCATGAAGGGGAAATATAGGCAAAGGAGAAACAGATATCAATATACGTCTTCTTTTAAAAGAATATGAGGGAGAGGATTCTGGGAAGATGATCAGAAAATGTCAAGCTCTCAAGATTTTCCTCCACAGAAGAGATAAAATAGCACCTCTGGGCGAACATAGAGTCATGAAAGCCAATGAGAGTAGGGCTGGAACAGAGGGGACAATCTGAGAAGGCCTGAAGAAAAGTCCTAGGACTAGATTTCCTCCCTGGGAAGAGTAAACACCTCCAGGCTAGGAGCCCCTTTCACAACAAGGGGCAAGGCCCGGGGGTTCCTAGGTTGGAAGGCTGCCTCACCCCCAGCCACTGGAACTTTTACCCAGGGGACAGGGAGGGGAGTTGAGTGTCTTACCTGGAGAAGCTAAAGGGAACCTCTGCTTGACCAAGAACTCCAGACCCAGCTGTGCTGCAGGGCGAGAAGGAATCATCAGGTGCCCTGTGAGTGCAGAAGCAGCTGGGGGGGAGGGAGGGCGAGGAACAGATGCCACTGACTGTGGGCACTTATAGGAGGTTGGAGGTTTTAGTTTGAGTTCAATGTCAGGGGGGAGAACTGAAGAGGATCTGTGGCTAGAGGCACCATCCCCCATATCCCATGGCTAGAGGTGACTATAAAAACTAAATTATTACAAAAAATGCACAAAGGAGAAATAATCCAACCACAGAAAGCTACTATGGGAATAGACAAGACTGGGGTTCACCTGCAGAGAAGGATACTGAAGCAAAGAAACCCTCTTCTATCACCCAAAGAGTAGTAAAATGGTCACCTGCCCAAAAAGAATTCATTGAAGAACCTCAAAAAGACTTAAAAAATCAAGTGAGAGAGATTGAGGAAAAATTAAAAAGAAAAAGAAGATTAAGACAAGAAAGTCAACCAACTGGAAAAGGAGATCCAGAATCTTAAGGAAGAAAATGACTCCTTAAAAATCAGAATTGGGAAAAGGGAGGCCACTGAAGTTATAAGAGATGAAGAAATAATATATATGAAAGAGATCCTACAAGGAAAACTCAAAGGGATATTATAATTAAATTCCAAAATCCCCAAATCAAGGACAAAATATTATAGGCAACAAGAAAAAAGCAATTTATATATGATGATACCACAATTAGAATCATGAAAGACCTAGTGTTGTTGACCCTGAAATATTGCAGGTCTTGGAACACTATATATTGAAAAACATAAGAACTGGGCCTCTGGCCAAAAATTTCATACCTGACAAAGCTAAATATAATTCTGAATGAAAAAAAAAGGACATTTGATCAACCGTCCGACTTTCAGGACTCTGTTTAAAAAAAAACAAAACCAAACAACCAAAAACCAAACCCTGAACTCAATAGAAGACATGACATACAAGAGCCAAGAGAAATATAAGGTTTATGCCAATGACCAAATAGTTACAAAGGATTGAATAAGAATAGAATGTTTACCTTTTATGTATGGAAAAATGTAAAATCTTTGTCTCAGGTGGTAACTAGTAATTAGCTTATAAGAAAGATTGGGGTAGACCTGAGTATAATATGACTTTAAAAATTAAATCTATTCAAGAAAAGCTAAAAGAGTAATTGTCTTATACAAATGAGGTGCAAGAGGAAGAACCAATAGAGAGGAATTAGATGGGGGATGGAGGCTGTTAGTTCTGGAAACCTACTTTCATCAGGAATTGGTTTAAGAGGGGAAAATACATATACATCCTGAAGAGTATAAAAGTCTTCTAATTTATTTATTTTTATTTTTTTTGCTTTTTGGAGGGTAATGGGGGGTTAAGTGACTTCCCCCAAGTCACAGGGCTGGTAAGTGTGTCAAGTGTCTGAGGTCGGATTTGAACTCAGGTCCTCCTGACTTCAGGGCCGGTGCTCTATTCACTGTACCACGTAGCTGCCCCCAAAAGTCTTCTAGTTTAAAAAGAAATAAAACTCTAAGGAGATAGGGAGGAGGGAGAGGATAAAGGAGGGATCTTTAAAGGGGAGGGTGAGGAAATAGTTAAAAGAGGGGTATAGAGGGTGTTTAGATTTAGGGGAATGGGAAGATAAGGGAGGGATTGCTGGGGTGGAGATAGGTTAAGTAATAGGAGGGTAAGGTAGCAGGTAGAAGTAAGGTAGAGGAGTTAGGAGAGAGAAAAAAAGATATATGCACAAACATAAAAACAAGATTAGGAATAGAATCTCAGGGAAAGTATATGTATGTATATATGAATGTGTAAATATGTATGTGTATTGCAATACTTATACATAAATATTTCCACACTAAAGCATAGCCTGGGGGGGGAGGGGAATAGGGGAAAGGAAGGAGTTAAAAAGAACAAAGTACAAAGTGTACAGCAGAGAACAAAAGAAAACCTACAAGGAAGGAAAGATGGATAGGTTTCAACATAATGCACAGTACAGTATTTAATATATAGGCTTTCTTGAAATAGCAAGTTACTGCTATATATTCTGTATCATCTCATGTTCTGCTGTGCACATGACATGTTCTTTGTCTTATTTTATATTTAAGTTTATAATGTTTCCTTTTCTTATTATTTATTTAAGTTTTAGTATTTGTCTAAAATTTAAAAAAAAATTTAAAAAAAGAATATGAATTGCAGTAAGGAGACCAACTTAACTAGATGAGTGAAAGGGAGAGAAAGACAAATAGTCTACTTCCTTCACCATGGTGGTCTCCCTCTGGCAGACCATACCTACAGTCATCTTCCTTTTTTCCTTCTGGATGATCCAATCACTGATACCTAGGCTTACAGAGACCAGCTGCATAATATTCCTATGAAGGTGAGCTGTGCAAAACAAGGGGAATTCACAATCTGAATTCAGTTCACCTGCCACATGGAGACATAACCCAGATCTAGTTGATGGCAGGGTCTGAAGTTCTCTAATTGATGAACTATATTCGCTATATTATACTGATTCATGCACTTATTTGTTTTTGACAGCCTAATTAATTAGAACAGTCCCATTGGCTGTTCTTCACTCTGAGGTCATTTGCTAAGGACCAAAAATAAATATGACCTCAGAGGGATGAATGTCTGCCAAAATCCCTCTGCCTTCTTTCTATTCCCCATCAGTGAGCCATTCACTCTTCTACTTTTCCATTTTCTCATCTCATGGTTCTACTGTACCTCCTTTTCCTTTTGGAGATAGGTTTCTGTGATTCTCATTTTCCCCTCTTCTCTCCACCTCACTACTTCTCTCTTTTTCCCCTCTTCTCCCTCACCAGTAAAACCTACATAGCAGACAGACTCATTCATCTCTAGGACATTATCTGGTAGGACACATGCTTCTTTTCTTTGAGGTCAGATTAACCATTCTTCATATAGAGCACAAAGGAGAAATAAATATGTGTTGGCAGCAAGTTGTGCTACACTTAACCATTATTAAGGCCCTCTATTTTAAGCCAATTTAACATGCTTAAACATGCCTTTTGTCATCAACAACAAAAGCAAAAAGCCAGCTGAACTCAAGCTAATAAATCATTTTCTAGACGCAAAAACTACTTGAGAACCATAATACCAAGGCCTTCAAACAGCTCTCTTTACATGGACTGAGCAGACACAGATACATAGAAAAGTCTTATTTCTCCCCATTGACTACTAATTAAAAAGGTCTAACCAGGAAACATTTTAAAAGGTCATGACCTTTTCATGTGAAACGCATGAGTTTCAAAAGAGACTTAATATTCAAATCAATGACCCCAGACACCACCATGCAGTGGAGAGAGTGGTAGGCCTATAGTCAAGAAGAGCTGGATTCAAACCCAGCCTCAACTACTTAGCTGTGTGAGCTAGGGCAAGTCCCTTAACCTCTATTTGCCTCAGTTTGTTCATCTTAGAAATGGGGATGATAATCGCTATCTCTCAGGGTTGTTGTGAATATAAAATGAGATAATAAAGTACAGTGCCTGGCATGTAGTAGGTGCCATAAAATGTTAGTTATTGTTATGATTATTAACAATGATAAATGTTTGATAAAACGGATTAATTTAATATTAACAATAAACAAAAATTTTAAAAAAAGGAAAACATTACTGAGACTTTTTAGGTCAAAGATCTGGCATTCCAGAAGACGGATCTTCATACACCCTCCGCCTACCATAAATTAAACACAAACATTTGGTCTTTCTGTGTTTGGATTCTCATTTTTAAAAATCTGATCATAACAAAGGATCAAATCTACAATTAATACAATCATGGCTGAGTTATGTTCAAATTAAAAAGATAACAAAAAAGGAAGATTAACTTCCATCTCCTGACAACTTCTCTTGTCATCACAAACCCATAGAGATAACCACAAAACGTATGCCCATTACCAAAGTGGAAACAAGAGGTTCACACTATTTATTCTCAGAATATTTCATGTATTTTTTCATTTTAAAAATGTTTTATTCTGAGCTCCTTAATCATTAACAAATATGAACAGAGTGAAAGAAAAAAGAGAATTGTATATGAAACCAGGAATCTATTTCCTGCAGCTTAGTCTTTTTAAAGCACATGTTAAATTTAACAAGGTAGCTCCAACACTACCTTGACTATGTGTGGACCCTTCTGAACTTCTTTCTGGATACTAATGGGCATTTTTAAAAAATGTTTCATTGATGATACTTCCTTTTTTCCCTTTACTTTTGTGTCACTATCACTACATTTCTCTTCTTAGAGATTTGGAATATAGTTTCACATAGTTGTTGATGGCTAAATTTTCATCTTTTTGCCCACTGCCTAATCAAATCCTTTGGCCATTTTCTGACCATTTTAAATTGAGGAACATATGTTGCCATATCTTTTTATCTGTTTCACACACAAATATGTACATGTACATGCTATCAGAAAAAAATTATTGCAAAAACAAAAGTGTTTCTCAGTTATTTCCTTTCTAATTTTAACTACTGATTTTGCCTTGCAGAAATGTTTTCATTTTAAGATATTCAAAATTGGCCATTTTAGTTGCTACGATTCCCTAAGTTCCTAATTTGACCAAGATCTCCTCTAGCCATAGTTAGAAGTATCTGCTTCCCTGATCCTCTAATCAGATCTTGATGTGACCTTTTATATTCAGGTCATGTATCCCTCTGGAAGTTTTGGTATGTGGTATGAAGTACTAGCCTCAACCTTATTTCTGCTAGATTACTTTCTTGCTTGCACATTAGTTTCTCTCTCTTAATCATGTGTCCTGTTGGAATCATATGGATAATAATATGTTAGTGTTTGATTTTTTTTCTTAGTCTTATATACCTGTTGAACTGGTTAAATTATATTTTTATTTAATATTTTATTTTCCCCAATTACAGGTAAAAACAGTTTTCAACATTCATTTTAAAAATTGAATTCTAAATTTTATCTCTCCCTCCCTACTCCCTTCATTAGGAAGACAAGCAATTTTTTAAAGGTTATACGTTTGCAATCATGAAAAACATTTCCATATTAGTCACGTTGTAAAAAAAATAGACCAAAAGAAAAGCTGAAGAAAAATAAATTTTTTAAAAAGTATGCTTCAATCTGCATTCAGACACCAATTCTTTCTCTGGGTAGAGATAGTATTTTTCATGATAAATTCTTTAGAGTTGCCTTGGATCATTGTATTGCTGAGAATAGCTAAGTCATTATAGTTGATCATCTTACAATATTGCTGTTGCTATGTACAATGTTTCTCTGGTTCTACTCATTTCATTTTGCATCAGTTAATGTAAGTTTCTCTAGGTTTTTTTTTCTTTCTGAAAACTTCTAACTCATCATTTCTTATACCATAGTAGTATACCATCACAACCATATATCACAAATTTTTCAGCCATTCCCCAAATGATGGACATCCCCTCAATTTCCAATTCTTTGCTGCCAGAAAAGAGCTGCTATAAATATTTGGGTATAGTTCCAAATTGCTCTGCGTAATGGCTGAATTGGTTCAAAACTCCAACAGTGCATTTATGTCTCAATTTTCACACACCTCCTCCAATATGTATCTTTCTCCTTTTCTGTCCTATTAGCCAATCTAAGAGGTATGAGGTAGTACTTCAGTATTGCTTTAATCGGCATTTCCACAATCAATTGTGTTTTAGAGCATTTCTTAAAATATGGCTATTGATGGTTTTGATTACTTCATCTTAAAACTGACTATTCATATTTTTTATCATTTGTCAAATGGGGAATTGACCTTGTTTTCATAATCTGTTTCATTTCTCTGTATGTTTGAGGAATGAAACGTTTATCAGAGAAACTTGCTTCAAAATTTTTTCACAGTTATGATTGTTAACTCTATTTACCTCCATACCATCCCCTCCTCTCACCCTATCCCTCCTCAAAAGTGTTTTGCTTCTGACCATTGCCTCTTTCAATCTACCCTACCATCCTTGAGCACCACCACCCACTTCTCTCATTCCCTTCACCTCCTACTTTCCTGTAGGGTAAGATAGATTTCTATACCCAATTGAGTGTGTATGTTATTCCCTTTTTCAGTCAATTCCAATGAAAGTAAAGTTCAAGTGTTAGCCACCACTTTTTCTATCTTCCTCTCCACTATAATAACTCTTTCTTACCTTTTTTATGTGAGATAATTTATACCATTCTACCCCTCCCTTTCCCTTTCTCCCAGTGCATTACTTTCTCACCCCTTAATTTTATTTTTAAAGATATCATCCAATCATATTCAACTCACACTTGGGCCCTCTGTCTAAAAGCACTCCTTCTAACTTCCCTAATAATGAGAAAATTCTTATGAGCTACAAGTATCATCTTCCCTTGTGAGAATATAAACAGTTTAACCTTATTAAGTCCCTTATGATTTTCCTTTCCTGTTTACCTTTTATGCTCCTCTAGAGTCTTGTATTTGGAAGTCAAATTTTGTATTCAGCTCTGCTCTTTTCTTTAGGAATGCTTGAAAGTCTTCTATTTCATTGAATAGCCATTTTTACCTCTGAAGGATTATACTCAGTTTTGTTGGACAGATTATTTTTGGTTGTAATCCTAGCTACTTTACCTTTGGAATGCCCCCATGTTCCAAGCCCCACAATCTTTTAATATAGAAGCTGCTGAATCTTATGTCATCCTGATTCTGGTTCCATGAATTGGAACTTAAATTGTTTCTTTCTGGCTGCTTGCAATATTTTTTTCATTAACCTCAGAGTTAATGGGTTATAATATCCCTGAGAGTTTTCATTTGGGGAATCTCTTTCAGGAGATGATCAGTAGATTCTTTCCCTTTCTATTCTATCCTCTGGTTCTAGAATATTAGGGCTTGGCAGTTTTCCTGATACTTTCTTGAAAGATGATATTTAGGTTCTTTTTTCAAGCATGACTTTCAAGAAGTTCCACAATTTTTAAATGATCTCTCCTGGATCTGTTTTTCAGGTCAGTTGTGTTTCTAATAAAATATTTCACATCGTCTTCTATTTTTCATTCTTTTGGGTTTGTTTTATTGTTTCTTGATGTCTCATAGAGTCATTAGCTTACACTTCCTCAATTCTATTTTTTAAGTAATTATTTTATTCAGTGAGGCCTTGTACTTCCTTTTCCATTTGACCAATTCTTTTTTTTGTGAGTTCTCTTCAGTAAATTTTTGTGTTTTTTCCCAGTTTAGCAAATTCTGCATTTCAAGGTATTCTTCTCCTTATTGGATTTTTGAACTTCTTTTACCATCTGGCATAATCTGTTTTTTAAGGCTATTTCTTCAGTACTTTTTTGTGCCTCCTTTGCTAAGCTGTTGACTCGTTTCTCATAATTTTCTTGCATCATCCTTATTTCTCTTCCAATTTTTTTTCTCTATCTCACTTATTTGATTGTTTTAAAATATCTTTTTGAGCTTCTCCAAGGCCTGAGACCAATCCATATATTTCTTGGAGATGTTTGGATGCAAGAATTTTGACTTTCCTCTCTTCTGTGTGTGTTTTCATCTTCCCTGTCACCACAGTAACTTTCTATAGTCAGAATTTTTTTCTCTTATTTCTTCATTTCCCTGGCCTATTGTTTAATTTTTAACTCTTTGTTAAACAGGGCTCTGCTTCCAGGGTGGAGGATGCTCTGTCCCAAGCTTCAGGGATTTTGTGCAGCTGTTTTCTGAGATACTTCTAGGGACATGTAAATTTTCAGTTGTTCTAAGGTGGTATGATCTAAGTAGAGGTGTGTTTAATACTCTCCTGGCCTGAGCTCTGGTCTGTGAGTGACAACAAGCACTTTTTTCTGCCTCTGAACTCTGATAAGGATCTCCACATCACTGTGGCTGTAAGTTCTGATCCGGTAGTAGTGTTCCTTCTCACCATGGGACTGCCACCCAGGACTGGGACCCGGATCTGAATGTGGGCAAAGCAACAGAGTCCTGACTCAGTGCTAGCAAAAAGATCTCTTAATTTCCTTCTGTTAAGTTGTTTGAATCCTTTACTGTGAACTGAGAGGTCCAGAAGCAGCCACTCCTATTGCTGATTCATTCACTCCAAAGGCCTGCTCCTGGCATGCTGGGGCCTGGTCTGTACTGGCATAGCCTGAGCTGGACTGTGCTCCACTCTCATCCTGGCATGGTATGCTTTCTTGCCAAACTTTTAAGTCGTCTTCGACTGGAAAATTGTTCCACCCTGTCCTTTTGTGGGTTCTTCCACTCCAGGATTTGTTTTAGGGAATTATTTAAAGGTCTTTGGAGGGATTTTGGGGAGAATTCAGGCAAGTCTCTGCTTTCTCTCCACTGTCTTGGTTCTGTCCCCTTAGATATCAAGTCACTTACTTTTTGTAAGTCAATAAAATGTTCATACTTTTAAACTCAGTACCAGTAGTAGCAATAGTAGTAGTAGTGGTAGTATTAGTACTACTACTACTACCACTACCACTACTACTACTACTACTACTACTACTACTACTACCACTACCGCTACCACTACTATCACTACTACTACTACTACCACTACTGCTACTACTACTACTACTACTACTACTACTACTACTACCACCACCACTACTACCACTACTACTACTGTCACTACTAGGCCTACATGCCAAAGAAATCACTGGAAGATTAAGAGCATTTTTATGTACAAAAATGTCAACAGCAATTATTTTTGTAGTAGCCAAAACTGTAAACTAAAGGAGTGCCCTCCTATTAGGGAATGGCTAGACAAAATATAATTTATGAATATGATGGAATATGATTATGCCAGAAGAGATAACGAAACGAATGGTTTCAGTGGAAACTGGGAAGACCTTTACAAATTGCTCTGTAGGAAAGTAAATAGTACTAGGAGAGACAATGACAACAATATCATGCAGAAAAACAACTTTAAAAATCTTTCGACTTTGGATTAATTCCTTTATCAACAATGAATTCAGAGGATTAAAAATGGAACATGCCAACCACCCCCTGCCAGAGAGGTGCTAGACTTAAAATGCAGAGTAAGACTTTTGGACAAAGGCAATGTGGGAACCCTGTATTGCTAGACCCTGGTATATATTATGAGGTTGTTAATTTTTTTATTGTTCAATTGGATGGGGTATTGGGAGGGAGAGACAATAAATGTTCACATAAAGAATTTTTTAAAAAGAATCCTTTTTTTGTGTTCTGCTACAGGTATGGAAATGCTCTTTTTCTTTGGTGTTTAAGTTCAAAATGTCTTTTAAGAGTTATGTGATACACAGATGCCACATGGTATAGTTTAACATACTGAGGTTTGCCTTTGGAAGGACTGGATTCAAAGCCTGGTTCCATAACCAAACAGTCATGTGACACTGTCATTCACTGTCTTTGAGTCTTTGCTGCCTCATTTGCATAATGAGGAAAATCACACCTGCACTCATTTTCTCAAGGATTATTATGAAAAAGTATTTTGTAAAGCATGATAAATATGTGAATTATTGCTGTTATGAAGAAATAGAGGTATGAAGTAACTTTTTCAGTATCACACTGTAATCCAGTAAGGGAACAAGATGTTAACATCTGTTTTATTCCAATTCATTTTTCAAACTCTCATAATACAAGGTGTCTTCAAACAGTGAAACCATTTTAAAGACTAGACACAGAGAAACTATTCTTTTTGTTTGTTTTTGCTTTTTGGAGGAGGGAAGGCAGGACAATTGGGGTTAAATGACTTGTCCAAGGTCACATGGCTAGTAAGCATTAAGTGTCTGAGGCCAAATTTGAACTCAGGTCCTCCTGACCCCAGGGCCAGTGCTTTATTCACTGTGCCACCTAGCTGCCCCCAAGAAACTATTCTTAAGAATGGTTTGGTCCTCCCTTATTTTCTTAGTTGTGATATTCATTTCAGTCTTAAAACTAGGAAGAATAAAATTGTAGCTGTGTGACTTCCTTAGATCTACTGATAATAATGATACCTAAGCTAAAACATGTACTATGTCTACATCAATGGTATTTTCAGGGGAAAACATTTTTTAAAAAATCTATTTTCTTTCATTCCATGGTTTGCCTAAATCATGCATAGGTAAAATATTTTAAATATTTCTTGATGGAAATTTCAGAAATAAAAGTAGATAAGAAACAACGGGTGAAAACCAAGTACACAAGATTTCCTTCTTTTCTTCTTCTGGGAACACAATAAGTAAGCAGCGATTTTTTTTAGGGCAAAGCCATTTCATACAGAGCCAACACCAGGCTATTTCATTAAATGTAGCTCTTCTCATCCTTCTAAGTGTTTCATTTGCTTTATCAGGAAGGATATACAGACTGGTTTTCTGAGTATCATCTTACCGTCCCTCTGGAGAATATGCCATTACTACCACAGAGTGCTGTGGAAGGAGTTCCTTTTGACAGTTGTTTTTCTGGTTTCCTGAGATGGGGAAAAACAGAGACTACTTAGGGGTGATGAATTTAGAAATCTTTCTTCCTGGGGCAGCTGGGTGGTACAGGGTATAGAGAACCAGCCTTGGAGTCAAGAGGATCTGAGTTCAAATATGATCTCAGACATTTGACACTTACTAGCTATGTGACATTGGGCAAGTAACCTAACCCCGATTGCCTCAAAAAAATCTTCCCTTTTAAACTTTCTGAAGTGAGTTTACCGCTATTGTTTTGGAAGCAGACGGCAACAAGAGCCATACTTGTAGAGGTCTGTGTATGAGTGGGAGAGTATACCTACAGAGCATCTAATGCAGTGGTTCTCAACCTGTGGGTTGCAACCCCTTTGGGGGTCACCATTGGAAAACACATATTTCTGATAGTCTTAGGAACTGAGACACTGCTCCTCTATCTGTCTCCAGGCGGGTCTACCCACATGCAGATACACCCACATACGAGTATTAAAGGGTGCGGCATTAGGAAGGTTGAGAACCCCTGATAATGGCTCATAAGAGTTTCCCACAATTAGTGGCAAGATATCTATAGCCCATTACATAGTTCATAATCATACATCATGCAACATGGGGCTGACCAGAGCATCTGCCCAACTGTGTCTAGATATGATACCCAGCTGTTTTCATCCTTGCATTGCTCTGATACTGCACTGAGTTCCATCTTGACTAAGGCATGCCCTGTAACCTTGATGGCCCATTCACAATATTTACAGAGAAATTTATTCAACTGGATTCAAACAGAGAGCACTGATGGGCAAAATGGGACTTCACTGGATATTAAGCACAGCTTAGGTCTTCTTTAAAAAAAAATTCAATCCTCATGGATAGATACATAGAGGAAACATGCTGAGAGAAAACGAAAACCTTGTGGCAACAGTAATCTATAGCTCACCAAGTTCTAGCCTGTGGCGTTCAGAGGGATCATGCTACCATCATTATCCAATAAAAAATGATAATCACGATGTTACCCGCAGGTCCCCTGGTTCATATGTTATTTCAGACACAGCCATGTGTGGTAAAGCACAATCACACTGTATGGGGAACCAAGCAGCTACAAAAGACCTTTTAAAGCTGGGAAGAAATAGGTGAGCCCTTACCTGCTTTAGGGCTGTTATTTTAAATATGTGTGTTGCATGTGTGTATATGTGTGTATACACGGTGATCCAAATGTGGGTGTTTGTATACATATATGTATGTAATGCATACACATGATGAGAATGCATATTATATATATATATATATATATATATATACACATATATATGACTAAAGCAGAGATGGATGATAGATAATTTTCAAAGAATGTGGTCTGAATAACACACATATAGATCTCCCACTGATGATTTTTTGCCTTTACATGACACAGTCATTTCTGGGCAGAGGTATTCTCACTCCTCCCTCTATGTTGAACATGACCTTGGGACAAGGAGTAAAAAAACCAAAAAGACTCTCAATGGTGACTATAGTTGACAATATATGCAACCTGCTGCCCTTGGAGCCCTGCACCATTCTGCCTGCAGATGGAAGGTATGTTTCATTATTCATTTTTCAGGAATGAGGTATGTTTGTTTTATGTTTATCAAACTTTTTATTGATGCATATTATTGTTACCATATAGTCTTTTCACAGATACCCCAATTCCAGTTCTAACCTTCTCTTATAAAATCACAAAACAAATTAATAAAAACGCTAAGTAATTGTATAGGCAAAACATTCCCTCCTCTAACATTCCCAGGGCATTATAAATGGGGTGGGGTTGGGGGGCATTGTTTCATTATACTCTCTGCAATCTTGGTTAGTTTTTCAGTTATTTAGAGGTCAAGTTCTTTTCAGGGATCTTTTTTCCCCTCTCACGATGATCTAGTCACCATGCACATTGTGATCTTTTTTGTTGTTCAGTCATTTCTCAATCATGTCCGATGCCATTTGGAGTTTTCTGGCCAAAGATACTGAGAGAGTTTTTCCATTTTCTTCTCTAGCTCATTTTATAGATAAAAAACTAAGTCAAACAAGGTTAAGTGACTTACTCAGGGTCACACAGATAACAAATGTCTGAGGCCAGATTTGAAACATAGGAAAAGGGATGGATTCTATGCACTGTGCCAGCTAGCTGCCCATATTTTTTTTTCAAATACTTTCAAAGAAATGAGAATATTGACATTTCTCTATTGACACAGCCTCCATTACACTTTTAAAATTTTAATAGTATTTTATATCACCTATATTTCCTTCACTGCTCCTCCTAAAGAGCTATGTCATAGAGATTTTTAAGAGAAAAAAAGTTCAGCAAAACTAAATACTTTAAACAAGTCTAATATTATATGTAGTGTTCTACACCCATAGTCCCCAGTCTCTAAAAGAAAAAAAGAAAAGAAGGAAAAGGAGATACATCCTCATTTGGGGGGGGAGGGGGCAAGCTTGGTTATTATGAATTCACATAATTTAATTTTGATTACATTGTTCTTGCTTTTTTCCATTTATATTATTGTAAGCTCTCTCTCCCTCCCTCTCTCTCTCCTTTCTCTCTCTCCTCTCTCTCTCCCTCTGTCTCTCTCTCTCTCTCTGTCTCTGTCTCTCTCTCTCCCATCCTCTCTCTCTCCTCTCTCTCTCCCTCTGTCTCTCTTTCTCTCTCTCCCTCCCTCTCTCTCTCCTCTCTCTCTCCCTCTGTCTCTCTCTCTCTCTGTCTCTGTCTCTCTCTCTCCCTCCCTCTCTCTCTCCTCTCTCTCCCTCTGTCTCTCTTTCTCTCTCTCTCTCCCTCCCTCTCTCCTCTCTCTCTCCTTCTGTCTTTCTCTCTCTCCCTCCCTCTCTCTCTCCTCTCTCTCTCC
>CM053583.1:178648913-178656413 GCA_028627135.1 Pseudochirops cupreus
GCTCTCTCTCTCTCTCTCTCTCTCTCTCTCTCTCTCTCTCTCTCTCTCTCTCTTCCTCTCAAATTAGCTCAGTGCCTGACACATTAATAAATGCTTGTTGAGCTGATATTCCAGTTCTTTGCTACCACAAAGTACATGCTTTGAATATACTGCAATATATCAGAACTTTAGAATATATCAGACCTTTTTACTTTGACATCATTGGTGTATATGACCAATAATGAGATCAGTGGGTCAAAGATCGTTAAGTATTTTTTTCCTTGCACATTTCCTAATTGTTATGAAGAATAGTTATACCAATTCACAGCTCCACAAACACCACATCAGTGTGCCTGTTTCCACACAGCATCTTTAAAATTGTCTTTTTTTGTCATTCTTGCCATTTGCAATCTATAAGGTGAAACCCACGAGTTGTTTTAATCTGTGTTTCTCTTACTATAAATGATGTGGAGCACATTTTGAAATTGTCATTTCTAGTTTGCAGTTCTTTTCTGGAAGAATATCTGTGTATCTGCTTTGACCTTTTATACATATGGGAATAGATTTTATATATCTGTAGCAATTCTTTTAAGTAGAGGTATCAAACAAATGCCCTGTACGCTTTGGGATTTCTATCTTAGTTTATTTATTTTTCTTTTGAAAAATTCCTATCATCCTCGATGGTACACTTTTTCTCTCTCCTCTAGAGATTCATGGGTATCTCCTTTTCCATCACTCCTCAATTCCCATTAAATAGGTAGATTGTTTCTGATCTCTTTAAGGCCAAAATAGGTTAACAACACTCTCAAGTGTGGTCTAAATCAGATTCAAATGTAATTAGGAAATATTTAACAAAGTAAATAAAAGCACAAGATAGATAACTTTGTATATTAAACCAGAGTTGATATGTGGACCTGGGTATAAGATTCCCCATGTTTCTATTTGATTTTGACAACACTGCTCTTGGACATCAGATTTTTATTGAAGATATTTCTTGCAAAGAAGTTTCCTACTTGACAACATGTCATTGATTCTGTATTAATTTATTTTATTCTTCAAAATGATTCCACGTTTTAAGTAATCAACATTTTCTATTATGTCTTTTACAACTCCTATCTCTTTTTAGGATGAGAACTAAGTATTTCCTCCCATTTTCTTCTTTATTTTTAGGATGAGACTTCTTATATTCAGATCATTTGTCCCTTTGAAACTTACAGTGGCAGATGGTCTATGATGTTATTTCTGCCTAAGTAGTTTCCATTTGTCTCATTTTCTTTATTTTTTTTAAACTGGCATTAGATAGTTTTGATGAGGACTAGATCATATTTCTGAGTTCATGTATTGCTATTGTCCATGAATTCACATTTTCTCATTACTAACCTTAATATTCTAGACCACTTTTCTTCTCGAAAGCAATTTTATACTTCTGTATTTCCCTAGTTTTACACAATATACCATTGGTTATACGGTTGGGTAAGCCCTAAATCTATAAATTGATTTCGTTATGGCCGGAATTACTGCATTGGCATGGCCCAACCATGAGCACTGAATAGCTATTCAATCATTCTCCTTTTATTTCTATTGTCTTCTGATGTTGTATTTATATCAGCCTTGCACGTTTCTGATAGGCTAACTCTTATATTTTGTCTATTTTGTAGTCATTTTTTAATTGACTTTGTCTTTCTGTTTTTTTATTAGTGCTGTATCAAAATTCTAATGATTTTTGTGAATTTGTTTCATATCCTTTCTCATGAAACTATCCACCATTTTTATTGATTCTTGGGATTTTCTAAGTATGCTGTCATGTTACCTGTAAGTAGAGATAGTTTTATATTCTTTTGGCCAGTGTTTATGCCTTTAATTTTGTTCTCTTGTCACATTCTTATAGCTAACATTTCCAAAACTATGTCAAATAATATTGAAGAAAAGCTTTTTCACAGGGAGTTCTAACAATTTTCCACTCCCTAGAGGAAATTAGTACAGAACTCAAGACCCTGTCTCAGAGAAGCTAATCTCCTGAAGTATCTAAACCCTCCCAGCAGAGTTAATTAATTGACTTCTTCCTACTACTCTCCTCCTGATTTATCCCCCATTCATAGCCTTGTCTATTGCTAACTGGAAAGAAACATTTCATTTATTTGTCTTGCATGTAAAGCCCCTGGTTCACCAGTCTGAGACTGTTGCCAGGGAGATTCAAGTCTCCCGAAGTATCTATAGCAACCAAGATGACTTTTACCCAGAGTTCACAAGGACTCATGATGTTTGAATGTAGTATTTGGAGAGTTCTCTGGGGACAAGATGGGCAATTCAACTTGGTCAGCCTTGAAGACAGAGTGATGTTGAGGGGCAGACTATATTCAATGTTGTTCTTGATTCCTAGGGCTCTGTATCCATCTCTTCCCCACCCTTCTTTCAAGCTGTGCAGGTTGATACTGGGTATGATGGAAGGTGGAGAATGACAATTAAAGGGATGATTCAGAGGATTCTGAAGGCTGAGAGGAAAAACTGGAAGAGATTTGAACTGTGGTGAGCAGAGTGGATTATGCATCTTCTCCTTGTCCATTCAAGGGAGCTAGTGCAAAGCCCTTATCTTCAGCTGAATTAATTCTTATTTTCTTTCTGTGTAAGGG
The DNA here is from genome assembly GCA_028627135.1 of Pseudochirops cupreus. NCBI lineage: Eukaryota > Metazoa > Chordata > Mammalia > Diprotodontia > Pseudocheiridae > Pseudochirops > Pseudochirops cupreus. The sequence goes on from CM053583.1 coordinate 178,651,523, forward strand.
AAGTACTATGGAGAAGAACAGAGTGGAACCTTTTGGCCCTTCATAGTTACAGTATCAGCTGACCCTCTCTACTCCTTGTTACTTCAGTAACAAACCCCTTTGGATTCTTGTACCTTTTCATTTGCTTGAAATATAAGTGGTGGCACCAAAATCCAAAATCCAAGTCAATGTGCTTTAATTTCTGGCTTGGGGTAATATTAGGATAGAGAAGAGGATTTTGGCCTTAAAGAGATCAGAAACAATCTACCTATTTAATGGGAATTGAGGAGTGATGGAAAAGGAGATACCCATGAATCTCTAGAGGAGAAAGAAAAAGTGTACCATCAAGGATGATAGGAATTTTTCAAAAGAAAAATAAATAAACTGAGATTAGAAATCCAAATGAAGTGAGGGTTGGGAACTTGACATTGAATCCCCTGGGACTTTCTATTGCAGAATCAATTTGCTACTTTCAAATTTGCTCATGACACTGGAAGAATTTCTGGAATCAAATACCCAGCACCCCTTCAGACATTGAAAGGGAGGACCCATGTGTGTATGTGTGTATCTTATATTACATGTATACACAGAGAATGAATTAGAATTATTATAATTAGTATTATACCTGAAACCATTAATGTTATACATGAGCCAAAACCTATGGGAAACTCTTAACATGTGGAAGCCCAATTTTATAAATCTGTTTAGTTAGTACTACTCCTATATCTACTTTATTCATGGTAGTTCTATATATTCTACATATGGAAGCACAATATTAAAGCTTCCATATTAAATAATAAAATATTCATATTTACATATGGATATTCTATATTGATAGACTAAATTGTTTAATTTCTTATCATCAGTCAGTTTGCATGTTGGATGAACTCACCTCTGAGCTTACTTGAAGAAAGAAAACAAAAGCTTCTCTCTTCCTGAATGTCAACAATCAGCCTCATAAAATGTCATTTTGTAGGGTGCTAACCAAATCCTTTGATATTCAGAATGCCTTAATCCATTTTTTCCTTTGAGTTCTTGTACCTGAGGAATAATGGTTTCTTGGCTTAGTCTCCTAGGAGTATAAGAATCTTCTTCCTTACCCCTTACCAAGATACCAAGTTTTAAAAACTGTACCCCCAAGTGTGGTTTCTCTAGACTGAAAAAGCCATAGGATGTGAGTTGTAGAATGGGTTGGAAGAGTACTAGCAATGAGATTGCCAGGAGTGATATGTTGGTGAGCTATCCTTTATTTTTTTTTTCTCTTCTGGACAGTTCTTACAAGTTTCCTCTTCCTGTCATCACTGAATTTGCTTCCTTTCTGCCATTGCTCTAATTTATTTGTGGTGGTCAGGAGGGAGAGTGAAACAAGAAAAGGACATGACCTGGGTTACTTCTTATTCCATCATTTTCCCAGGATTCCCCTCTTACCTGTCTTACTGTGACAGAAACAAAAAAATAAAAACGAGTCATGCTTCAGAACCTAGTAGAACATGATTAGTGATTCCCTAGATACCAATAACTAGACTTAAATATCACTAGATGGATATATTTTCATCCCAAAATGAATTCTGGAGGGGGAAAAAAGAATAGCCCCCAAGTGAGTAGCCTGAATAAACTTTCAGCATGAACATTCAAAATGAACTGGCTTCTCACAGTTTTTGGCTTGAAGTCTGAATTTCAACATCAACAATTAATCACCATTACTGATCATGGTCAATTGGCTTCCCACCCCAAAGGCCCTTATAAGGGCAGTATGTTTCCTTATAGCCAATATGCCAGTTTCACTGTGGAGCAGATGGCATGTCAATTGGGTTTAGGCGGGTAGTCTAGATAATGCCATACCAAGTGCCACCTTCCAGCAGGAAGTCAATTTTCTGTGACTTTGATGCCACCTTGACACACCACAAGTCTATTGCTTCTCATGAAACCTGTTTCCATAAACACTGGAAAGGAGAATATTAAGCAGTGTACTCCTGGAAACTTATGACATCCCCTCCCCCACAAGAACACAGTTGCCAGGTGGAGTTCTGCCTTTCAGGACCTGCCTACACAAGGAACCTTGGATTGTAGTCCCTATCCTGAAAGAATCTGTTATTTAAGAATCATCTTATGAACAAAATTTTATCTTCTACAAAAACATATAGTCATATTCTGTTTCATCTACCCACATCAATATGACATATTAGCATAATTAAGGACCAGTCCCTTCTTGGTAAATGGAAATTTTTTTCCTACACTGCCTGCTGGCCAAGTACATTTTATCCACTCTACCAAGTGCAAATAAATAATAGAAGATATGACATAGTGTAAGACTTCACCATCTTTAAACCCTGGCTGAAATCAGCATGGGTCTACAGAGTTGCACCATTTTCTTGCAGCAAGAATGACATTTCTGGAAATTACTAATACTGTGACTTTTCTTGGGTTTTAGTGACATTCTTCCATCTTCAGAGCAGAACATTAATCCCTGTTGGCACACCATTCCTGTGAATTGCCTTAAGGTTTCCAACAGCTGGCAGATTTCTTTACCTGTCTCACAACTGGCACATCCAACATTGCCTTTGCCAGTGTTCTCCAAACACTTTCCCCGTAATAGTTTGTTACTATGTCCATGCTAACAGAGATGAATCTTTATGTGTGTAAATTATACAGCAACAAGGGATTAAGTAACAATGATCACTAAGGTTTGGGGATTTGGTGTATTTAGGGAGAGAAATATATGTAGGTGATTTATTTTTTACATCTCTTTTTAGCCAGATTATGCTCAGTGTTTAAAGTATTTATATACTACTCAGGAGAAACAGAATGATAATTCCTTTCCATAATCTTTATAATTATTGAAAACCATTGTTATTTTGTCAATTTTGAAAAATCTTGGCAAGAATATTTTTTGCTTAGTCTGCTTAATTTGAGGTGCTATCATTTTTTTAAATAGCTATGCCCTTATCTCTTGGTATAACAGTAACTAGGCACATGGCATACATCAGTAACATTTTCAAAGGAAAAGGGACCTAGCACTTGTCTAAGGAAATTCACCTTTGACTTTAGTTGAAGATCCATCTTGCATATATATCTTCCTTTTCTTCTGCCAAGGGAAACAGCCACTGTACTTTGTTCAAACATCCGTCCAAAGAATGTAGTCCAGTGGCTAGAGATAGAAACTAGAAGTAAAAGGGTAAGATTCCTCTGGATGAGTATGTGATCTTGGGATCCCTCCTTGTGGTTCAGTAACTTTCAAGCCAGCTTTCTCCTCTGTACTCACCAAGACGCAGCAATGGAGGCAGAAAGAAGAGGAAATTCCTTTCCTATTTTCTCTGATTTCCATTTCAAGTGAGGTTGGTTATTTCCTGTGACTTGTTTGAGTGGACTTGCTTATGTGTTAGTTAATGGCATCCGAAGCTGCTAACTAACACCATCATTCCCTAAGAAATCTTAAAATCCACTGTTTTCTTTAGCAATATACCCACAGCAGGGTTGGCAGGAATGGACGCTGGTGAGCTCTCTATCACGGTATGAGGAGATCATGCAATACCAGCCTTACCCACATCTTCCCCTATGGCTGTCCTTGTTGTTGTTGGTTGTGTCCAACTCTTCGTGACCCCATTTGGGGTTGTCTTGGCAAAGATACTGCAGCCATTGACATTTCCTCCCCAGCTAATTTTACGGATGAGGAAACTGAGGCAAGCAGGGTTACTAACTTGCCTAATGAATGTCTGAGGCCAGATTTGAACTCAGAAAGTTGTCTTCCCGACTACAGGCCCTGCATTTTATCTATTATACCAACATACTTGCCTATACTCCCTTACAGAATTACACAAATGGCTTGTGCCCAAGGTAGGGGGGGGACAAATAAAATAGAATAAGCCTTTCATTCTCACCTAATACCACCTTACACTTGTAGTGAGTCAGCCCAACAGTGCATCAGGACAAGCATCCTCACCACTGGCCTGGGGGCAGCAGAAGTCTTTTCCCCAGGAGTTTCAGGGGGTGGGACATGCTGATCCCTTGCTCACCAAGTAGAGAAAGTAAAGTCTTATATCTCTTAAATAAGTAATTGTTATTTCCAAGCGGTATAATAACACCTGCCTGTTGGTAAAGTCTCCGTAAGCCAAGGAGGTGAGAAGTGACAAGACAAAACTCAGGCTTCGAAAGGACACTTGACAAGGATTCCATCTCCTACACTGAGAAACTGTCACCTCATGTTAGTATGAAAAGGTCACTTCTCAACTGGAGCAAATCTACAATGTGTTACTTCAGTTCACGCATTCCCTCCTCCAGTTTGTGGAGTCCTGGATGTTCTTTGTTTTGATCTTTACCACACGTGTAAAAGAAGGGAACGGAAGCTTTTATATCGTATTTACTATATTCTACTCACTGTGCTAAGCACCTTGCAAATATTATCCCATTTGATTCTCGTAACAATCTTGGAAGGTAGGTACTATTATTATCCCCAGTTTGCAGTTGAGGAAATTGAGGCAGGCAGATTTGGTTAAAGTCATACACAGCCATTAAGTCTCTAAAGTCAGATATGAACTCAGGCTGCCCCAGCCATCTTCATTTAGAACAACACACTTAGACAAAGAATAAGAAAAGAAATACTTCCATGAAATACTCCTTTGCCAACAGATAAGCAAAGAAGCATCACAGAGATGTAAGTAACCAACACCAAATATTAGATATTTCTTTTTTAATTTTAGGAAAGGCCACAAACCTCAAAAAATGTTTTCCACAATCCTTCCTTAAATGGGATCAGACCCTTACAAACCCAGTCCCAGATTTACAGGCCCCATACATTTTTTAGCTTCATACGAAAATGCACATTAAGAGACAGTCCCCCTCCTCTCAGCCCAGGGAAGTAATTTCCATAGTAAATGATTTATTAAATGCTTGCTGACTGGCTGAGTAATTATTT
>CM053583.1:178661413-178669188 GCA_028627135.1 Pseudochirops cupreus
TACATATATATATATGAATGTGTGTGTATATATATACACACACATATATATTCCCTTCAACTATCGTCATACTGAGAAAAGTCTTATGACTTACAATTATCGTTTTTTCATGTAGAAATGTAAATGGTTCTACTGTAATAAGTTCCTTATGATTTATTTTTCCTGTTTACCTTCTCATGCCCCTCTTGCTTCTTGTACTTGAAAGTCAAATTTTCTGTTCAGCTCTGGTTTTTTCATCAAGAATATTTGAAAATCCTTTATTTCACTGAATGACCATATTTTTCCCTGAAGCATTATACTCAGTTTTACTGGGTAGGTGATTCTTGGTTTTAAACCAAGCTCCTTTGACCTCCAGAATATCATATTCCAAGCCCTTCGATCACTTAATGTAGAAGCTGCTAGGTCTTGTGTTATCTTCGTTGTGTTTCCACAACACTCAAATTGTTTCTTCCTGACTGTGTTTGGTATTTTCTCCTTGACCTGGGAACTCTGGAATTTGGTGATCATAGTCCTAGAAGTTTTCTTTTGGGGATCTTTTTCAAGAGGTGATTGGTGAATTCTTTCAATTTTTATTTTGCCCTCTGGTTCTAGAATATCAGGGCAATTTTCCTTGAGAATTTCCTTAAGGATGATTTCTAGGCTCTGTTTTTGGTCATGGCTTTCAGGTAGTCCAATAATTTTTAAATTATCTGTCCTGGATCTATTTTCCAGGTCAGTCGTTTTTCTAATAATATATTTCACATTGCCTTCTATTTTTTTTCATTTGTTTAGATTTGTTTTATAGTATCTTTATTTCTCATAAAGTCATTAGCTTCCAATTGCTCCAATCTAATTTTGAAGGAATTATTCTCTTCAGTGGGTTTTTGAAATTCCTTTTCCATCTGGCAAATTTGGCTTTTTTAAGGCATTCTTCTCCTCATTGGCTTTTTGGGACTCTTTTGATATTTGAGTTAGTTCATTTTTTAAGGTGTTATTTTCTTCATTATTTTTGGGCTCTCCTTTAGCAGGCCATTGACTCACTTTTCATGATTTTCTTGCATTGTTATCATTTCTCTTCCCATTTTTTCCTCTACTTCTCTTACTTGACTTTCAAAATCCTTCTTGAGCTCCTCCATGGCCTGTAATCAATCACATTTTTCTTGGAAGCTTTTGATGCAGGAGTTCTGACTTCGTTGTCTTCCTTCTATTCCATGCTTTGATTCTTTTTGTCCCCCAAAAGGATTCTATGGTCTGTTTGTGCTTCCTGTGCTTGCTCATATTGCCTGGCAATTACTTGACTTTTGAGCTCTCTGCTAGGGTAGAACTCTGCATCCATATTGCAGAAGATCTATGTTCCAAATTACTGGGGTATTGCAGCTGCCAGAGCTATTAGGAGAAGGCCCTCTATGCAGCCCCCACAAACTCTGGCACACTGGCCACAGACCACAGTGCCACCAACCACAATCCAGATCCAAGCAGGTTAAAGCAAAAATGATTATCCTCCAAATGGTCTCTTGGTCTCCCTACATTCTGCAGGCCAGGAGTTTCTGAGGCAGCCATCACCACACCTCTGCCACTTTTCCTCCAGGGGGCCAGGGGCCGCAACATGGTCTTCTGCACCCAGTACCAACAGAGTTCCTGACTGGCCTTTTACTTTCTCTTTGGTGTTTATGGGTTGAAAAGTCTGGAAACTGCCACAGCTGCTGGTGATTCTTGCTGCTGCTGGTCAGGCCACCCTGGGGCCAGAATTGCTTGGCTCACAGGGACTATGCTCGGCTCCCAGCACACTGTGATAGACCTATCCTCTTGGTCTGCCAGGCTGCTTTCAGTAGGAGATTTGTTTTTCTCTGTTACTTTGCAGGTTGTATAGCTCTAAAATTTGTTCAGAGTCATTTTTTTTACATATATTGGAGGTGGTGGGAGGTGGAGCCCCGGAGAAGTCCTGTTTCTACTCCGCCATCTTGGCTCCACCCCACAAAAAACATGATCTTAATACCTATATGATAGAATAAAGTAGAGGAATGGAATTATAGACCAATATCCACCCTACATCTGCTGTCTGATTTCAACTTCACAAAACAAGATACCCCAAACAGATTAAGCTCATTCCCTCCTTTACTCATCACTATGCTACTAATTGGAGTCTTAGACTGACACTTCCTCTGTCTCCTCTCTGCTTTGATCAGTGGTCTCAAGGGTAGAGTACCAAACTCCAACCAATGCCTTCCTCTTCAGAGGAAGACCAGAATCTGGTCTTTTTCACTCACTCCATTCTGTATCTGCTGCTCTGCCTGGTTCCAACTGCACAGAACAGGATGTTTGAAGCTGGATACCCCTTGGTCTCCCCCTATACACTTTCTTGCCTTGCTTTGTGTGTGTGTGTGTGTGTGTGTGTGTGTGTGTTGTCTCCTCTCATTTGACTGTAAGCTCTGTGAGAGCAGGAACTGTCTTTTTTTATTAATTGTATCCCCAGTGCTTAGCATAGTGCATCAAAAGTAGCAGGTACTTAATAAATGTTTATTGGATTGGATTGGAAATCCCTTATAAAAGCTGTGTGAGCATAGCAGACCCCATCATCTTGCTAAGATGGCATTTCTCCTGCTTTCTACCTTTCTCTCTCCAGAGAACTTTCTTTCATCCTCCCTGTACCACAAGCTCTGTGCTTCAGGTCTGAATCTTCTCTTTTTAAGTTGGAAAAAATAACTCCCAGTGTCTTTAGTGATGTAGGACTCCTCAGAACAATAAGAAAGAAATTCTGGCCTTTCTTTGGAGATGTGGGACACTGTTGCCATGTGTATGTTATCAGATAGGGTCCCTGTGCTGGTTGGTTTTGCCTAATTTTTTTTTTCTTTGTTACAAAATAAAGCTCACTGTTAGATGATAGAAGTAAGGAGTGCTTCCAGAAATTACACTGATTTCTAAAAAATGTGGCATCAATAAAATTTTGAAAAAATAAAATAAAATAATAGAAACAAGACTTCAATTAGGGGTAATTTCTCCATGGAGATTTTTTTTAAAGTAAAAGAGACAAAACCCTCACAGGATTATGAAATTTAGAGATGGGATGGACCTTAGTGAGTGCAATTCTTCAATTTTGTAGATGAAGAAACTAGTGCCCAGAGAATCTAAAGCAATAAATAGTAAAGTTCTATTGGAACTTACTCTAGATGTAATACTGTTTGTACTACACCAAGTTGAGAAGATACAAAAGGACTCTGATCTGCATCACTGAAAGGCGCTCTCACATTAATTCAGCAAACATTTATCAAAGTAACCATGTCTTTCACCCTCAGGACAGTTCTCTCTACTAAACACTTAATAAATGATTTGTTGAATTGAATTACAATTACAAATTTGCCAAAGTCACACATGTGGACATTCACAAGCAAAGCCTTATTACTTTAAACAAAACCAAAACGATCTCCTAAATAAATTTGGAAAATTTTACTGAATATTTTCTTCAAACACTTCTTAACCAAGAATGTAAATAAACCTGGGGAAGTATGTGTCTGCCATTTAATTCTTACAAAATATATTGGAAAATGCTATGCAAAAATGGGGTGGGGGAAGGGTAACAAAAATGAAATGAGGGCTAATTATTTATTATTTATTACCAGGAGAAGGTTTAGAATTGAAGATTCTAGCTCTACATCAGTGAGTATTTTTGTCCCTTTCCCTAAAGAGCTGCTAACATTTATAAAGCTAAGCTTTAGGAATAACCTTTAAAATACTGCTTACAAAGATGTCACCAGGGATACACTGAAGATGAGCAGGCTAAAAAGTTTTCATTTTCTAACAGCAGGAGAAAGAGAGATGGAGGGACTAAAGAAACCAAGAGGGAGAAGAGTGAAGGAGGGGGAAGGAGGAGGAGAGGACAAGAGAGTGATTTTAACAGGGCTTCCTGGAGATACTGTAGTTGCCTAACAGTGACAATTTCAGGGACTATAGCAGTTTGGGAGGGATGTTTCCAGGATAAGTGGCTTTTCAGTGTCCTTCAATTAATATCACTAAGAGAGCTAGCTACCCTGCTGGGGTGTAGGGTCTGCCCTACCAGATTTAATCCTCAGAAATAATCCTTAGACTATGTTAAACAGTAATGTCTTGCAACATATTGAACTTCCTTCTAGAGAAATTCCTCTAAAGGGTGCTTTGAGAACTGTATGAGGAAATAGCATCCCTTTAATAACTGAACTACCACAGTGAGCTCTGATTTATCAATAGTGCTTATTTGGGATCCTTTTCTAATCTAATCTAATTGTTTCTAACCTAATTCTAAAAAAAGGTCAGAAAACTAAGCACATCCCAAGTTAGATGGTCCTCTTGTCTAGGATGTGGAATGTGCTTGTACTAAAATCAATTTAGACTTATTACCTATGTTCCCCAAACATTCTCTTCACACTCCCATATACCATTTCCTATTCTTCTATCACACCAACCCCCAAAAAATAGTTCAAGGATTTTCTTTTAGAGTTAATATTGTGGGAAAAAGGGCAAATTATGGTGAAGCTGAACCAAGTATCACAACTACATTTTTGACCAAAAGACTAAGAAGGAGACAGGATGGGAACATGCCACTTGTAATCCCAGTTAGTTACCCACTACCTGTAGATGACAGATTAGTTTCAGGGTTGTAATTATATACTGAATTGGTTCAGACAAGTTCTGTAGTTTCCAGAGATGGGCCATGGTTACTCTTGTGCACAGAGAGGGCTTGGCTATTTCTGTAGCTCCCTGTCATGGTAAAATGGACCTTAGGACACAATGTTCAAGTCAGATTGCATTCAACCAGAAACACCTAACCTCTTTCCTGTGATTCTTTTCATCTGTCTCAAATTGGAAAACAAAATACAACCTGAATTGGGAACTCAAAGTGAGTCAAACTAGACCAAAAGTCAGAACAAAGGGTACCAATTTAGTGAACACCCAAACAAATCCACATTTAGCTAAAATAAGCTAAAGATTCTTGTCCCTATGTCCTCCTCCAAAAAAAAATACCACTGAACTGGTTTGAAACAAAATCCCACCTCATGTTTTCTAAAGTATTTCATTTAATGATTATTCTCACGATTTTTTCACAAACTCAACTCATGGGTTTTTTTGCCACCACAAAAAGGTCTGCTAGAAATATAAAAATATGTATACACAATATACATAAAAGAACTCTTCATCTTTCTTGATCAAAGAGATAATTAGTTGTTTCCCTTGTAATATCAGCTTTTCAAGATTTGTTTATTGAAAAACTTTTTTTTAATTTTATGTAATAAAATTAATTCATTTTATCTTTCGTGATTCTCTCTGTTTCTTGCTTGATCATGAACTTTCTCACATTCATAGATCTGATACATAATTTTTTCTATGTTTCTCTAATTTGTTTATGATGTGACATTTAATATCTAGGTCACATACTCATAACTAGATCACATAGTTTTTTGGGTATATATTTTGGGTATACCACCTAGCAGTGGTATAACTGAGTCAAAGGGCAAGTAGCCTTTAGTAACTCCTATATAAGTTCAAATTGCTTTATATAATGCTTCTATCCATTCAGAGGTCCACCAACAGGGCATTAATCTGTCTACTTTCCCACAACTCTTCCAAGATGTATCATCTCTTTTTTTTGTCATCTTTGTCATTCTGACACGTATGAGGTGGAATCTCAGAATTGCTTTAATTTGCATTTCTCTAATTAGATGTGATTTGGAGCATTTTTTTCATGTGACCTGGGTTTCTTCCCTTGAGATGTTTCTATTCATATCCTTAGACCATTTATCAATCAGGGAATGGCTATTTTTTTCTCATAAATTTGAATCAGTGCCTTATACATCTTGGAAATGAGACATCTATCAGAAAGGGTAAAAAAGTTGCTACAAAGATTTTTTCTTCCATCATCTGTTCCTCTCTTAATCTTAGGTGTATTAAATTTTTGTTCAAGAACTCTTAAATTTTATGCAATAAAATTATTCATTTTATCTTCTATGATCCTCTGTATTCATTGTTTGGTCAAGGATTTTTCTCCTAGCCATAGATAGATATTTCTCTAATTAATTTTTGTTGTGACCTTTTATATCTATCTCACAAACTCATTTGAAGCTTATCTTTGTATAAAGTATGAGGTGCTGGTCTAAATCGAATTTCTTCTATACTAATTAATTTGCTTTTATTTTTCAACATTTATTTCCACAAGATTTTGAGTTCCAAATTTTCTCCCCATCTCTCCCCTTTCCCCAAACTCAAGATGGCATGCACTCCAATTACCCATTCCCTCAATCTGCCTTCCCTTCTACCAACCCCCAACCTTATTGTCTTCCCTTCTAGTTTCCTGTAGGACAAAACAGATTTCCATAGCCCACTGCCTGTGTATCTTATTTCCCAGTTGCATGTAAAAACAATTATTAACATTTGTTTTTAAAACTTTGAGTTCTACATTCTCTCTCTTCTTCTCTCCCCACTCACCCTCATAGAGAAGACAAGCAATTGAAAATAGGTTATACGTGTATTGTCATGTAAAACACTTTCATAACAGTCATGTTGTGAAAGATCAAATATATTTCCCTCCATCCTATCCCCTCCATTTATTCTATTCTTGCCTTTGACCCTATCCCTCCTCAAAAGTGTTTGCTTCTGATTACCCCCCTCCCATTTGCCTTCCCTTCTGTCTTCCCTCCCTCTCTTATCCCCTTCCCCCCTACTTTCCTGTAGGGTAAGATAGATTTCCAATTAAGTGTGTATATCATTCCCTCTTTAACTCAAATCCAATGACAGTAAGGTCCACTCATTTCCTGTCACTTTCCTCCTCTTCCCCTCCACTGTAAAAGCTTTTTCCTGTCTCCTTTATGCAAGATAATTTATCTCATTCTATTTTCTATTCAGCTCTGCTCTTATCGTCAAGAATGCTTGAAAGTCCTCTATTTCACTGAATGTCTACTTTTTCCCCTGAAGGATTATACTCGGTTTTGCTGGGAGATGATTCTTAGTCTTAATCCTAGTTCCTTTGACCTCCAGATTATCATTTTCCAAGCCCTCTGATCCCTTAATTAAGAAGATGCTAAATTTTGTGTTATCCTGATGGTGTTTCCACAATACTTGAATAGTTTCTTTCTGGCTGCCTGCAGTATTTTCTCCTTGATCTGAGAACTCTGGAATTTGGCTACAATATTCCTAGGAGTTTTACTTTTGGGATCTCTTTCAGGAGGTGATTGTTGGATTCTTTCAATTTCTATTTTCTTCTCTGGTTCTAGAATATCAGGCAGTTTTCCTTTATAATTTCTTGAAAGATGATGTCTAGACTCTTGTTTTGATAATGGCTTTCAGGTAGTCCAACAATTTTTAAATTCTCTCTCCAGGATCTATTTTCCAGGTAAGTTCTTTTCCTAATGAGATATTTCACTTTGTCTTCTATTTTTAAAATTTTTTGGTTTTATTTTATAATTTCTTGATTTCTCATAAAGTCATTAGCTTCCCTTTCCTCTATTCTAATTTTTAAGGAATTATTTTCTTCAGTGAGTTTTTTGACCTTCTTTTCCATTTGACTAATTCTGCTTTTTAAGGCATTCTTCTCTTTACTGGCTTTTTGGAGCTCTTTTGCCGTTTGCTAAGATGTTATTTTCTTCAACATTTTGGAGGTCTCTTTTGGGAGGCTGTTGAATTATTTTTCATGATTTTCTTGCATCAATCTAATTTCTCTTCCCATTTTTTCCTCTTCTTCTCTTTTTTTTTTATATGGGATTCTTTATTAAATTTTTTGAGTTACATATTTTCTCCCCGTCTTTCCCCCGCCCACCACCCCAAAACAGCCA
>CM053583.1:178675605-178718071 GCA_028627135.1 Pseudochirops cupreus
CTATCTATCATCTCTCTCTCTATCTATCATCTATCTATCTATCTATCTATCTACCTACCTACCTACCTACCTATTTATCCATATACATCCCTCCCTCCCCACTTATCTATCTCTGTATCATCTATTTATCTATCAGTCTCATTAGCTAGCTATCTGTCTAGTTATTTACCTATCTACCTATCAATTTGCTTCTACCTATCTATGTATTTATTTATCTATATCTATTATTTGCTTCATGGACTTGTTAAAAAAACTCAGATTATATATGATTTAATGTAAGGCAATTTGCAGATTTTAAAGTGACATGTATTAAAAAAAAAGACAGACCTATAATTTCATGCAAAGGACTCCCTCTAACAACATACCCAGCTAAGCACCTGCTCTGTAGTTTATAGACCTAGAATGACAGCATGGTGCAGCACATAGAGAGCTAGCCTTTGGAATCTACAAGACCTGAGTTCAAGTTCTGCCTGTGCTAAATATTAGTCATATGATCCTGGGTAAATCACTTAACTTTTGAGTGTCCCTAATTATCTGAGGCACTTGGTCACAGAGAAAGTGCAGATTTTCTTTGGTAGAGGAAGTTCCTCAGTGGGATGTTTGTTTAGTTTTTGGATGTAAATGTCAGTTCCTTACAGTTACGATTCCTATGTCTTCATCTCTGATCAATCCAGTCCAAAGGAATATGAAATTATACAACCTGAGTTGGTAGAGACTAGCAGAGATCACCTAGTCCAAATTACCCAGAGGATAAACCCACAACTGACGACTGGTTTGCATGTAGGTGTTAGAGGGGCAGAGATGATCTGGCAACATCCAGAACAGAGAGAATCAAGTCTTGGACCATGGCATGTACAACAAAACAAACTTAATAATCATATGGCCTAATATTTAGAGCTGGAAGAGACCTCGGAGGCTAGCTAATCCAGACAGGACATTTTACATAAGAAAATGAAGGGAGGAGGAAAGTGAATCTCACAGACTTTAAGTGACTTCCCTAGATAACACAGAGCCAATATTCCTCTTTTCACAGTACTCTTCCCTCTCTACCACCCATCCTCTCTTTGTGATCAACCAATAGTCAGTCAATAAACACTTATAAAGCACCTACTATACGTCAGACCCCATACCAAACACTAGAGATACAAGTGCAGAGAAGGGAATAATTCCTCCTCACCAAAAAGCTTTCATTTCAATGGGGGGTGGGTATAAACACATACAGGATAAATACAGTGAATTAATACAACTCTATGCAGAGTGACATGCCAGGTAGATTGGGATGAAAGGCATTAACACGGGGAGGAACCAGAATATCTTCATGCCCAAGACGATGCTTGATCTGCATCTTAAAGGAAGAGTGGTACTCTGAAGGAGAGGTTAAATAGGTACACCATTGAGGCATGGGAGATGGCCAGAAGGAAGACATGGAGAGAAGAGATAGAATGTAGTGTGTAAGAAAGGCAGACTGGAGAGATGGAGCATGAGTCCAAAAAGATAAGTTGAGGTTGGCCTGTTTAAGGATTTAAAAGCTAAAGAAAGGGCTTTATATTTTATCCTAAAGACAATAAGGAGCCAAGAGAGTTGATTGAGTGAGGGAGCCACATGGTCAAATTTACACTTCAGGAAAATTACTTTGTATGGAGAGGACGGACTAGGCTGGGGAAAGCCTGAGGCAGGGAGATCAAACAAGAGGATACTGAAATTATCCAATTGAGAGATGTTGAGAGTCTGAACTCGGGTGGTAGTTATGTGAGTGGACAGAAAGGGCAGCATGTAACAAATGTTGGACAGCAGAAAGAGCAAAATTTGGTGACTGATTAGATATATGAACCCAAGATAATTTCAAAGTTGTAAACCTGGGAGACCAGAAATATGGTGGTATGCTATACTAGAAGCATTTCTATAGTGATAAGGAAATTTGGAAGAGAATGGGGCTTGAAAGGGTGGTGGGGAGAGTTAATAAGTTCCATTTTGGACTTGCTAGAGATATCTCTTAAAAGAAATATCTGAAGAAATTTCATAATAAAAAAAGATGAAAACGGTGATGTGGGACTGAAATCAAAAGAGAGATTGGGGCTGAATAGATAGAAAGTGTAGAGTCATCTACATGGAAATAATACTTAAGTCTAGGACAAAGACAAAATAGGATTTCATTGGCATAGGGAATCCCTGGTGAGGAAATTCCCTCTGATAATGCAGATGAGCACCCGCTCTAAGACCAAGAGTTTAATTGACTTTCCCAGGGGCACCCAACCAGCATGTAAGAGGAGAGACCTGAACCCAGATCTTGCTAACTTTAATGTGACTTTCCTGACTCTTTACTGACTGATGGCATTCTACCATGAATGCCAATTAAAGATCATTGTTTATCATTATTATTATTAGCAAGAAAATGATGGGAAAGGCATGAGATGCTTTTTAAAAAATGTTGTTAGAATAATAAGGAGTAGGCTTTCCTTGCTCTTTCCAGATTTATTGTCATAAGAGTTAGGAGGATGAGCTGGGGAGGACCTCCAGGTCTCGTCCACCTGGAGCTGGCTTGGATGTGAAAGCACATGAGCCTGATGTTGCTTCTCTCTCTCTGTTGTGTACATTCTTTCCTAGTTCTCTGTGAAGTGTAGTGGGTATGGTTATGATCTTATAAGCTACAGAAGGTTAGGAGACTGCTCAACCAGGAGGCCAAGCCAGTCAGACAATGATCCAAGCCCTATGAATACTCAACGATCTTCTGGATCCAACTCAGTGATGGCTGAAACAAAGGCTAATCCATCAGCTATGATACATTTAGATGTAAATTCAGTAATATCAATGCTACTTAGAAGTGGAATTAAGTCTCAGCCCACTCTCTGCTGAACAGAAATACAGGCAAGCCTGCCCCAGAGTATTGTTCTTGTTATCCTTGGAGTAAATATCTTTTTGCAAAGTTAAAAGCAAAAAAAGAAAACAAATGAAGAAGCAATAGGTACAACAGAGGTGTCATTTTTAAGGCTAGTGATGGGGAACCTGGGAAATAGTTCATATTCTGAAATTAAAAAAAAAATCTGATCTACTCCCACAATGAAACCAACCCAACCCCCCCAAGGATCTCAATTAGCAATGAATAAACTAATGACTCCATCAAAGACAACCAAACAAATGATCCATTTCGTCCCCCGTTGCTGGTGACACACAGCCAGGCGACATGGCACCAAACAAGCTTGTACAGCTCCCTTGGAGGGAAGCCACAGACACTTGTAAGCAGTTGTTATCAACAATCCCCTTGAACTCTTTATGAGTGTGAATTGGATGAAGGGGAGAAGGGAATGAACACTTTATTCACCTTACCTCACGTCCCAAATCGCCTCTTTGTCAGCTTCTTTGCTTCCTTTGCAATTGTGGTTGTTGTTGAGTTCCACTTAACTCTGAGTGATTCCATTTGGGGTTTTCTTGGCAAAGATGCTGGAGGGTTTGCCGATTCCTTCTCTAACTCATTTTTCAAGTGAGGAAACTGAAGCAAACAGAGTTAAGTGACTTGTGTAGGGTCATACACTTTGAGGGTCCATTTGAACTCAAATCTTCCTGACTTCAGGCCAGGCACTCCATCCACTGGGCCTCCTAACTGCCCCAATGTCAGGGGAGTCATATTTGAGGATTTTAGATGCCAAACTGCTTTAGTTAGATGGTGGGATGCTTTACTTAACTCCCTGCTGTTATTTGATGACTAAATTGAATATTTATAATACTGTATTTAGGACAGTACAGAATCATGGATTATTATTCTTGGAACAAGAAAGTGTCATCATTTGAAATTCCAGCAAAGAGAGAACCACCATAATCCCCAACCAGAAAAACAGGTGCTGATGTTCTGCCACTGACAGGTCTGTCATTACTCACTAAGACAATCTCAGGCCTAATTTTTTATTTAACAATGACAATTTTCACATTTGAACAATATGTTTTATAATTCACCTTGGTTTCATCTCATCAGATTCCAGATTCTTCAGTCACCAACGTTTCATTAGACAACATAGCATTGTTGTAGTTGCAAAATCTATTAATGAGCAAGACTTGGAAAAGCACAGAAAGATCTGAAAATTGGTTAAACATTAAGCTCTGATGGCTTTCTTTTGATTGGACAACTCTGCTGGGCTTGCTGGAGAGGCTGTACCTTGGGCATTCTCTTGATCAGGTCACAATGTATTAAAGTAAATTGCTATCAGACACGGTGATGCAGCGGCATCACTAGCTCGAATATTGCCCAATGACAAAATGGTTCTGGGCAGCCCCCATCTCTCACCAGGGGCCTTCCATAACATTAATGACATCTGGATTTCTTTCAAACCAGTGGATTTTGGACAGCATTGAAGGTTTTTTCCTTGAATAGTTCACAGCTCCAATTAGGAACAAAATTAGCCACTATCACGGGATGTGATTCTTTTCACAGAAGGCTTCTTCTGAATCCATTTGCATTGCAAATGTCAAAACCCCTAAAGAAATAAAAGGGAAAAAATAAAGAGTGTATTTCTACCCAAGCAGCAATAATTCATTATCCAGCAATTATCTTCATAATAAACTTCCATTTCTCTATTTGGGCGGTTTCCTTCAATATTGGAAATATCACAAAGGTTCCAGGGAAAGTACAATACTCAAATGCTAGCCCTCAACAATTTCTCTTTAAGGACCGACAAGAGAGTCTAATTAGTTAGTGTTTCAGAGAAAGTCTAAGTATCTGCCAGATGATTCTCATTTGTTTGTCTTCACAGCCCAAAACTGGGCTACTAAAGAAAAAAAAAATAGGATTTTGGGTTCCAGGTAATTAACTTCCATACCATTTCTTTCTTAGTCTCTAGTAAAAGTCCCTTGAAGTCTTCATTACCAAGAGCAATTTGCCAAGACCAAGAAAAAAAATATTCAGAAGGCAGTCAAAAGTCCTTCCCCTAGCATTCTCCTTTTCCATTCCACAGTAACAACTTTGAAATAACAAATGATTGACCGATATGTGCGAAGGGCAAGAGAGGCTTATTGAAACAAGGGAAGACAGCAACCAGACAGAGCAAGGTCAGAGGAAGAAAGAAAAGTAATATAGCAATAAAGAAGACTGCAGAGGGCTTCTCTGAAATCCACAGCCTTTCAGCAAAAAGGGCATCTTTTTAAAGTTTTAAGGAGAAAGGATGAAAAATGAAAAGTGAAGATAAGCCAAAAAAAAAAAAAGAATTTGTTCTAAAATACGTCATCAAATAATTGCTAATTAACTGGGCTTCATCATCTGCTGAAGCCAAGGAAGGGTCAGGCATCTAACCACTGTGTTTGCATTTGTCTCTGAGATGACTAGATATTAGACCCCTGCGCATTTCTACCACTGCATTTTGCTCACCAGAAAGGCTTGCATATTTAATATCTATTTCAAGGGAGCTCAAACAATAATTCCAGCATGGTATTTCATAGGCCCTTGACAAATCTCTTAACAGTATGCCATTAAGTGTCTAAGATTTCTCTGAGTTCTTTGCACCATTAAGACACTAAAAGACTGGGATTATTGATTTTCCTTTGTTAAGTCTCATCTGCCCAGGGTATATAGTTTCTCTCCAGTGTCCTCCTAGATCCACTTAAGAGCTGGGGATCATCTTTCTAATAGGGCCACGTTTTTAGGTTCTGGCTTAGCAACTTTTTGGCCTACCCACTTGTGAAAATTTTTCAGATTGCTTAGTGAAGCAGCTGAAAAGGAGCAGTTTGCTGTATAGTCTGAAGAATAAAAGAAGAAAATACAAGAGACCAGAAAAGATGTTAAAAGTAGCTATTTTGGGCGATTTATGAAGTTTTTGTTCCTTTACTAATTTGGATCCTGAGTCATAGAATTGGGAGGGAACTTAACGATGATCTACCCACCCTACCCCATCCCCAACTTCTATAGTTAAGGAAAATAAAAGCCAGAGAAGCAGAGGTTCCATTTATATTCAGTGACTGCAAATTTATTTCTCCAAGATCAGAACTTTTCCCACTATACTACCCTACCCGACTCCAGAATGTATTCCATTAAAGTATTAGAATAACAGACCATGAAGGCAGAGTGACTGAAATAATCTGAACAAATAGGGAGGAGTCCATTGGTCAGTTCTTTTGTTTATTCTGTCATTCAAAACTATTTGAATATTTTCTATGTGTAGGACACTCCTCAATGTTGGCTTCTCTAGCAAATTTAAAACATATTGGAGTAGAATCCAATGGTTTGGAGATAAGGAATTTGGGCTACTACTTATTGGTGATACTAGTTTTATGGTGCTCTCAGCCACTCTGGAAATTTTTTTAAAAAATGAGATAAAATACAGAAGTATGACCTTTTATTTCTGGAAAGTTTGTTCTCTAGAGGCAATGGAATCTTCTGGTCATCTGAGTATTTTCTTTTCCAATGACAGGAGCCCAGCCTTACTGGATAAAACACCTGTGATAATCCAAAACAAGAGGCTAGCTAATGGCATATTTACTACCCAATTCTATGAGTACCAGATCATTAGAAAAATCATACATAGCTTCATAAATCCTAGGAAAATGACTATAAATTAAAAATGACTAGAAATTAAATCTTTGTAAATTTTGTAAAAAAATTGTAAATCAGATCATAGAATCAGGTTTGGAGGGTTTTGTTCATTTTTAAATCTGATTAGTGATTGCCTTGCCCAATCTTTTATTTTACAGATAAGGAAACTGAGGCATAGAGTGCACATGTTTTAAATGTACTAGGGAAGCCAGCTCTCAGCAGTATCCTACACATAGAAAATATTCAAATAGTTTTGAATGACAGAATAAACAAAAGAACTCACTGATGGACTCCTCTCTATTTTCCTGGATTATTTCAGTCACTCCATCTCCATGGTCTGTTATTTTAACGTTTTGCCAATTACCACTCCAGAAGGCCTCACTGTCTTGGATCTATTGGTCCCCAATCCTGGTTAATCCTACCTGTCCTCATTCTATTTCTCTGCATCTATTCCTAAGATGCTAAGTAACACTAGAGAACTTCACAAAATCAAGCTGATTTAACCCATTGCATATTTATCACTTCAAGGAAGACCTTATTCATTGCTAGTCAACCATTTTTCTACCTCCATTGACCTTCCCCTCAATGTCTTGTAATTGTCCACTAATAAACTGAAAATTCTCTCTCAGAGGTCACCCTTTGCCTCTTATAAGGGGGTGGGTGGAGGAAACATATCTTCTTAATAATGGAAGAGACTAATGGAAGAGAGTACTCAGAAGGAGGATATGGTATGTCAAACAATGTGACACATTGCAAAGGAAGACAAGGACCAGAGGAAAAAGACCACTTTCTGCTGTCTCCTCACAGCCTCTTCTTCTGACCAACTCCACCCCACTAGAAAATGATACTCCATTCTTGGAGTCTTCCATAAGTGAACATTTTGCCTAATCTAGTCAGAAACTAGGTCTCTATGACAATGCTACTTCCTAGAGTTTCTTGACCATGCTCCTTTTCAGAGCCTTTATATGTAATCTTCCCCTACTAGAATGTAAGGTCCTTGAGGGCTTTTACATGTATCCCCTGGATTTTAGCACAATGCTTCTCTGTCTCTCTCTGTCTCTGTTTCTCTCAGTCTCTCTGTCTGCTCTCTGTGTATGTTTCTGTCTTTCTGTCCCTGTCTTTGTCTCTCTCTGTCTCTGTCTCTCTGTTTCTGTGTTTGTGTCTCACACACATACATCCTCTCTCTCTGTCTCTCTGTCCATCTGTCTGTCTCCCCTTTCTTCTTCCCTCCCCTCCTTCTCTCTCTGTCTCTGTCTCTCTGTCTGTCTCTCTGTCTCTCTTTCTCTCTCATGCTTCCAGTGCCCCATGCCACTGACATTCTGAGGTTACTATCTTTGGGGTTTGAGGTTCCTGGAGGACTTCATGGATGCTCAGGCTTCAGTTCTCAAGGCCTTGAGTTTCTCCTCTGTGCTCTCTGCATCAGCTCTCCTGACTTTGAGTCCTCCATCTTTTTTGGAAGACCAATCTAAGAGTATAAATCAGGTGTTAATTTAATAGCCAATGTCATGTGAACTGGGCATTAATTACCCTATGGTCTTCTTCAGCCATGGCAGATGGAGTTAATCCAATAATACTTAGAACAAGAAAAGCTGAAGTATTAATCTCAAAGAAATTTCTTAGTGTATTGAAAAGAAATGCATCAGTTTCAGGACAGAGACCATCTTTACGTTAATCTTATTTGTTAAAAAAAAAGTTAACTTTATCAAGGGAATCTCAAAGGAATACCAATTCAAATTCACTCTATTTTTCAGTCTTTGACTGAAAGGTTGAGCCTCAACATTTAACATTTTTGACCATCCTTTCTTTGTGATATCTTTTCCTCTCCAGACTTTAGAGCTAATAACCTTTGCTGGTTCTTATTTTGGTCTTATTTTCTTCACTGCTTCTGAATTTGCTTCTCAGCCCCGTAAAGTCAATGTCATGATTGCCCCTCTTTTCTTCTCTCTTTTACATTCTCTCTCATCAATCTCATTCATTTTCCAAGACATCCACTTACCTCATTTACATAGATAACTCTCAAATCTGTATTTCCATCTCTGACTTCTCTCCCAACTTTCTAAATCAAATATTCACTTGCCTACAGAACATCTCCCCCATATGTCCTCTCAACAAGCCAGATTTATTAAATCCCAAACCAAGCTTGTCAGCCAAGCCAAACTGGACTACCCCACAGTCTCATTCCCTTAGATATAGGCCAATTCAGTCTTTTGCTTGTATCTTTGGATCTCCAAGCCTCTTTCTCTTTCATATTTCACTATACCTTACAGTGGAATGGTTACTTACTCATCTTAGAAGCTTTGGTGTGACCTTTGTCTCTTCTCTTCCACTAAACTCCTATCAGGTGCCAAGTTCTATTGTTTCTGCCTTTTATATGCATTCCTTTCTTTTTATTTTTGTGACTATCTTCTGTCAATAAGAAGTCTCATAGTACTACCTGCCTAGAGTATCATTGCATTAACCTTCTGTCTCTTACAGTCTCCACTCTCTGCTTCCAACAAATCATCCTTCTGTCAAACTGACCTTGTTCATGCACAGATCTTGCCAATGTATTTCTTTTTCCTTTTGAAATCCTGCATTGGCTCTTAATGGACTATTGAGCAAAACTCAGTTCTTTAAGCTGGCATTGCAGCTACTCCACTATCTTGAGTAAACCTGCTTAGCCTTATTTCACAGTAGGATACCAAATAACTGTAATGTAGTATCCTGGGATCATTGCTACAAAGGAAGTTTTGTAGATAAGGAAACTGAGACCCAGAGAGTCTAGAGACTTGCCCAAGGTCACATAGACAGTAAATAACAAGCTGAGATTCAATATCAGGTCTTGAAATACCAAATTCAGCCCTACATGTTCAGCACACTTTCTAACACATCAAACTCCCTCTAAGTGTGGTCCAATTCAGCTTTTTTCACTGCATTTTTACTAAATCTTAAGTTCATACTTTCCTTACTTTCAATTCTTTGTCCATCTTTAGACAAATCTTGAACTCCAATTGAAATCTTTAGATGAGAGAACTGTGTCTTTCTCACAGCATCACCTTCTACATTATATGAATTTCCTAGCTTAAATTTAACCAAAGGTTGTGTTAGAAACCAAGAGCAAGCACCCACCCTTTTGAGGAATCTTATTAAATCCCGAAAAACAAAACCCCTGAGATCTGAAAACACAGAGATAGGAAAACCTGACCCATTTTTAGGAAGTTAAAATAATACGCCAGCACCATCTATCAGAAGAGTGATTTTTTCCAGATGGAAGATAGAATTTCAGGAGAGGGCTGCTGTGCCTTGAAATATTTAGAAGACTGCTTAAATTAGATCATTACTTCTTTTTAAAGAACTGGAATGTACCACTGCTAATCGGATCTCTGTTCTGAATATATCCTCCTAGCTACAGAGCCAAGTCATTATGGATTACCATTCAGAAAATGCCCAGAAATAAGAAAGTGATAATGAAGACCCAGCTGTTACTAAATAACTAAATCAAGACATATTTGATGGGAAATGCTGATGATCTGGCAATCTTGTCATAAGGTTTTAGTTCTAAGGACAGGCTTCATTTCCTTGCTATTAATGAAATGGTGCTCCTGCTTAACAAAGAGCAGAACTTCACAGCAATATACCACAAGGATCTCCTAGCACAAATAAATGGATAAGTCAACCATTTCACTCCCAGAAATGGAGCGCCAACATTGTGTTGGTCTGCTCTTTCTTCCAAGGGCAAAGGATTTCATGCAGACCTCAGATTCATGAAAATGCTGGTAAAATATGATGGTAAATGTGAGAACCAGAAATGTAACTAATGCTATCTAATACCACAGCTAATATCTTCTACAATTTCCCAATCGAATAAAGTTCCTTGAGGAGAGGAATTACATTGCTTTTGTCTTCACATTCAGAACCTAGCCTGGTGACGTACCCATGGTAAGCACTTGCTAAATACTGGCTCAATTTAACTGAATTGAGATACGTTGAGTTTTATACTTTCAATACAAAATTATGCATATCATAAGTCTGGTTAATAATGAAACTAACAAAACCGTATGACATAAATACTGAGAGATCTGCTTTATTAACTTTGGAAAATCTCCTGGCTTTATCTATACTTTATCTGATTTGTCTTACCCTTTTTGGTTCAATTCCAAAGACTGAAGTATTTTATTTAACAATTTTCCACAAAGTTGTCACATAGCAGGACTCATATGATTGGAAGGTGATGGACATATGGGTGATTGAACTGTTTGGCTGATAAGGACTTCTCCACAAAAGAGTTGTGGAATAAAGCAGCCAATAAACCATCTTGAAAGAAAAATGGCCAATGTCAACAGAGTTAGGAGAACAAGAGGAAGCAGTTTTTCCTCCCTTTCCTGTCTTGGGAGTGCTCTTTGTCTTACATTTGGAAAGGTAGGGTCAACATCTGCATTTCATTTTAAATCACAAAGTCAAGAGCACCCAGAGCAATTACAGATGCGCTAGAAGATTCGGTCTTCAGCTGTTTGGAAGTGTTCCATTCTCATATGTGCTTAACAAAAAGAGAGATTCAGCAAAATTAACAAAAACTGAAAAACAAAGGTCATTTCTAAACTAGGAGTCAGATAAACCCAAAGAGTTTATATTTAGAAATAAAATTTAGCAGAACATGAGCTAAACAAAATAACAGCCACGACTACAACTGTTTTACACAAGCCCTTTGGGTCTACCATGTTCTCCTTCTAATTTCTTACTTTAACTTTCCATTTATAACTACTTTTCCATGATGTTGTTGGAGAGTTTGGTAGAAACGAGGAGAATTTAAGATGAAATTTCTGCATTGATTATGGATTACCATGGGTACTTTATAGCACCAATATGTCAAGTAGCTATGATTTTACTCCACTGGCACAAAGGTCAATGACTCCAAATCTTTTCATGGTCATAAAGATGAGTCACCTGGTGATCAATTATTAAAAATAGTAACAACTAATGAGATCTTTCTCTGTATCATTTATGTATAAAATATTTGTTTCTCCTTACCCAAATCCTGTGAGGTTAAGATTATTTTATCTACAACTGGTGTCCATAGATATCACACTCAAATACCTAAAATGGAATTCATCATATCTCTTACACTGATCCTGCTTCTATTCCAAATGTTCTTATCTCTGTTTAATGTACTATTTTCCTCACAGACACCTAGGACCATTATAAAGAGTAATGGAGACTAGTGACTAGCAATAGTTGACAAGCACCTAATTAAATCCCTTCTTTTCTTCATGGCAGATATTAATGCATGTTTGTAGTCTCCTACCATCTGAGATAGAAGGGTGACATGCACTATAAAGTCAGAGATGTTTATCAATGGGTATTTAAGAAGGTTTCTCTATTAATAGGGCACTTGTAACACAAACACGAATGGCAAAACATGACTTAGTCTCAGCACATCTTATGGAGCATTTACCCACTAGAACTTCAGTAAGGTTTAGAAGTAAGTAATCAACAACCTTCCTTCAGTGATGCATGCAATACATCACTAGGAATAAAGGAGAAGGATGCCATAACCACATCTATGCTCTATTTTCAGAGAATCTTCCATGTGAGAGTCTTTCCCCCTAATATGTCTCCTACTTTTATCTTCCTATTTGTAAATATTAGCAATGAGTGAGTAATGTGTTTAATCACCCTCTGCGAAATCAGCTAAATTCTAATGTTGTTTGATTATATCTAGTCACAAAAAATGCCAAGTGCATTATCATTTAGAGTGCTTTGCTTAAACAGCCATGCAAATGGGAACACCCAGAAATCAGCATACATCAGGAGGGACCTGAGTTTCCTTATGGCACATTCTTATTTTATTCCACTCTCTTACTCTTTAAAATAATGCATTTTCAGGCACATCATTTCCCTAAATGATGATGATCCATCACCACTGGAGATTGACTCATGAGGCCCATTAATAAAGGTGAATATTCTCAGCAGATTTGCTCTTTGGGAAGGTACATTGGTCATGAATATATTATTCTTTGGCTTTTGCCAAGAATCTACCCCATATGCTTTTGCAAGTTCTATTTTTCCTACTTAGGCACTTCTCCAGATAATAAATAACACCCACCCCTTCTTTATTAAATAGCTATTCATTTTACAGTGTATTGAAGTAAAGTGGGGGAGGGGAAGATGTTTTTTTCTCTCTCTTCTGAGCACCTGGAATTTAATTACTATAATAGAAACTACCCTGAACAATCAATTCCAGACTCAGAACATGATAATTTTCAAGTTAGAAGGACTATTTGAGGCTTAATGCAGTCTTTCATTTTATAGATAACAGAATTGAGTAAGGAACTTACTCAAGGCCATGTAGATCATAAATGACAGAGGCAGTATTTGAACCTAGGTTCTTTTACTCCATATCCATTGCCTTTTCCACCATACTGGCTGTCCCCAAGTACAACTGAATTGAGAGGCTTCAAATTAATCACCAATCAAAGTAATTACCAATTTCAAAAATTTAGTAACTTCACAAATTTCAAATTCATACTAAAAAGCTTTGTAATCTAAGTATTTGTGGATTACTTAGACTCTGTAAGCCTGCATTCATTCAGCAATAATTATTTTTTTATTTAACGTTGAATGCATGCATTATTCTAGAAATGAAGGAAGATAGGAAGATAAATGCAGCATATCCCTGAACACAACGAGCTTGTAGAGAAAGGTTTTTAACCTGAGGTCCATGAGGAGTTTTTTGGGGGGAGAGGGACAGTGGATTATTTTCATAAATATTTTATAACACTACTTCCATATAATTGGTTTAATTTATAATCCTACATTTTTTGTGTATTTAAACACATTCCGAAGAGTCCATAAGCTTTATCAGACTGCCAAGTGGATCCATGACACACAAAAAAGCTTAAAAACTACTGTTCTTAATAAAGTAATAGTGGAATTTATGATCCATAACATCAACATGAAAGAATGGCCTTTCTTATGAGACCTTGGATCATTTCAGTTAGCTAGTCACATACTTCATCACATGCTCCATCAATCTCACTAACTCATTCCTTCTATATTTTCAAATCTTAGAATTTAGTTCGACTATGATGGCTTAGCTATTCCATGGAGCATAACAGTGATGCTGGGTTCTTAAATGCTGCATCATGGAAACCTAAAGGTCTAGAAATCAACTTATGACTCAGATACATGGATATTAGGAAACTGAGGTGATGGACTCTCTATCTACTAATCAGGTAGAAAGGCCGATCACAGGAAGGTTGGGTATCTGATTTATTCATGCACAGAAATTCAGGACTATTATATACTATAATGTGGAGGGATTGTGACCTGCATCAATGGAACCATTCATTCATCCTGATAAAATCATGTGTCACTGATGAAATAATTTACTTTCCAAATGCCACGCAAATATTTTAGAAACAGTTGTCTGTTGCTCAAGAGCTTTTCACCTTGACCCAGAAGCAATATGAAATTGTGGAGCTGTCCAAAGGAATCATCATAGGTTCCTTGAACTTCCAGATATTCAAAATGGGAAGCTTCCCCACCTTTCCCATGCTCCTTTCCCGAAAAGCATTTCTCTTTGATGGTCTTTTAAACGTGGTTTGAACTTCTTTGAGATCTGAAATAGCATTTATTTTAAATATTAAGTGAACACTGAGCCTGACCCTTAATCTGAACAGAAAATTTGAAATGACTCCATGAGGCTGAATTTTTTGAACAGAACTTTTAACTTTAGGAAAACACAAAAGAAACACTGTCCCCTGCAATCTGGCTAGTCTGACAATTTTCCTAGTGTAAGCAAGTTTCTCCTTGAATACACATCAGCATGGTTCTATAAATTATGACCTTAGCAGCCTCATGCACAGAGAGGATAAGTGACTTACCATGGGCCACATAACCAATATATGCCAGGGCTGGGATCTGAACACATCCCTTGGCCCTACCTAATGCAGACTGTCTTTAAAGATTCATCTTTTCTTCAGGGTAGTTACTCCCTCCAGTGAAAAAAATCATAGAACCTCTATTGCCAAGTTGGCAATCTTGAAGGCAAACCCTCTGGGGGTTAAGAAAGCCCTTCTGATTTTATCTGGCTTGGACCTTGGGCTAGAGACAGGCAGTCTATTGACAGGGCTTTCTAGCTTGATGTGGTCTCTTAGAGGAAGCTAGTGTTATAGTCGAACTCGGAAAGATTTGAGTTCAAATTCAGCCTCAGACACTTACTAGTTATATGTCCCTGGGCCAGTCACTTAACCTCTGCCTCAGTTTCCTTACTTGTAAAATAGAATAATAATAGTACCTATTTTCCAGGGCAGTGGTGAGGATAAAATGAAATATTTGTCAAGACCTTTGCAAACTTTAGGTACTATATAAATGGTAGCAATTATTATTAGGTTTTTAACCAACAGTCTCTGAAACTAATTTTTAATTAATATCTTGATATCTGTATTTCAATATAATTTGTTTCCTTTATTCTATATATTCTATCACATGCACTTAAAAATATGGGTCCATTTCACACATACACACCCAAAGTTAAGAACCCACTTTGTACATTTTATGACACTCTGGCATAGCTTTCATCAAGAGCCATAAAGATAAAACTTTATTGGAAGCCGAAATATATTAAATTTTTAAAGAGAAAGATGTGGGGAACTTTAAAAGTTTACATAGGCCAGCTGGGATCACATTTTAAATGTTGTATCTAGTAAACAGAGGTGGAGAACCTGTGACCTTGAGGCTACATGTAACTCACTAAGTCCTCAAGTGCAGCCCTTTGATTGAATTCAAAGGGCCACACTTGAGGACCTAGAGAGTCACATGTGGCCTTGAGGTCACAGGTTTCCCAGCCCTGAGGAAATTCAATCAATGAAAAGTGATGGCTCAAGCATTATTTGATTAATCAGATTAAATTGTTTTGACTCATAATACAGGTAACTAGATCTTCAATTATTTGAAATGTGTTTTATAAAATTTGGCATTCATAAGAGCCATGGCATAAAATCATCTGGTAGCATAAAGGTGTCTTGGCTCACCAAATAAGAATTTAAAATATAAGAAACATACAATGGGAGATGGGAAGGGAAAAAGGCAGACTGAACTTGGAGATGATTCCTCTTTGAAAGATTTAAAATGAAACAACTTTATAAAAACACCAGCTTAGAGAAGGAAATACTCAATTTTAATCAATTGATAAAGACAATACAAACACACCCCCAAAATTACATTCCCAAAAGGAAAAATAAGAAAAAGAAAAAAATCGGTGATAGTACAAAACAGATAAAATGAATGTGAACATGCTTGCTGACTTTAGTATTACGAAGAATTCCCTGGTAAGGTATTAATGCTAAGATAGAGAGAAAGAAAGAAAGAAAGAAAGAAAGAAAGGAAGGAAGAAAGAAAGAAAGAAAGGAAGGAGGGAAGGAAGGAAGGAAGGAAGGAAGGAAAGAAATAGAGAGAGAAAGAAGGAGGGAGGAAAGGAGGGAGGAAGGAAAGAAGGAAGGAAGGAAGGAAAGAAGGAAGGAAGGAAAGAAGGAAGGAAGAGGAGAAAGACAAGAGGTCTGCCATGAATTACAGAGGTGTTCCTTAGGGTAGGAGTTCAAATTAATAACAATAATTTTTAAAGTTTAAAAAAGGCCAATCAATTAAATGCAGTGTCTTGAGGCCTACAAGCTGCCTTAGTCTAGCGAACCCACAGCTTACGTTGGGACTGGGAGATAAGTAGTTGGCTCATTGGATAGGCCTACATATATGAGCACATGGAAGTGATTAGGGGTTCAGACATAACACAGAAGTATTATTTCATGGCTCACTCTCTTTCATAATTGCCTACAATATTATAAGCAGATATTAAGGGATACTGGATCCCCTTTGACATTCATTTGTCTTCTAACCTTTCTGTAATATACCTACCTATTACCTGCTCACCCCATCTTTCCATCTCCTCTTGCCAGCTAATTAGATGCAGTGTTTTTAACAGCTTCAAGTTAATATACAAGCTGCAGGTGGGAGGGAGGACAGCATGACAAAATGGAGGGAGTATTGGCCAAGCTGTGAATTTGTTCAGCCTTTCTGGAAAGCAATCTGGAACGATGCCAAGTTTTGTCCCAACTATACCACTAATAGTCCTGTAGAAAGAAAGCAAAGCAAAAAGGAAAAATTCTATATGTAAAACATTATTTATAGCCACACTTTCCATAGCAGCCAAAAATTAGAAATTAAGGGTCTGTCCTCATATTTGGAATGATTAAATAAATTGTGATATGTGAATGTAATGCCATGTTATTGTGCCATAAGAAATGACAAAATGGTTAGTTTCACAGGGAACTGAGAAGACCTCTATGAACTGATGCAGAATGAAGTGAGTAGAACAAGGAGAATAATTTATACAATGAAAACAACATTATAGAGGAAAATAACTTTAGAAGCCTGATCAGTGCAGTGATAAATCATGATTCCTGAAGACTGAAAATGAAACATACCACTCATTACCTGACAGAAGAGAGGGGATTAAAATGCAGGGGAAGAAATACCATTTGGGGCATGACCAATGAGGGAATTTGTTTTTAATGGACTATGCCTGTTTGTTATAAGAGATTTCTTTTTCTTTCTTTTCTTTATATTTTATTTAATAGGGATTGGAGAGAAGTAGTATGGGACAGATTACAAATGTGAGTGTATGCTAATTAATTACTTTTTTTTTTTTTAAGTAGAAAGATTGTTATGTTTGTAGTTAGAGGACCTGAATCCAAATCTTCCCTTTACACTTACTACTCATGGAATCTTGGAGACTCAGTTACCTCATTAGTAAAATGAGGGATTTGAACCAGTAACTTCCATGATCCCTTTCAGCTACAAACCTATGGCTCACATTTGGTATTCTAATGAATCACAAATGCTAATGTCATTAGAGAAAAAGAGGAGACAGAAAAACAGAGGCCCAGAGAGACCCAAGTCAGAAACAGAACAAGTCAAAGTCTTCTATGACGATTCGTAGTGGGATCAAGACTGAGAATACCTGGACTTCTGGCCTGGGTGAAGGGGTGAAAGAGGTGAGGGAGACAGAAACAAAGATAGAGAATAAGACAGAGGAATAGGAGGAGGAACAGGAGAGCAGGAGGAGGAGAGGAAGAGAGAGGAAAAAGAAGAAAGGGGGAGGAAGGAGAGGAGGGAAAGGAAAGAAGTAGGAAAAGGAGTAGGAAGAGAAGAAAAGAGGAAGAGCAGGGAAAGAAGAAGGAAAGGGAAGAAGGAGGAGAGGGAAGAGGAAGGGGAGGGGAAGAGAGGGAGGAAGAGGAAGGGGAGGAAGGGAAAAAGAAAGTGAAGAAGAAATTACCTTTAACCTCTGTATTGTGAAGTGTCACTTCTACACTTGCCCTTTCTCTTTCTAGGCAAGTACACAATACTGCCAGAAACGGTATCTACTAAGGTTCAGAATAAGCGGGTAGGCAAGGAAATTAAGCAATTTTCCTAATGCATTAATAGTATTTGGATTAAACACTATTTTGATCAGACAGATGCCTAGAAAGATGCCTTCTGTTTTGGAATACAGTGGTTACAATAAAACATCTAAAAGTAAGATACTGGTCACAACTATATGGATCATCATGGCAATTCAGGTTATCCAAGTGGTGAGAAGGGATGTCATGGGACCTAAGCACAGAAGCTCGTGTCCTTTACTCTTAAGAGAGCAGTTCAAGAGCATGTTCAGAGCTGATTTACTCTTATTTCAGAGATAATTTTAACAAACTTAGCTACCTGATTTTCTGATAGTAGATTGGAAAGTCAACCAGAGGGACAAGGTGGGCATAAAACAACACAATGACAATCATAGCATTACAGTAAAGGAAGAGATGGGAAAATGTGTATATACACATACACACATGTATGTATGTATGCATGTATACGAGAAGAAAACACTCAAAAAGTGCTATGATCTAAAATAACTTAATGAAAAAGCAAACCATCATGGACCCTGAGAGTATTAACACAGTAAAATAAAGTACAACAATAAATATTCACAATAATGCCTGGGAGCCAGGAAGGGAGCAAAAATTTACATGAAGTGCAGCGCACGCTATTTAAGGAGGAAACAGAGACTCTAATATACTCTCTGGAAAGATTCCAATCATATATCATTGAATTAAGAGCTGGAACGAATGGCAGAAGCTACCTAGTCCGACCCACTCATTCCAATGATGATAAAATTGAGGCTTAGAGAAGTTAGTAAAGGTCACATAAGTAGCAAGGATCAAAGCTGGGATTCAAATTCAGGTCCCCTGAATCTAAAACCAATTCTAAATTCAGTATTATTTCCACTATATCAAGCCATCTAAAAGCTTTGGTGCTTGGTTGGTCAAGTTTTAGTTTTCTGGAAAACTTACTTACATAGAATACCATAGTTTTATCTGTCTTTTCCTACATCTTCTTTCCTTTCCTTCCTTCTCTCCTTCTCCCTCACTTTCTTCTTTTTCCTCTCTCTTCCTCTTCCAACTTTTTCTTTTCCTCTTCTTCATTCTCCTCCTTCTTCTTCTTTATCTCTGTAGTTAGAGGACCTAAGTTCAATACCAGATAAGTGGTATTAAATTTGGTTATAGTGAAGTCTTTTCCTCAGTGAGAAGTTTTGTGATGTGTGGTAGATCAGCTTTGTATAACATGTAATACAATCCCTATCATCTCACCAGAGCCAGTTGTTAATCAGTACATGCCAGCCTCCTCTTCTAAAGGCCTCTTCTTCCATGGGTCATCTCTTCTCCTAACCTCCATATGAGGAAGCATGCATGCTAGCCTTGCTCACTTCATACTAACCCATGACTGCCTGAACTTCCTCTTCCTTTCATCACCCACATCCTCTTTTCAGTTCCCTTTTATGCGTTGCCTTCCTCAACTAGAATGTAAGGTCCTTGAGGTCAGGGTCTACATCACTTATTTGGACTTGTATTCCCAGAGCTTAGTACTTTTCTTGATACATAGTAAACACTTGATAAATGCTCTATCTATCTATCTATCTATCTATCTCTCCATCTATGCATCTATAGATCTATCGATTGATCTATCAATCTACCTATTCACCTATCACATGTATTTTTCCCTATCACTTATCTACTTACTTATCCTACATATTTTATTTTATGAATTTAAATATATCATTGTGAGAAGGATCCATAGGCTTCACAAAACTCCCAGAGGAACCCATGAAACAAAAACATTTAAGAACCCTAGCTTTAGTATGTTTTCTGTTCTCCTCATGTCCTTTTCTGCAGCTGACTCATCTAATTTTGCTGAAAATATTCTTTGTGATTATACATTTATAACTTCTAAATCTCATATGAAGAAGAGAGGAAGGTAGCTCCTCCACCACTGCAGCTCTCAAGACTTCAGTGCCTTGGTAGATGACCTTTCTTATGCAATGGCCAAAAAAACCCAAAACAACCCAAACCACCATTGGATGACCAGCCTTCTGGTGAGGAATCTATCCAAGCTTAATCAGGCTAGTTCTCACACGGTATCATACGGACCTAAAGCTCTTCCAGTCTGATAGCACTTGACCAAGTTTTTATTCTACTTATAAAGGTAAAGTAGTATGTACAATTGGATCCCTATGGCCTCTCAGAAAGAGTTCAACTATGTGATCCATCAGGTTCAGAGATATCTGGATCTGGTCAACACAGATTTAGACTGGTCAAACAGTCTAAAATGTACAATTCAGATATATTTCCTTCCTATTCCAAAATGAATAACAATATCCATCCTCAGTATACTCCATTTCCCTTCTCCCCCAGTGACTAACTGGATCTCACTTTTACCTGTTGGCATTGCTCCTCTTCACCCCAGTTCCAGACACCATTTAGCTGGGCTTCCTCTATTCCCACCATGTCTTCATTTACTCAACTATTCCTGTCAGAAAACTCTTTATATGGGAATTCATGCCCAGTTTTTATTGCCTAGGTATACAGAGAAGGGAGAATTTGATTAATCGTCATATTCTCCCAGTGGCCACCACAAGACAAAAAGATAAGAGATGGATAGTTGGATGGATGGATGGATGGATGGATGGATGGATAGATAGATAGATAGACAGACAGATAGATAGATAGACAGACAGACAGGTAGGTACGTAGGTACGTAGGTAGGTAGGTAGTAGGTAGGTAGGTAGAAGTTACTATTAAGTGCCAAGCACTGTGCTAAGCAAAATGTGATTAGTGATAGGGCAAAGGAGCAAAAATTGATTTCCATCTGAGCTGGTGAGCCAGAAGATCAAGGCTATTAAGAAAAGAGAATGAAACCAGAACAGGGCTTACAGAATGAGGGAAGAGACAAGGGTAGATATATCAGAGGTCACAGGGAGGTTGAGGCAGAAGGAGTATCTTTTTTTCCTGGAATGATGGGATCATGATCAGCAAAAGAAATTTCAGAATCTAGACCATACGGGCAATAGATATAGCTGATGAAGACAAATCTATCATTATGCATGGCTGAGGTAGAGAGAAAATATAGGTCATGAGAATCAAAGAGCTTGATGATTTTGGAGACTCTTTTATTTGGGAAATCATAAAATCATAGATCTATAGCTGGAAAGGATATTGGAAGTCATCTAGTCCAATCCTCTAATTTTACAGATGATGAAACTGAGAGTTTAAGTGAGTTAACCAAGGTCTCACAAGCAACTTGTATCCTAGGTGCTGTTGAAATCCAGATACTCTGAATTCAAATCAGCTTTTTCAACTAATAGAATACTGCCTCCCAATACATTCATGTATGAATTGAATGGGAAGTATAAGGGCAGAGGGGGGAGTGGTAGGAAGGCTTTAAGCTAAATATTGATTTTTTTTTTAAAATAATGTAGGTCAATAGGCCTGATGAATAATAGATAACTGTAATGAGGATCTGAACTGGACAAAATAGCTAAAGAGAGTGAATCTCAAAGAAAAGATTCTTGAGCTTCAGTGTTGGGCCAGAAGTGAGAAGGATCAAAATGTGATATGCCTCCTCTTCCTTCTGGCTGAGCTTTCGTTAGGGTGAAAGATTAGAGGAGAACCAAGAATTATAGAAGATGACCAGGGATTCAGTGTCTTCACCAAAAGGTTAAGTTTCCATTACTCCAAAGTAGTTGGGCAGATATTTTCATCACTCTCCAAATTTCATCATTTTAGGCATATCATTGTTTACTCCCCTGTATTTGATCTTCCTTTGAGAGTGAAATAAAATAATTTTGTAGTTGACAACTTGGAGTTAGCCTCTTAAACTTCTTGAAACTTGACTTCCTTGACTGCAGGACATAAAGAATATACTAGATGACCTAGTTTGTCCATTTCAAGCAAGAAAAATCTATATTGTTATTTGTTAAGTGCCTACTCTATGCTTGGTATCATACTAAGCCCTGTTGGAAATACAAAAGGTGTGAGAAACACTTTCAATTCTTGAGGACCTAAAAATATTTTTATAAATGTGCTAAAAAATATTTTGCTAAAAAAGAACTTGGAGCAGTATTTGTTCAATGGTATGAATTTGCTATATTCCCCCAAGTTCCTTTGTCACCAACAGTTCAACAAATGAAAGCAGTGAATCCATCATTTTCAGCTACCTTATAACACAAATTCAAGAACATACCTCATAGCCCATAGCATCAGGTATTACATAGTAATATTTATGACAACAGCTTATATTTAATAGGGTACTTTATGATTTATAAAGTTCTTTCTCTTACAGTGCAAATATTATTATAACTTATTTTGTGGATGAAGAATTAGCTTCATAAAGTTTAAATAATTTGCCTAAGGTCACATAGTATCAGAATCTGCCACTCAAATGAAGATCTTCTGACATCAGACTCAATTCTCTTTCCATGCCATCATGCCATCAATTCTAGCAGTTTTCACTAAGCTATTCAGGGGATGATAGCTGTGCAACCACTTCATCACTCTTAAGAAAGGGATAGTATCTCTGTATATGCATGGAAAAGACATACCACAAAGAAATTGCAATCACTGGAACCAAGCCCATTACTAACTATTTCTGTTGAGCAAGAAAGGCTTTTGCAAAAGATACTCTACACTATCACTGTTGTGGGGCTTGCCCTCATTCCATGAGCCAACTAAAAATGAGCACAGATAATCAGAACATTTGATAACAGAAGTTGTGGATAACAGATGCTTGGTTTCACGATTCTCTAAGATCAGCCTAAGGAATTTTTCTGGAACCATGTTTTATGAAACTCATCTGTTTGTATGCAGTTAGCTCAAGCAAATACAAAAGCGACCTTTTACTTCTGAGGCCCAGGCGACAATGACTCAGATCTGCCATATTCCAAATATAACTCACAGATAATTATGTTCCCTATTTGTAAGGAACCAAGTACATAAATCCTTAAATGGAGCAGTTTAACCAACTTTAAAAGAATGAGCATCTGGATGGAATTGTAATGATATAATATACAAGCATAAAAATTGAAGCCGTAGTCACCTAGTAAATTTTCTCAATTTCATATTTATGTTCTCTCCTCTATTTATTATGTCATATATCAAAATGAAATGATTCTGCTTCCTTAAAACTCCAGTGGTATTTGCCAGCAGGAGCCAGCACCATGGACAGATATGCAGTACATCTGGCATTGAAACTTACAAATGTATGGGCCCCTCTGTATATTCAGAATGGCATTGTTTTTTTTTTTTTTTCCTCCTAACAGTTATCAAAACTATTTTATGATGACATTAAAATGTGAACCCCACATTTCATGGGTTTATGATTCTTCACTGATAGATTGCAAGTTTATAACATATCAGAAGTGACTGTTCTTAAAGTCTCAGATAACTCTTGGCAGTTATCTTAGAAGAAAGGAATATAACATAGTAAAAGGGAGAAAAAGCATGTGTGTGAGCATGCATGTGCACACACACACACACACACACACACACACACACACACACACAAAATACTGTAGGAAATTCCTGGTTAGGTAATTTCCTCTATTCATGAAGATTGCAAACTTCACTGCAACTGTAGAGTCTCAGTTACCTAGGACGGCTGTTAGGTCATCTTCAGGGGTTCACACTAATAGTATGTGCTGAGGTATAGGAGTGTTCAGGGACAATTAATGTCTCTGGAATGAGGCCTGCCAAGCCCTTTTCAGGGCTGCTCTTTACCTTTAATGCCCACCTGATTCACCCAACTCCAATCTGTACCTCCAAGAAGTTTTATGTAGCATGTACAGCAGCCATACCTCAGTAAACCATTTTGACAGATGGGCTAAAACAGGTTAAGGGTAAATGTGGGATCTCAAACTTATTAGTGAGATAGAGGGCGTGTCTATCCCAAATATATGAAGACTTCCCCCAACGGGATGGGTGGATGAGAACAATTTTTCAAAGAACCAATAGCTGACATAGGCACTGTGAAGTATTTAGAGCTTATTTGGACATGAAAGACACCTAAGTCAACCACTGAATCCTGAGCCATCACCAGGCATCGCGACTTTTGTCTTGCCACTGAACTCCAATGACTCTGGAAGAGAGAGTGAGGCCGACAACTTCACAAAACTCTGCCTTGCTTCTACTTACACAAGATTTAAAGGACATCATTCACATCATTTTATCACTTTTATCTATCTCAAAGTCCTGTGGCAACAGGCAAGTGATGAAGCAGCAGGTGCAGACATGCAAGCTGTAGTCATAATCCTGGACACAGGTAGCCCATGCCGTAGGATTATTTTCTCACTGGACAGAAGAAGTCAGGAATTCAGCAGCACTCCCTGAGTGTTTGAAAAGCCTTTATAAAAAGGACTGCACTGCTTACCTTCTGGCATGAGGAAAGGGATAGAAAAGGTGCCCTTACAGTCATCTGCTTTACCCAACCCTGCAGTCGAAACACACACACACACAAACACACACACACACACACACACATACACACACACAAATGTACAAAAGACTATCGCAAAGATGATTTCACTCTCAGTACAAGGAATGTGTCCATGCTTATGGACAACAGGAAATCCAATAGCTCTAAAAAACCGACAGCACTTGTTATGAGAGAACTCAGCAAGTATCACATCCAAATAGCAACCTTGAGTGAAACAAGGCTGGCAAATGAAGCCCAGCTTACTGAAGTTGCAGTGGCCAGTTTTGTGGAGTGGCCACAGTGATGGGGAATGCCATGAAATTGGTATAAGTTTTGCAAACAAAACTAATCTATTCAACAAACTTGTACATCTCCCAAAAGGAGTTAACGACAGGCTCATGACAATGAAATTGCAATTTGAAGGAAAGCACCATCAGTATATGTGCCTAACATGATGAACCCTAATGATATCAAAGAAAAAAAATTATGAAGAAGATCTGGAGACTCTCATCATCAATGTGCTGAAAGAAGACAAGCTTATAATTCTGGATGACTCGAATGCCAGAATAGGCAGAGATTATCAGACATGGCAGGAAGTCTTTGTGAAGGGTAGAGTCATAAATTGCAACATTTAAAGGAGGGGAGGGTAGAGCTCAGCAAAACTAACCAACATTAAGGAAGGAAGGAAGGAAGGAAGGAAGGAAGGAAGGAAGGAAGGAAGGAAGGAAGGAGGGAGGGAAAGAAGGAAGGAAGGAAGGAAAGGAGGGAAGAAAAGAATAGAGGAAGGAATGGAGAAAGGAAGGGAGGGAGGGGAAAGAGAGGGAGAGGGGGAGAGAGGGAGAGAGAAAAAGAGAATTGAAAGAAAGAAATTAATATCATATACAGTTTTCCACACCCATAGTCTCCAACCTAGGCAAAGAGGCCAAGGTCAGGACTTTCTCATATCTCTTCTTTGAGGCTAGGCTTGATAATTATAATTTCAAATACTCAGTTTCAAATGTTTTGTATTATTCTTTCCATTTACATTACTGTAATCATTGGGTATACTTCAGATCACTTCACTTTGCATCAATTCATATAATTCTTCCCATTCTTCTCTGTACTTGTCATTGTCATTTCTTATAGCACAGTGCTATCCCTTTCCATTAATGTTCCACAACTTGTTTAGCCATTCCTCAACTGATGAGAAACTAAAGTGCTTCTATAAATATTTTGATGACAATTAGTCAATGAGCATTTATTAAGTGCTTATTATATGCCAAGCACTGTGATAAGTTTATGTGGGATCTTTATTTTTGTCATTGACCTCTGTTGGCTTTATACTTAAAAACCAAATCCTAGCATTCAAAGGACAAGCACAATTTAGTCACTCTATTCACATAATTTGAGACTTTTTTCAGAATGTTGGGATATATTTACATTATAGAAACAAAGCATTAGAGCAGACAAACCAACCTCAACCCAAACCCTGAGAGGTGAGCAAGGGCAAGGAGGAATTAGGATAAAGACCCTCAGGGTTTTTATAAACTCTTCATATATATAATGTTTTTGTAAATTTTGAAGTCCTAGATAAATGAGGACTATTATTATTATTAACATCTTAAAATGGATTTTTATTTAGGAAAGTGAGGAAAGAGAAGAGAATTGCATTTCAATTTATTTGAAAGTTGAAGCATTTCATACATGTCCCGAATTTTAGAATTTTAGGACGACTACTCTAGATTTATAGATCAGATTGGTCTAGGCTATGGCCATAATTTTTAAAACGCACATCACTCTTAGGTTGTAATCCCACAAAGTGAACAAAGAAAGTCAACTGTATTTCTCTTTGATGCACTTTCATCCTGTAAGAAGTAAGGAACAGTCTCCTCAGTGATTGTTATTCAGGGCTGAATATGTAATGTTTGAGGTGGGATTTGAGGAAGCGTCAATGCAAAAATAACAACACTGTTTTGTTTCCCCAGTTGCTCTGGGATTTCTTAGATGCCCTTTAAGAAACAGCGAAATGCCTCCAGGGATGTCAAAAAGAAGATCCGGACAACTCCGGTTCTGTGCGGGTTAATTTCAGAGGCAGTGGATCTGCGGAGTGTCTGACAGGATGAATCAAGTGAGCTCTTCCTTAAAAGGAAATAGCTGTGAATAAAAATGAAAGTTCTCCTCTGATTGCTGCTGTATTGTGGTTTGGGGTTAGGCGAGGAATACAGGACATGTTGGCAAACACTGCTGCTGGCTTGATTTACTACTGTTTTGTTCAACTAAATTGTAAAACTTTAACTGGGGACAAGCGTGTGCTACAAACATCTTAAAAAGGAGAGTATGAGTGCCTCTGAGGAGCTCTCCGGGGGGTGATTGTGTGATCTCTGTATAGACTTGATCTAGTGGTCCAGAGGGGGCCCCATGTAACTCTTATTTAATTGAATAACTAAAGATTTCAAAGCAAAATGGTATTAGGGACACTTAAGCTGTTCTCTCTCTCTCTCTCTTTCCTCCCTCCCTCCCTTTCTCCCACTCCCTCCTTGTCTCTCTGTCTCCCTCTTTCTGTCTGTGTGTCTCTCTGTATCTGCCTCTCCCTCTGTCTCCCTCTCCCTCCCTGCCTCCCTCCTTCTCTCTCTCTGTCTCTGTTTCTCTGTCTCTGTCTCTCTCTTCCTCTCTCCCCCTCCCTCTCTCTTTCTCTGTCTCCCTCTCTCTGTCTACGTCTCTCTGTGTCTGCCTCTCTCACTCTCTCCCTCCCTCCTTCCCTCCTTCTCTCTCTCTCTGTTTCTCTGTCTCTGTCTCTCTCTTCCTCTCTCCTCTTCCCTCTCTCTTTCTCTGTCTCCCTCTCTCTGTCTGTGTCTGCCTCTCCCTCTCTCTCTCTCCGTTCCTCCTTCCGTCTCTCTCTCTCTGTTTCTCTCTCTCTGTCTCTGTCTCTCTCTCCCCCATTTTTTTTAATTTTCTTCTTTCTGTCACTCTGTGTCTCTTTTTCTTCATGTCTAGGTCTCTGTCTGTTTTTCTGTATCTGTCCATGTGTCTCTCTCAAGAAACACTGAGAATTTAGAAGTCGCAAGTTAAATTTTATCATTATTTTAGTTTCTACTAAAATCCAGATTTTTTCCTTCTTTGAAATATAGCACAATCCACCTCCATCTCTCATAAAAGTTAACCTTTTCCTTCCCTTCTCTTTCTTAAATCAACAATGATTAATCTTTTTTTCCATTCTTATCTCTCCATTTTTTTTTAACATTCTTGCCTTCTTGGGTTGTTTCTTAGAACCAAAATGGTCTCTAAAGTAACTCCCTATGCCTATCAGTACTAACTGGAAGTTTTATGCAGAACCACCTGTTTTGCTTTCATTTATTCTTAAAAAAACAAACAAAACATGCATTATTTATTTATTTTTAACATTTTTTTCTTCTTAAATTTTGAGTTCCAAATTATCTTCCTCCCCCCAACTCTCTCCAGAACCTGAGAACGCAAACAAGATGAAATCATACAAATCATACTTCCATATTAGACATACTGTAAAAAAAAAAGCAAGAAAAGGATACATCAGTTTGCACACAGAGTTCATCAGTTCTCTCTCTAGAGGTGGTTAGCATTTTTTCACTGTGAATCCTTTGGAATTGTCTTGAATCATCATACTGATCACACAGTAGCCAAGTCTTCCCCAGTGGTTCATCATTACAACATTGCTGTTACTGTGTGCGATGGTAGTACAGTTCTTCTCACTTCGCTTTGCATCAGTTCATACAGGTCTTGTCATGTTTGCTTGGTTTTCTTTTCAGAGACCATCCCCCTCATCATTTCTGATAGTGCAATAGCACTCCATCACAGTCACATGCCAGAATTTGTTAAGTTATTCCCCAACTGATGAGCATCCCCTCAATCTCTAATTCTTTACCACCACAGAAAAGATCTGCTATAAATATTTTGTACATATAGGTTCTCCTTTTTCTTTGATCTCTTTGGGATACATACCTAGTATGAGCCCTTGCTTAACCTGCCCTCCTGCAGCCACAAACACTAGCTCTCCTCTCTGCCTTGTAACTAGGAATAGGACCTCTGCTCCCTTGTGACTGACCACAAACACCCCTCTCTACCCTGTAGCTACAACCCAAAATTGCTTATGAGCACCAATCAGCACTAGCTGTACCCTGTGCCAGCAAAGGATGCTTCTCTTTCCGGTTGGTTGTCCAATCCCCTTACCATCTCTGGGCAGAGAGTTCCAGAAGCTACCACTGCTGCTGCTGCTGCTACTACTGTTTCTGTCACAGCTACCTCCAAGGCCCACTGGCCATTGCTGCTTTGGGCTAGCTTCCCCCTCCCCCCATCACCAACCTCTCCTACAGACCCTCCTAAATTGTCTTAAGCTGGAAAAATGTCTCCCTCTGCCCTTTCGTTGGCTCTGCTGCTCCCAAATTTGATTTGAGGAGTTATTTTAAAATTGTTTGGAGGGGACTGTTGAGAAAGCTTAGCTGGGATGCTGCCTTTAATTCACCATTCTGTCTCCATCCCTGCTTTCATTCATTCTTACAATCTGAGGGCTTCAGACCAAGTACAAAGAAGAATAAAACACTGTTAGTTGCTTTTTAGTGACAATTTGGCCTGACACAGGCAAATTCTTGCTAAATTCAGTCCTTTTGCAAATGGAGATCTATAAAAAGTAACAGCTTATGTTTATTCAGCATGTTAGGGTTTAAAAAGTGCATTCCTGGGGCAATCTTGTGAGACTGAAAGAAGTGAGCAGTAACCTAGAGGAAGCAAACCTAAAACCCTACCCTAATCTCAAATAAATGAGCAGTTGTTAAATGCAACAAAATTAATAATGACAGAAAAGAGAAATTGAAGCATGAGCCACAAGGGAATTCTTACAGAACTGATGAACATCTTGTTCCCTACAACCGCCATAACCACCATTCCTCCTCCTCCTACCCCACCCCAGCCTTAGATTATACATACCTAGGGTGGTTCTGTATCCCTCCTAACTGATGTAGGTTAAGGCATTGAATTTTAAAGTTAATCCCTTGACACCACCCAGGGAGAACTCCTCTCCCAGGGCAGTTTAAATTGGTGAATCTGAGCCATGAGACAAAGGAAAGAGGTGAATTAGGGAAGAATGGGGGTAGGGGACAAGATTGGGTAGGAGTGAGGGAATCCGCAGCCAAGATCTAAATTACGTAGACTTATGATTTAACTATTATCAGGAACTACCAATGAGAAGGCATTCTCTGTCAGGGCAAATCTGAAATTTATATGCAGTTTATAGCCTTAGAGTGTTAGCCTTACCTGTCAGGAATAGAATTTAAACCCAGGTTTTCCTGCCTTTGAATCTCTCTCTGTAGCCACTGATTCTCACAAAGCTGGTTAAAGCTATTTAATGCAGAGCAAACAAGTGCTAGAAAGGTAGAGAAGAGGCCAAATTGTGTGTGGAGGCCAGTTATTATAGGAGCTCCAATGAAGGGGTGCTGACATGGTTTAGGGGTGTTGGGACTCCCAAAAGATCAGGGTACAGGGCAGAGTTGCCTGGAATGAATTCACACACTCAAACTATCCTCCAGTCAAATAGCAAAGTTTATTGTGATACCAATAGAAAGGTTCTTAGTGAACCTGCAACCAGATAGGAGTGATGTTAAAGCTCATATGGAAAAGGGACAGAGAAAGGGTACCAAGGGTACTAATTAGGTGATGCAGGGGTGGGATTAGGGAGCAGTCAGCATATTCAAGTAGTCTGGCTGCTGGGTTGTTGGAATGGATGCAAAAACTCAGGAATTCAACAGAGATAAGTTTGTTGAGGGGACAAGACAGAAGGGTTGCCAGAGCCTGGGCACTGGGCAGGCACCAGAGACAGGATCCTTGGGAAGACACCTTGTGGCAGTCACCCCTGAGATAGCTTTTATCTGAGGAATTACAGGGTCAACTCTATCTGTGTCTATAACAGGGTGGGAGGGCAGCTTTCTGGGATTCTGTGTTGCTTCTAGAGGCATGGTCTTTGCCTTTTGGGGTCCCTGTCCCACCAGTCCATCAGTTGAAGAGTTTTTCTCTATTACTACCAGCTTGAGCTTGTGAGGGAGGGATAACTTGCATTGAAGTTTCCACATTCTGAACATTCTAATACATTCTTATTTCTTCTTTATACTTTGTAACTAAGTTCAGTATTGTTTCCCCATATATATATATATGGGGATCATTGTGTATTTCAAGGTAACATAAGAGCTACTGGATATTAACACAATTGATTGGATTAACTCGAGACCAAATCAGAGGCGTGTTTACTTTGGGGAAAGGAAAGGTAGTGTGAGAGGTAGCAATGGGTTAAGTTTCTAAAGAACTGCAAGAATTGCTGAAACAAGACTACTAAAAAAAAGTGCTAGACAGTAGCCTTGGGAAGAGTTGAGGCAGTACCCTTGGGAAGAAGACCCTGATATCAGGTCCCAGAGAACTCCTAGAAAATATTAATCATGTGGAATAAAAGGCGCAGGCAGCAGCAGGTGGATTTGACCAAGCAGAAAGCAGACAGAGGCCTTGGGACACTCAGGCCCCGACAAGGACACATCTAGGTTGGACTGAAGGGGTTGTTACTGCACTTGCTTAGTACACCTCATGCATTATATATGTTGTCTAACAAAATTAGAGCCTCATTAGTAGTAATTATGGTAATGGATTGAGATTCCTTTGCAGTGACTGGTTGGCATTAGTAAGAAGATCGTGATGGGCAACTAGGTGGCACAGTAAATAGAGCACTGGCCCTGGAGTCTGGAAGAACTGAGTTCAAATTCAGCCTCAGACATTTAACATGAAAACTAGACGTGTGACTTTGAGCAAGTCACTTAACCCCAATTGTCCTACCCTCCCCCGTCCAAAAAGCAAAAATTAAAAAATTAAAAAAAAAAATTGTGAGCTTGCCTTACCAGCCAATGGTAAGGTGGGTCAGCTGGGAGGGTGTGGAATTCCCACGTAAGGCTATATAATCATGCTTTTGCCTTCTGTAGGGTGCTTCTCCCTTCTGGCCCTCTGTCAGATTGGGGATACCTTTTCTTGTGAGATCATAATAAACTCCTTTCTACTTTCTACCTTAAGAAGCCTATGAGTTTAATTTGGGCTAGGGTCTTTACTGTCCCATACAAGCTCTCATTTTGGTAATGGTCTCCCGGATGGCTATTTCTCAATTCTATTTAATCACTAAAGATTAATCAGCTTTTACAAAGATGTATTTCATTCAAAAAGCAGTAAAGATAGAAGTACAAACATTTCTCCCGAAAATTTTGGTAATACATTTTCACCTATTCTATTTAAGTATTTTACTTCCTCTTCTGTTAATCTGGGCAATTTATATTTTTGTAAATATTCATCCATTTCACTAAGATTTTCAAATTTATGGACATATGGTTGGGCAAAAATCATTGTTTTAATTTAGTCTTCATTTTCATTTTTGATAGCAATAATTTGGTTTTCTTCTTTCTTTTCTTTTAATCAA
The DNA here is from genome assembly GCA_028627135.1 of Pseudochirops cupreus. Lineage (NCBI taxonomy): Eukaryota > Metazoa > Chordata > Mammalia > Diprotodontia > Pseudocheiridae > Pseudochirops > Pseudochirops cupreus. The sequence goes on from CM053583.1 coordinate 178,707,378, forward strand.
ATTAATCAAAGGCTTATCTATTATATTTTTTTTCATAAAATCAGCTCTTAGTTTTATTTATTAGTTCAACAGTTTTCTTACCTTTTCTATCTTGGGGTTCAGGAGAGAAAAGGCTCTCAGATTTAGCACAATTTGTACATAGCATTGGTTCTATTGTGTTCACATCCAAATGTGCTATCACTGCTAAATGAACCCTTGCCTCAGGTTCCATGCTAGGTCCTGAAGGGCTAAGGTCACTCCATGATCCTCACGACTGTGATGCTGGATTGGCTACAAAGTTGTAATGGACTCAACAGTCTCCAGATAACTGTCTTAAACTTTTGACACTCATAAGATCATAACCTCCAAATTTAAATAAAAGAACATGGACTGAGACAGACCAAGAGCCTAAGCCCATGTCCATGGAGCTACATGTTAGCTTTGGATGGGAAGAAAATCTGAAGCCTTTTTGCTTATGGAATTGTCTCTCCCTGGACACTGTCAACCAGGAAGGCATCAGCTGATACAAAAAAAAAATAGAATAGATGGAGGGGAGGGGTAAAACTGACCAATGCCTTGTGAAGGCTTCTCTATTTCTAGTTCTAAAACTGTACCACTTACCATGTGGTTAGTAGACTGGAGTGAGTTACAGAATATTTATGTATGCTCCAAAATCTCTCCAAGGCATTTCTATTATATGTCATCACAATGCTCCAGGAAGTAGGCTTCCCAATCTCATCCATGAAAGAGATTGCTTCAGCCACATTCTACACGTCCTTATAGAAATTCCATCCATTGGCCCATCCCCTAGCGACATACAAATATAGGTGGCAAAGGAGATTAAGACACAGACATCTGCTGTATTTCGTTATATTAGACTGGCTCAGAGTGACTTTCTGAAATCCCTCTAAGAAAATATATAAATCAAGGAATTTAAAATATTCTATTCCACTCAAAAAAATGAAACTGCTATATAGATAAGGTAATGAAATAGAAAAATCACTGGACTCAGTCAAAACACCTGGGGTGGTGGGGGAGGGCATAAGGCCCAGGCTTGTCACTAAATAGCTCAGACTCTTAAGTTACTTTGAGTTTTGCTGCAACCACCCTAGTACAGGCCCTCCTCACCTTACAACTGGATTATTATCGTTGCCTGCTGGCTAATCTCCACACTCCCACCAATCCTCCATTCAGCTATCAAAATGATCTTCCTAACACAAGCCTGAACATGCCACTCAATAAACTCCAGCAGCTCCCTATCACCTGCAGGATCAAATATAAAAACCCGTTTGGCCTTCAAAGCCTTCAGAACCTGTCCCCTACCACCACCTTCCAAAACTTCTCAGGTCTTATTCCTCTTCAAGCACTCAATAATCTCATAACAATGGCTTCCTTGTTCCTCAGAGGAGACTCTGCCTATCTTGTCTCTGGCCATATTCTTTGGCTATCTCTCTTGTCTACTTTTCTTGGCTTCCCGAGAGTCCCATCTAAAATTGCATCTTCTATATAGGAAGCCTTCCCTGGTCAGCCTTAAATCTAGTATCTTCTTAGATTATTTCCAGTTTAACCTCTCCATGTATTGCTTGTACATAGTCATTTGCATGTTGTCTCCACCTAGACCAGTGGTTCTCAACCTTCCTAATGCTGCGACCCTTTAATACTCACATGTGGGCGTATCTGCATGTGGGCGGACCCACCTGGAGACTGATAGAGGAGCCATGTCTCAGTTCCTAAGACCATCAGAAATATGTATTTTCCGATGGTCTTAGGTGACCCCTGTGACCCCTGTAAAAGGGTCGTTTGACCCCCAAAGGGGTCACAATCCACAGATTGAGAACCACTGACCTAGACTATGAATTCTTTGAGAGCAGGGACTGTATTTTACCTTTCTCTATAGCCCGAGCAGGTATCACATAGTAGGGTCTTAACCCATCTGGAAAGTGACATCATTAAGCTGGATGACCTCTAAGGTAAATCAGTCCACAAGCATTTCTAAGCACCTTCAGTGAAGATAAAGTGTGGAATGGCGGATATGGCTCTGGAACTGGAACCAGGACTTCTTGGATCTCAGCCACTTACTGCTGCCCTAATCGTTTCATCTCTCTGGGGCTCCTTTGTAAAATGAGAGGGTTGAACTCAGAAGCCTCTAGAGTCCCTTCCAGCTCCTAAAGCTATGATCTTATGTCCCTTTTGACTATGAAATTCTGCAACTTTATGGTTAAAAGGCAAGCCAAGCTGAGGAGAGTAGGCAACTGCCAAAGTGATGAATTTTGAAGAGTGACAAAAATATCTCTCATTGATGAAATTTTATGATTGGAAACATAAATGTTGGGGTTTTAAGCAGGAGTATTCCTTAACATTGCAAATTCCTGTTTGGGACCAATTGGAGCTTAGGTGACCCATTTTATCAATCATCCCTATGAACAGTGACATGTCATTAAGGAACTAAAGCAAGTAGGAATCTTGGTAACACAAGAAGAGTAGAGGCAAGACCTAAGTGAAGGTCAACTCAGGGAAACACTGGGGCACTCACTTCTTTAATAACAAGTGGACTGAAATGCTTGGGAGAGAAAGAAAAGTGCTAAAAAGGAAGTGGGAAGGCACCCAAAACAACTTCCCCTGCTTGACAGTGCTGCTCAGTCTTACCAAAGTAGTCTGTATTAGGGAACAACTTCTTGTAATTTCTTTTGAAATAACTCCCCACTTAAAGGACTTTTGACAACCAATCAAATATTTATAATACTCACAGCCCAATTTTTGTACTGAATGAAAAATAATTGGGTGGAAGTTACAACGGGGAAAAATGAAGTTTGATGTGAGGATAAAACTTCTTAACATATAGAGTTCTTCAACAGTGAAATGAGATGCCTTCAAAGATTCTTCTACAACAGAGATCTTCCAGCAAAGACTGAGTGACCAGCTATAGGGTATATGGTATTAGAGAACTGGGGAAGAATAGAACTAGATTGTCTCTGTGGTACCTTCAGTTAGAGAAGTGAATGATTTCACAATTCTGTGAATGCCTTCTGGGGTCAAATAGAATGCTAAGTGCTATGACCATGCAAAAACAATGCAACATGGACCCTATCTTTCATTCTAAGTGAAAAAACAAAACAAGAAGAGGTGAAAAGCAAAGTGGACAGTCCTCTCAGCCACTTTTTGTTTTGGTAATTTTTTAAATTCGTTTTAAACTTAAACATAAAGTGAGGAAAGAAAAAAGAACACTGCCATGTACACAGCACAATATGGGAGAGGATTCAATAGAAAACAATAAATTTCCCTTTCAAGAAAACCTATATAATAAATACTACACATTATTTTCAAAGCTCCCCAGTCTTCTTTGCTCCCTTCTAGGTTTTCTTTTGTTTTCTGCTGTGCATGTTTTACTTTGTTTTCCTCCTCTCTACACCCCGACCCTGCCAAAGATGGTTACATGTAAAACACAGATATACACACATATATACATATACATATACATATACATATATGTAAAACTATACTATGCCTATTTCCACTTGTTATCTCTTTCTCTAGAGATGGACAGCATCTTCCTTCATATGTCCAAATCTTTCCATGTTTTTCTAAGTCAACCAGCCCATCATTTTCTCATCATAATTACATCCTATCTAAGAGATTGTCCATGAAAATTTCTTCCTAATTTTCTGTATTCCTTTTATTCTTGGCTACATTGGTTTTATTTATACAAGAAAAATTTTAATTTAAAATAACTGAAATTATCCATTTTATACTTCAACAATGCTCTCATCTTATAATAAAGTTTAAGGTCTGATACTACTGAATCTCCTACCATCAGCCACTTTTTAAGAATCTAAGTCGCAGACAAGTTGTGAATCAATATTGGTAATGTGAGTTTCTTTACTGAGAGTTCTCTATGTTGATGACATCCCACAGGACTAGACTAGAGTTCTGTTGTGTCTGTCTGTCTGTCTATCTATCTATCTATCTATCTATCTATCCATCTATCTATCTATCCATGTGTATGTCTATCTACCTACCTGTCTGTCTGTCTATCTATCTATCTATCTATCTCTACCTATCATCTATCTCCATTATTCTATCACAAAATCTATCTACTTCTGAATGAATGAGTGAAAAACAACAAGCCTTTTCCATGTGCCAAGCACTGAATACAAATTTTAAGTTGCTTATATTGTGAAAGGAAGAGACAATCCTCATGGGGTCATTGTGATCCAGCGGGATGTTGGTTTGGGAAGTCACAAGAATGGTGATCAGAGCTACGTGGGGAGTTGATGTGCCTATGACATGCCTTTTCTAGTTGCAGTGGCAGAGCACTAATCAGATTACAATTCCAGAACAAGGAAGTAGGGTGGTGGCAGGGGGTGAGGTGGAAGCAAGACTGGATGGCAATTTCTTGTGACCAAAGTGTATAGCAGTAGGTAGGGCATACAGGAAGAATCAATATGTTTGATCACCTTCTATTATGTTGTGTGCTATACAGCTATACATGACAGGAATGGTGTGAGGTCTGCACAGGAACAAGGAAGCCCATTATCTTTATTAACATGGCATACCAAGCAGTGAGTGTGACATGAGGTTAGTCATGTGAGATAAGTTTGATCTCCTGAATGGGAAGTAAAGTCTGCCACTTTGGCAGCTGGAGGTCTGGCTTCGAGATCAGATTGGTTCAACAACCCACAGAAATATTTTTATATTATGCTTCCTTTTGGAGGTGGTACTTTTATCTTAGAGATTTTTAATGAATAACTGAGAACCAAAAGAAAAGCAAAGGAATGATCTTTTCCTAGAGTCTATATGGAATCATAATGTCAAACCCAGGTTTCAGGAAATAATTTTGTGAAAATCCTTGGTTTGCTCAGCTGAGTAGAACAAATAATCAGATAAGAGGGCCAAAGGATATTCATAACCTTACTGAAGTAAAAGAGTGCCAGATATTTGGGATGGAGTGCCCATGCATAGCGATGCATATCACAGAAGAAGAAAATATGATTTATTATGGCATTTAGACTATGGAACAGTATGTAAAGCAATAGAATCATGCGTCCTTTATAATGACTGCCCACTCTTTTCATCCTTTTGCTGAAATAGAAAGAAGCAAGTACCATCAGTCCAGCGCAACATAAACTGTAAGACAAATAGGACTACACATTCTTAAATAAATATAAATATGTTCTGTATATGTATACACACATGCAAACAAATAAAGAATCTACTGTGTTCCAGATTTTGTGCTAAATGCTCAGGATACAAAAAGGCAAAAGATGGCCCCTGTCCTCAAGGAACTTATAATCTAAGATGGGGGAGGAGGGAGGACGATATATATATATATATATACATATATATATATGCAAATATATGGAAAGCACCTATATACAGGACAAATAGGAATAATAGAGGGAAGGCACTGGAATTGAGAGGGCTGGGGGAAGGCTGAAGCATATACATCAGGGAGTAAGGTGTAACAAGACTGGAAAGGTGGGAGGGGGTTAGATTGTAAAGAGTTCTGAATGACAAACAGAGCATTTTATATTTGGTCCTGTAAGCAATAGGAAACCACTGGGGTTTATGGAATAGGGAGGTGGCATGATCAGACCTGCACTTTAGGAAAATCACTTTAGCGGCTGAATGGAGGATGGATTGCAGTGGGGAGAGACTTGAGGCAGGCAGCTCCACCAGCAGGCTATTGCAATAATCCCAGCATGAAGTGATGAAAGCCTGCACTAGAGGGGTATCCATGTCAGAGGAAAGAAGGGGACATATTTGAAAAATGTTGCAAAGGTAAAATGGAGAGTCCTTGGCAACAGCTTGGATATGGGAGGTAAGGGATAGCGAGGAATCCAAGATGATGCTGGATGGGGCGTGGGGATGCCCTCAGCAGTAATAGAGAAGGTATAAGGTGAGGGAGGGGTTAGGAGGAAAGATAATGAGTTCTGTCTGGGAAATATTGAGTTTAATATGTCTACTGGACATCCAATTCAAGATGTCTGAAAGGCAGCTGAAGATGTGAGATCAGAGGTCTGCAGGAGGACTGGAGTAGGATAGGCAGATTTGGGAATCATCACAGAGCTGATAATTAAATATATAGGTGCTTCACCAAGGGAAGTAGTTTTGAGAGAGAAGAAAAGAGGACCTACAATGGAACCCTGAGGGACACCTAGTATGTATGTGTATGTATGTATGTATGTATATATGCATATGTGCTACCCAATTGAATTCAAAGTTCCTCTTGCTTCCTCAGGGGAGTGATTTGGAGTTATCTTGCAAAATGGACCCTGGAGTTAAGGAACTAGGTTCCCATTCCACTTCAAGGATTCAACAACTTTTGGCAAGGGAACATAATTTCTCCATCTTTATAATAGGAGTAACACTTGCCCTGACTATGGCATAAGAATCAAATGAAATAATTTATTTGAAAGCATTTTTAAAACTGTAAAACAATAAGGAAATGTGTGGTTTCACAGAATGAGAACTGACTAGGAATCTTAATTCTTGACCTTGACTTTAGATACAGCTTCTTTACTACTAAATGACTATGCTAGCAAACTCAATGAGGAGAAAGCTTTGGGCAAGTATAGGCAACCCCCATGCCTTTCTTCTACAGCAGCTATTAGAGGAGTGATTTTGACACCAGCAACCTCTTAGTTAGGGTTTTATGCTGGGAGGGAATTAGGTACACCAGTAGGCCAATGAACCACTAATACAAAGAAGTGTTTTATACCTAACACAATAAGGATATGCAAGAAGGATACAGTAGCACATAGCTTCTATAGATGTGCCTCCCCTTGTGTCCATATGGAAAAGCATCTGGTCAGCAAGGCCTCGTGTAGAGACAAGCTTGGTCTTTAAACAACCACCAACTTGGAAGAGCACTGACTCCCAAGTGGGTGGGACCTTCATGGCCCTACATCAACATGGTCAGAGGCCACCAGGATGCTGTAAGAGATGCACTGATAGGAATATGCCCCACTACTGGGCTAATAAAGCCCTGGCTTTATTGCCTTTCCCTAACCCATATTAAGGAACCTTAAGAGATATTGCCATCCTTACATGTTTAATTATCTTCATTAATGTTATTTTCTTTGTATAGAAGGTTTTTCTCCCTTCCCCTCTCCCAAAAGCAAAGTATCAGTACAGAAGAAGATCTTAAAAATTCACTAAATTATACTGAATCCTGAGAGCATATAGAGATCAGAAGAGAAGGGCAACAAATGTATATGAAGTGGAACAGTTTTGCCAACATTTCTATAGCAATCTGCCTCTGTAGTCAAAGACAAAGTGACTCCCACATTGGGACACTATAATCTCAGTATCTAATGTGCCAAGAGGGATGAGGCAATGGAAAATGTTCTTCAAAAGATGAAGTTGGAAAGATTTGGCAAAATATACACTTGGCTGGCTACACTTTAAACTAATTCATACAGGAACAAGCTACGCCTTAGGTAACAATTTAAAATACTTGAGGGGTTGATTTCCAAGATATCTCAAAAGATAAAGATTAATAAAAATTGGGAGAAAAAAATCACGGACAACATTTTTTAAAAGGATGCCACAAAGGAGACATGAACTGATATCAACCCATATAATACGCCTACTTTCTCACCAGTTAACATCTCATGAGAATAGCGTATGCATATGTCCAGAGGTATTCAGGATAAAAACATAAGAGAATAGAAAGATAATCTTCCATAGCAGACCATATCTACATGCTTGAACAAGAGGTGTTGTGTGTTTATAAAGTCCTGTCATATTTACTAATAAGTTCATTTGAAAAAAATGGTACTTGGGGCAGAGCCAAGATGGCAGAGTAGAAGCACAAACTTGGCATGGGCTCTGGCTCCAGCCACTTCCAACACCTGTAAAAAAAATGACTCTAAACAAATTTTAAAGCTGAAGAACCCACAAAGTGATGGAAAGAAACAAATATCCAGCTGAAGACGGCCAGCAGGCCAACAGGAAAGATCTATTGCAGCTTGCTGGGAGCCAACCACAGGAGCCCTGGGGTTCTGGCCCCAGGGCAGCCCCAACCAGCAGCAGCCACAGCAGACTTCCTAAGAGTGAATCACCAACAGCTGTGGCTGCTTCAAGACTTCTCAACCCATAAATGCCAAAGACAAAGGAAAAGGTCAATGTGGAACTCTTTTGGAACAGGAGGGATGGACTAGCAAGGTCCGGCCCCTGCTCCAAGGGTGAGAACCTGTGGAGGTGAGGTGGCTGAGCCATGTCTCTGCCTCAGGAACTCCTGGCCTACAGATTGTAGGGGGACCAAGTGACCATTCAGAGGATAATCACTCTTGCTTTAACCTGCTTGGATGGGGATCATAATCTTGGATGGTGTTCCTGGGGTATGTGACCAGTGAGCCAGAGCTTGTGGAGGCTATAGAGAGGGCTCCCTCCAAATAGCTCCCGCAGCTGCAAAACCCCCAGGAATTTGGGACAAAGCTCTCTCCATTCTGGAAGCAGAGTTCTACCATGGCAAAGAGCTCAAAAGTCAAGTAATTGGCTGGCAATATGAGCAAGCAAAGGAAGCACAAACAGACCATAGAATCTTTTTTGGGGGACAAAAAAGATCAAGGCATGCAGTGGGAGGAAGACAGTGAAGTCAGAACTCCTGCATCAAAAGCCTCCAAGAAAAATATGAACTAATTATAGGCCATGGAGGAGCTCAAGAAGGATTTTGAAAATCAAGTAAGAGAAGTGGAGGAAAAATTGAGAAGAGAAATAAGAATGATTCAAGAAAATCAAGAAAAGCAAGTCAACAGCCTGCTAAAGGAGATTTAAAATACACTGAAGAAAATAACACCTTTAAAAATAGACTAATTCAAATGGCAAAAGAGGCCCAAAAAGCCAATGAGGAGAAGAATGCCTTAAAAACCCAAATTTGCCAGATTGAAAAGGAATTTCAAAAACTCACTGAAGAGAATAACTCCTTCAAAATTAGATTGGAGCAACTGGAAGCTAATGACTTTATGACAAATCAAGATACTATAAAACAGACCCAAACAAATGAAAAAATAGAAGGCAATGTGGAATATCTCAATGGAAAAACCACTGACCTAGAAAACAGATCCAGGAGAGATAATTTAAAAATTATTGGACTACCTGAAAGCCATGGTCAAAAAAAGAGCCTAGAGACCATGTTTCAAGAAATCATCCAGCAAAATTGCCCTGATATGCTAGAACCAGACGGCAAAATAGAAATTGAAAGAATTCACTGATTACCTCTTGAAAAAGATCCCCAAAAGAAACCTCCAAGGAATATTATAGCCAAATTCCAAGGTTCCTAGCTCAAGGAGAAAATACTGCAAGCAGACAGGAAGAAACAATTTGAGTAATGTGGAAATACAATCAGGATAACACAAGCCCTAGCAGCTTCTACATTAAGGGATTCAAAGGCTTGGAATATGATATTGTGGAGGTCAAAGGAATTAGGACTAAAACCAAGAATCACCTACCCAACAAAACTGAGTAAAATGTTGCAGGGGAAAATATGGTCATTCAACGAAATAGAATATTTTCAAGCATTCTTAATGGAAACACCAGAGGTGAACCGAAAATTTGACTTTCAAATACAAGAAGCAAGAGAGGCATGAGAAGGTAAACAGGAAAAAGAAATCATAAGGAACTTATTAAAGTTGAACTATTTACATTCCTACGTGGAAAAACAATAATAGTAACTTCTAAGACTTTTCTCAGTATGAGGGTAGTTGAAGGGAATATATATGTATGCATGTAACATCTGGAACTCAAAGTTTTAAAAACAAATGTTTATCCAGGGGAAAATATGGTTATTCAGTGACGTGGAGGATTTTCAAGCATTCTTGCTGAAAAAAACAGAACTGAAAAGAAAATCTGACACTCAAATACAAGAAGCATGAGAAGGTAAACATGGAAAAGAAATCATAAGGAACTTATCAAAGTTGAACTATTTACATGCCAACATGAAAAAAATGATAATTGTAACTTAGAAACTTTTCTCAGTATGAGGATAGGTGAAGGGAATAGAAATGTGTATATACATATACATATACATATGTATATATACGAGGGTATATATATATCTGCATATGAATACATATCTGAGTATGTGTACATATGTGTACATAGAGGGCACAGGATCAATTGAATAGGAAGGGACGATACTTTAAAAGGTGAAATTCTGAGGTGGGAGAGGAATAGAATGAGAGGAGACAGGGAGAGACAGAATGGGGTTAATCCTCTCATATAGAAGAGGCAAGGGATAACTGTTACAAAGCAGAGGAAGAACAGGAAGGCAAAAGGGAAAGGGTCAACCTTACTCTCATTGAATTTAGCTTAGGGAAGGAATGACATTCACTCTAAACTGGGTATCTTGCCACACAGGAGAGTAGGGGGGGATGGGGATGAGAGGTTGAGATGATGGAGGGGAGAGCAGGGTGGGGGAGAGGGTTGCTGGAAGCACACACTTCTGTAAGGGGACAGGGACAGAGAATAGAATAAGCAGGGGGTGGGGTAGGAAGGAGGTACATATAATCAGTCTCTCACAATATGTCCATTGTGGAGATGTTCTGCGTAACCACACATGTACAGACTGTATTGAATTGCTTGTCTTTCCAGTAGGGGTGGGTGATGAGGGAGGAAGGGAAAGAATCTAGAATTTAAAGTTCTATAACCAAATGTTAAAAATATATATGTATATATTATTATTATTATTATTATTATTATTATTATTATTATTA
>CM053583.1:178718571-178746165 GCA_028627135.1 Pseudochirops cupreus
AAAAAAAAAACAAGTGTTTAAAAAAATTGTTTTTACACGCAACCAGGAAATAAGATATACAGACACTGGGGTATTGAAATCCTTTTTACCCTACTAGAAAGTTAGGGACGTTATGGGGGAGGATATACGAGAAAACAGATTGAGGGAAGGGATATTCAGTAGGCTTGCTATTTTGGGGTATGGGTAGGGGGAAAGACAGGGAGAAAAACTAACTCAAAATCTTGTGGAAATCAATGTAGAAAACTAAAAATAAATAAATAGATCAACAAAAAAAATTTAAAAAATTAAAAATTAAAAAATAATACTTGATTCTGAAAATACTCTCCTTAAACAATGTGTCTACATAGATGATGCTTTTGTAGATACTGGAGTCAAGTCCCTAAACAATTATTAAGTGCCTAAATATCTAAAGATCTAAGTTTTGAAGACAAAAGATAGTCAAAAAACAAATACACAAACAACAAGTCTTTTTTTTCTCAAGGAGCCTATGGCCTAATACGGAAATAATTTGTTCAGTGATCTTCCATATAACTACTACACAAAACAGAAAAAATAAATGGCCACTCAATATATTTGCCAGCAATGGAATCACATGTTACATAAAATCCATTTTTGTATATCGCTAGTCTACCAGGAAATGCCTTAAGATTATGAAGGTTCATCAAAATTGCAGGAAACTCAAAGGGAAATGGAAACACTAAAAGTGACAGGATCACAGAACAGGCTGTGTCTGGGACTATCTTCTCTTCTTTCTATGTATCAGGCAGGTCTGTGGTGTAAGTGGTATAACATTAATCCTAGAGTTAGGAAGCTCTGAATTCAAGTCTGGACTCAGACATTTATTAGCTGTGAGACTCTGGGCACATCATTTAATAAGTGACTCCCTCTGCCTCAGTTTTGTCCTGTGAAAATTTGGATAACGACAGTTGCTATCTCCCAGCGTTGTTGTGAGGATAAAACAGGATGACGTTTGTAAAGTACTTGACTTTATTCTTAAAACATTTTTTGTGTTATGTATCCCTTTGGCAATCTAGTGAAGACTGGATTCTTCAGAATGATATTTTAAAAGGATAAAATATGTAGTATTATAAAGTAAACCACTTACATTAAAATGTAGTTATCAAATTCAAAAAAAGAATTCACAGACCCCAGGTTAAGAACTCCTATTTTATATACTGTGTGGCGATCTCATCAGCTTCCATGTCTCCAGTCATAATTTTGATGCAGATGGACCGCCAGATCTACCCATCTAGCCTGAGTCTCTCTTTCGAGCTTTAGTACTCCATTACCATATACACTTGTGGACATCTTGATTTGCATGTTCTCTAGACATCTCAAATTCTCCATGTCCAAATAGAACTCACTGTCCTTGTGTCTCCTTTTCTAAACTGTTGCATTTACTTTATTTTTATATTTTAGCATTATATTTTACTTCGCTTTTGTATTAACTCTCGTATTTCTGTACCAAAAACAACATTATCCTCTTGGTCACTAATGTCAGCCACTTCACCTCCTCATTCATTCCACTTATGTAATCTGCTATCACATCCTGTTATTTCTATTTTCATGGCATCTCTCACGTAGGTTTCTTTCCCTTTACTTGATAACTGACACACTAGAACAAGCCCTCATCACCTCTTGCCTCAACTACTGCAATAGCTTTCTCATTTGTCATACTGCCTCAGGTCCCTTCTCATCATAACATGGTCCCTGCTTACCCTTCCAGTCTTCTTATATGTTCTTCCTCTCTACACACTTTAGGATTCTTGTTGCTCTTCACACACAGCACTCTGTCTCCTGATGCTGTTCGTTTGCATTGTCTATCTGTCCCTCGTGCCTGGAACACACTCCCTCTCTCTCTCTTTGCTTCCCTCAGGATTTAGTTGAGATCACACCTTCTACAGAATACTTTTCTTTTGTCTCACACCTCACAATCCCTATTGCTACTGCTTTCCTTCTGCAATTTCCTTCCACCTACTCCGGAAATATTTTGAAAGTACGTAGTTATTACATGTTGTCACCCCCCAAAGAGAATGAGTTCCTTCTGGGCTCCTGGGTGATGATCTTTGTATTGCTAGTGCTCACCTGGGTTCATATTAAACCTTAACATGTGCTTTTTGACTAACTGAATGGATGAACAAGTGAACAAATGGTCAAGTTGGAAAGAATCCCAGTGGCCATCTAGAACAACTCATACCTACACAAGTATTTCCTCTACAATACATGTGACAAGACGTCATTCAGCCTTTACCCGAAGATGTCCAGTGAAGGGGTTTCCACCCTCTCCCCACTCCTGCTCCCAGGCAGCCCATTCCAGGGAAAGGTAGCTCTAATTGTTAAAGAAATGTTTCCTTATGTAGCAAACATCAGATCCACTGGGACAAAGAGACTAGGGTACTCTCTACCACTAAGGGGCCCCATCTTGTGGTTTCTGACTCGTTATGCCCTTCACCCCACTCATCCTTTCTGTACACAAACACAAAGCCCAGGACTAAAGCATGGCTTTGCTTCATATCTTTAAATAAGGGAGTAACATGGCATTTTTTTTTCAAAGAAAGGATTCCAATATGCAAAGTAGATCAGGTATAAGACAGCTTTCAATTTCCTGAAATATATACAAAAATACTTAAACACAAAACATTCCTAAGTTCACATTGACAATGAGCTAAAACATGTAATAGAAATCTATAATTCCTATTGTATCATCCCAGGAAATAGCTAGTAGATAGAATGCTGGAACTGGATCAAAGCAAATCTTATTTCAAATCCTGCCTTGGACACTTCTATCTTTGTGACCCTGGGCAAGTCACTTAAAAAAAAAACCCTCTATCTGCCTCAGTTTCCCCATCTGTAAAATGAAGATAATAATAGAATCTACCTTGAAAAGTCACTTGATTGCCCTAGTGCTATTTGTCTATATATAACACCTAAAGTATGAAAGATAAAGGGAGAAAATATTTTAAAGCAGCACTTGTAGACTTCAAAGTGATAATACACATTAAATTAGACTTAAGCCATGGAACATTTTGTGGGGCTGCCAAAGAGACATTTTGACTTAACCTCTGTCTAATTAATTTCCTCCAAGTCCATATCTTCTGGCAAGCTAGATAGTGGCTTGTGATCAACCTTATGTTCTTGTTCTCTTTAATGAAACATTGTAGTGCTTTGCAAAAGTCATGAAGCAAGTATGAAAGATAAGGAATGAACATTCCCAAATTTCTTTGAGGCATCCATGAAATCTTAAGAGTTCTAGGAGAATGCTAGCATATTTCATAGATCCTCTATGCACAAAGTATGAAGAGAAAGCAAAGTGAACTGATGATCCTAAAGAGACATTTCTCTTCCTACGTAAGTTTTGCCGAAGCTTGGGGTGAGACCCATGACTGTGGGTCTAGAAAAAGACTCTATGGAAAACTCACATGGGACAAGCATTCACATGATGGTCAGAAGAAGCAATACAAAGACATTCTCGAGGTCTCTCTTAGGAACTTTGGAATTCACTGTGTGACATCAGAGACACTGGCACAGGAGCACTCGGTACGGTGTGTCCACATCACAGAAGGTGCTGTGCTCTATGAACAAAGTGGAATTGAAACAGCTCAGGGGAAACTCAGAATGCACAAGTTTAGAGTATCCACCCCAAATGTTCATGTGGATTATCTGTGCCTGACCTATGGTAAAGCATTCCAAGCTCTTATTGGTTTGATGAGTAACAGTTGGACACACTGAAACTTGACTCCAGCGTACTGATGCCATTTTGGTCTTCTGCGAGAATGAAGGAAAACAACCAACCAACCTCATTTAATAGAATCAGGATAGGTAAATGAGGGAAGGAAGAATCACTGTATCTTAAGAAGATAATATCATTTGAAGAAAACTGGAATGGGCTGCCTCCAGTAGGTAGTGGGTAGCCTAAGGTTAGATGCCTGCCAAGTTAGTCACAGCCATATTTCTTTTAAGGATATGGTTTATACTAGATGACCCATAACATCTCAAATCTGAAATTCCATGATTCTGTGATTCCTCTCCTTCACTACCTCTCTGTGTGGAATCCAAGATTTAATTCAATTTAAATATGTTTTTAAACATCTGTTATGTGCAAGGCATAATGCATAGAGAGCAGCACAAGTTTACACATGGCTAAAAGAAATATAATATAAAATTCACACAAATTGAATAACAGTACATTTGTATGTGAGCACATTATGTGAAAATAAGCAAGGGTTTAGCATGAAAATATCTCCATGACAAAGTTAGTTGTCATCAAAATTCACACACATAACACACAAGTGAAATCTTATACCAATAGGTGTGTGAGTTCTGACGATATGATGGAATTAGACAACCAGGTCAAGAGTTTTATATTTCTCTGCAAAGCTGAGCTAACCACAAGAACTATAAAGGTTATCCAGCACCTGCATATTAAGTTACCTACATAGACAGGAGAGATTTTACTTTCAAGAAGATTGAAACTAAGTAACCTAACAGGGGCACATACAGAGTGGACCCTCTAGGCACAGTACGAGAAGTGCAATGAACTTGGCAAGGTGCCATGGGGAACGAGGTCATGAGGATGATTTTTGTCCTCTGGGGAACACAGGAAGTCTTCATGGAGAAAGTGGTACCTCCAGTGGTCCTTACCCTATTAAGCAGGATAAAAAGTAGTAGCTGAATATCTGGTAAAGAGGCATCATCTTTTAGTGATAAGATCTGACATCTACTGAAGCTGTCTCTGCAAAAAGACAAAAAACATAGTAAGTCCTCAACATGCTTCTGGGGCACCAACAGCCTTTGTATTCTCCCCCTTCCCACCACTAGCTCAGCATTTCACTCATTTTCTCCTTTCAACCTCTCACTATCTCTTCCTATTCTCCCTGTGCTTCCATTTAAAATTTTTTTTCTGCCTCAGCTCATTAAATTCTAGGCAAAGTAGGCGATGATGTCTCCCATTGCGGCTCCTGCCCAGCCCTTGAGGTCACCACCCCTTCCTCTAAGTCTCTGTTTCATGGAGTGTGTGTTTCCCTCTACCAAGAGGGAAAACTTAATTCACCCCAGACTCAATTCTCATATATGTAAAATAGAGATTATAAAAGCAGTAATAATTATCTAATAGTATTTAATTATATAGTAGTTAATAATATTTAATATATAGTAATTATATAACAATTATATATATATAATTATATAGTAATTAATAATATTTAATAGTAATAATTTATTAAAATACTTTGTAAATTTTGAAGTTATAATAATGAGTTATTGTTACCATTATTGTCATTATAACTATCATTATTATTGCTCAAGAGAACAGGGTGTGACAAAGTACTCTCTTAAAGTGAAGAAATTTTCTTCTCCCTCTTTCTCAATGAAACCCTATAATTTAGAGCCTTCTTCCCTACACAAAACTGTATTTTTTTAAAGGTCCACTTTCTTATTATATTGTTACAAGTTTGATTTTTTTTTTGTCATTGTTTTTGCTTTGGATGCTCCCGAATTTATGTCCTAGTTCACACATCCTTCCCACCCCCCTCCATTTTCAAGCCAGATTATTATGTGGCTGAACTATTGTGCATCTCACAGTGGAACTGGCACATTTTTATGTTTAAACGAATGCAATAAAAATGGAATCTTCCACAAAGCATGTGTGGTCTCCCATCGGCCTTCATTATACCTTTTAGGGAAGAGCTACCCGTAACAATAAAATTGTTCAAGAAGTTACAGTAAACACAGCGCCCATCTAATTAAAACTCTCCCTAGGTGGGGATGTCAGATTAAAGTGTTTAGCTAGGCTCCAGGTAGCATCTAGTCCATCCTCCTTAGTTCAATCTATCTTCCTTTGGGCAAAGAAGGAAAGGGGGTGTTTATTTGTGAAAGCTTTAAGAAAAATGTGAAAATGGTCCCCTGGGGAAATGAGGTGCAGGCTCCAGTATTTTACATAGGAATGTCGATGGCCTGAACAACATTTGTAGAAGGTTCTCAAATTCTTTGAAAAGGAGGCTGAAAAGAAACAAAATCTTACTTACAGATTATTTCTACTATCACAACAGACATCAAAGAAAACCAGCAACTGTAACAGAGCCTTTAGAAACACTGGTGACATAGTGACATATGTGCCCTAAAAAGGGGAGTACCTGTAAAGGACTGACCGTAACATGTTGCATATAATTGTGATGGAATATTTTGCTATACAAGAAATGATGAGCTCTCTGATTTCAGAAAAACATGGATAGAATTGCACAAAATAATGAAGAGCAAAATGAACAGAACCAAGAGAACATTATATACAGTAATGGCAATATTGTTTTAAGAACAACTCTGAGCAACTAAATTATTTTGAGTCTTATAAATACCCAAACTAACTACAAAGGACATATGAAGGAAGATGCTATCTGTATCCAGAGAAAGAACTGATAAATAGGAGTAAGTATAAAATTATATATGTGTACGTACATATACACATATACGTATACATATAAACATATATGTATACGTGTCTAAATGTATATGTGTGTACAAATATTTGTGTCTAATAGTAGCCATCTCTAGGGTGGAGAGGGGAAGAAAAATGAAAAAAGAAATTTACACAATAATTATTATATATTTAAAAGGAATACAAGTTGTACATAATAGATTTGCTGTTTCACATGCAATCTATTTTGTATTCTACTGTGTTATGGAAATGCTTGTTTTATTTCCTAAATTAAGTAACATTTTAAACACATATGACAAATATGTAATATTCATTATTTGCTAGATATAATAAATATATAATAAGATATAGTAAAATCAATATAATATATAATATTTATAATATATCAAGATATACTAATTATATAATGTTGTATTAGAAATATGAGATACAATCCTTTTAAAAGATATAATCAATGAATAATTAATATCTATTACAATCCATGACCCAAGGTTCTGTAGTTCGAAGATTACAGGGTAGTTTGTTTGTTTGTTTTCTAGCCTTAACCTCTGACAATGCAAAGGCTATAAATTTGAAGGACCTAGGTTTGAATCCCGATTCTGTTACCCACTCCCGCAGTATGAACTTGGGTAAGCTATTTATCCTCTTTTCTGGGTCATGGTTTCTTCATTTGTAGAATAGATGAGGTATATAACCCAAGCTCCAAAGTTCCTTCTAGCATACCCACCTGTACAAAAATATTTGTAGTAGCTCTTTTTATGGCAGCAAAGAATTGGAAACTGAAGGGATGCCCACCAATTGGGGAATGGGTGAACAAGTTATGGTAAAATGCAATGTATGTAATGTATTGGAATACTACTGTACTATAAGAAATGATGAGTAGGTAGATTTCAGAAAAACCTGGATTTACATGAACTGATGCTGAGTGAAGTGAACAGAACCAGGAGAACATTATACATAGCAACATTGTGTGATGATCAGTTTTGATAAGACTTTGCTCTTCTCAGCAATACAATGACCTTAAGACAATTCCAAAAGATTCATGATAGAAAATGCTATCCATGTCCAGAGAGAGAATTATGGAGTCTGAATGTAGATCAAAGCATACTATTTTCTTTTTTTTTTCTTTCTCATGGTTTTTCCTTTTTGTTCTGATTCTTCCTTCATAACACGACTAATGTGGAAATGTTTAACATGATCGTGCATGTAGACCCTATATCATATTGCTTGCCAGTTTTTGGGAGGAGAGAGGGAGAAAAAATTTGCAACTCAAAGTCTTATAAAAGTGAACGCTGAAAATTATCTTTACATGGAATTGGACAAAAAATACTATTAAGTGGGGAAAAACAAAAAACAAACAAAAAACAAAGCTCCTTCTAGTTCCAAATCTAGGATCCCATAATCTTCTCTGCCCAAAATCTCAAAACAAGAACAAATTTTCCCAGACCACAGTAATTCACTCTGCATCCACAAGAGGTGAAAAGCTTCTGAGAGAACCCAATTACCAAGCATAACCACTGTCTCTGACCATCCCTAGTTCACTAGTGCCACCAATAAAAACAACCTGACAGGTTTGTGCTTCCAATGTGGCTTGTGGCAAGCAATCCCTCCCTGATCCCCTCATACCAGTGACCCAGTCTGCATGTCACATACTTATAAGACATGGAAAATACTGATCTACCTCAGTCACACAGAAAGACCTTGCAACTTTTGGGATGGTGGGAGGGAAGGCAGCAATGAGGAAACGAAGAGAGAGAAAGAGAGGACCCATGACCATGGGTTAAGAGTCTAGAAACCCAGCTGGGTAAGTGGATTTCATAAATAGCTGATGACTGGCTGAGTCCACACATTCCCCAGGGAAATGTATTAGGGACTGTCCATTGCAATTGTCTTCCCTCTGAGATCACTGACCATTTACTTCATAATTTTTGTTGTGAAATAATATTCTATTACACTCGTAGTGGGCATTTGGTGCATGCCTGAACAACCTAAGATGGCTTCACCAACATGGATAATGCTGGGGACCTTCTAAGAGACTGGAGGATAGGAACATACAGTAAGTATTTTTTCCAGTAACTGCAGTAGCTACAAATCAGTTTCAGCCTGACTTTGCACCTGTGATGGCTTTTGCTCTATTCAGATTGGAAGGTGAAGGCTCTATGGCTCACTCAACTTGGTAGAGAGGGAGGTCCTGAATGCTGGCATAGCACTCCATCCATTCCCTTTGGCTCAGTACCCTGAAAAACAGGTCTGAGTCTTCATTCCTTTCCTTTCTAGGTTCAGGAAGAGAAGCTTCAGAACAAGTTGTGAAAATCTGGGATCCTGGAATCCAGGAGTGGCAGGTATTACAGCCAGGTCCTAAAGAGAAAGGGTCCAGGGACCGCAACCTAGCAGGATTTTAGACTTTAATTTGGTGAGACTAATGCTATCTAGGAACTGAGCTAAGCTATAAAACCAATCTCCTCCACTCTGCTCCCTAGAGATCAGATGGTATGAGGGGGGTCATCTCCACAAAAGTTATTGGGAAAAATGTTTGCATACTATTCTTGTTACATATTAACAGGGTCAATGAAACCGGAGTTCTAGGCACAGCATGCGTTAAATGCAAGAATATAGCCAGTGGAGACTTCAGCAAATGGCAGAAAATAAGACTCTTCCAGCTCCTCAGGGTACCAAAGTACCCTGGGGGTCATAGTGGTGGTGCTAGAAAATTTATGAGGACTACCCCAGTAAGAGTGAGGCCAAAAGGAAACTATTTTATACATTCATAGACCATAATGTCCTTTCTCAGCCCTGAGATTTCATACAATTATTCTAACGACGCTGTGATAAATACTCGACAATTATCTAATTATCTAATTAATTATATAATTATCCTTATAACAATCCTGGGAGATAGGTCTATTATTAGCTCCATTTTGCAGATGAGGAAATTGAGGCAAACAGAAGTGAAGTAACTTGCCCCGGGTCCACAGCGAGTGATCATCTGAGGCTGGATTTGAACTCACTTCTTCCTGACTCCTGACCTGGAACTCAATCCACTGCTAAAAAAAAAAAAGCAACAACAACAAGTACCCCATAAAGTAAAATATAATGTAACAAAACAGATTTTCTTTTAGAGCACCTAAACTAACTTCAAAGGCAGTTCCAAAAGAGGAGTTCCCAAAATATCTTAAATAGTCATGCTGTTAGAGGAAGCCCCAGCATGAGGAGAGGACCCCTTAGAACAAGAGAACACATTTATATATATAGAAGATCCATTTGTTTCCAACCCAGCCCCAATAACACATAGCTGGATTTCCTATCTAAAAATGCAAAGCAAATGGAAACCACATCCAAGTGCATTCATAAACGTGTAGATGCATTTTAACAGGTTAATGTCAGGCAACACGCTGCTTTTTGCATGATCACGCACCTATTTTGGTTGCATTCAGATTTTGGAAGATTTTACTTTTAGAGAGCTTATCACAGAGTAGCATATGTTCTTTGAAATCCTGCACAAAGAATCTCACGCTAGATTCTGAAGTAGTTTTGTACTCTGTGAAAAAAGCATGCGTACACACGCAAAGAGATCAGAGACAAGATCTCCAATAATGACTCAAAGGCTGAGCGTATGCTGAGTATGTCAACTTGTTAGGCACTAGTTAATATGGGATTTTCTGTAAGTTGAAGCTGATGCTTGTGAAAACACATACAAACTTATATACATACATATACACACATATGTATATGTGTATGCAATTATGTTGTTTGTCATTCATTCCCGAAGAGGATCATGGCATCAGGGAGATGATGACATGACTTGCAATTGACTTTGATTTAAGTGAGGGAGTGCTGTGCAAAGTCACTGGCTTCATTTTCTCCTCCAGAGCCATCTGGGTATAGTGTCCAGATACCAATCAGGATGACTGGAGACAGACTAGGATGCAATAGGAGACCTTGGCGTTTTTAAGCTTAAGTCTTTCCAGGTTCTCACTTTGACTGGGGCATCACCCATTCAGTAAATAGGCCTCTTTAAGAACTGAGTCAAGATATATACATATATAGACATATACATATGTGATAGTCATGCATATGCATATATGTGCAGACACACATACATACATACATGCATATATGTGACTTAGTCAAATCTTTGCATTTGTCTCCTTTAAGTTAGCAAAGCAGGGCAGGTCTCTTGGAAAGTTTCAAAGCAATCAATGACATACAAGGTGTCATCTATAGGTGCACACAGGCTCTTGCTACTGAACAAATGAAGTTATTAACTGTGTTTAAATAATGTCAACTTCCATTTTTTGTTCTCTCCTGACAGCCCCCAAAGTATAGGAAACATAAACTTTTTTCTCCCACAAATAGATCCAAATTCCCACTTCCAGTGACCAAGAAAGAAAAGTTGGCCCAGATTGGATTTGACTATACAGTTCTTGGTATGGCATAGGTTGGAGGGATAGCCTGGAATGTCCAGAGCTCCAGAAACTTTGGGAGCAAAGAGAATTATGCAAATGGACAGGTGGCATTCATGTAATCTTGTAAGCTCCATCAGGGAGAAAAATATAGAGGGCCTCAGGAAATGACAATAAAAACGTAGATCTGTATCTATTCATAAAATACTTGCCTACTTGGAGCCCCAGAAGCAACTATGGATTTATGATAATTTCTGCACATTCAGGAAGAATACGTTGGCATGCGACAGAAGACGGGATTCAACCGTGGGCTTCAATTAACTATATCAGCTAGCAACACGGGATCAAGAATGTGGAAGTGGGAAGGTAATTAGAGCTTGCTCTTAACATTCCTTAATTGCCAGGCCTTTATCGGTACCAGATGGTACTTGAGCAGGAATTATCTGGGAATAGCCACCTTTCTGACATTATCTCTAATTAAGAAACCTTTCTCGGCTATCAGGCATAACTTTGGAATCATTTCATCTTTCCCAGGCCAATATTAACTCACAGGGTGGAATCAAGTCTGTTCCCCTTCTGTCTGTCATTTGCTTCCATCTGCTGTAAGGTAAAAAGATCAATGTTGCAGTGATCTTAGCTCAGGGTCACTTTTTGAGGCTCCTCTCTGAGACCTCCAGGGGCTCATCCATGTTTCCTTCTATTTCATAAGGTGAGAGCTGACTCACAGGCACCAAACAAGGACAACAATCTAGGAAGACAACAGATTTCAAGTAGGTGTTGTACTGATAGAGTGCCCCATGCCATTCTAATAGAACTAGCTTTATACCATAAAGCCCAACTTAGTATTCAGCTGCACTCAGCAACTCAGTCTTCAAAAGGGATCAATTCAACCAAAGTATTGATTGTGTTCTGCTATGTAGAGAGCACTGTGCTTTGTGTTGGAGGGGAGATATATGAAGTTTTAGATAAAACACAGTGCCTGCCCTCAGGGACTTTACAGTTTGGTATAATGACAATGACACAAAAATCTAAGAACAAAATAGAGTAATATATAAATAAGTATATTAATGTGATACATGGTCTAAAAGGGGAAAATGTAGTTAACAACTGAACAGATAAGAGAAGACTTCATGGGGAGGCTGCATGTAAGCTGGGAATTAAAAGATACACAGGAATACAACAAAGGAAAAGGGCAAGAAAACACAAGACATGGAGGCAGGGAAATGTAGGGTGTGTTTCAAGAACAGAGAATATTTCAGTTTGAGTGGAATATAAACTGCCTATGTCTACAGCTTCAGCCAGCAGAAAATGAACTTAGGACCTTGTTAGCAAGAAGTATTAAACTGGACTTCCAAGTCACATAAGCAACAAGATGGAAGAGTAGACCTCTTCTCTGACCTGCAAAATCTTTCAAACCTTTCCAAAATAGATTATGTGCCAAAAAGAAAGCAACTTCAGTTATCACCATGGTCCAGGACATTCAGAATTCAAAAGGAGGCTTAAAGAAAAAAAAAGAACCCAAGAATTAACAGTCAGGCAACGTGAACTCACTCAGCACCCCTCCCTTAGCTCACACACTAATGGTAGTGAGACTGCAATAGCAGAACCAAGAACCCCACAAAAGAATACAAAAACACCTCTCCTACACCTCACAGTGTCCTATCTCCCTCTTTCTTGTGCAATGGATACCCTGGCTTCAGGCTGCACAAGTTTATTTGGACCTCAACATAAATGTAAGCCTGCAGGAGTAAAAGCCTGCAGAGGTTTACAAGTCCATACATCAACCTTGTAAAATGTTAAAACTGCCAATACCACAGAAAACAGTGCTGCAAAGAGCTCTGAACTAAAGGTTCTAGAGGGAACAACCCTGTGGCATCAGTGCTGAATATATCTGAGCTACCACAGCTAAGTCAGAGAATTGAGGGACAGAAGGAGAGGGAAGGCTCACTAGAATGAGACACCATGTGTGTGTGAGGATGGGGAGAAAATTCATGGTGGGAGAGGAAGGCTATAGCATTCCACTAAGCCTGAAAGAGTTCATCATTCATCTGTGGCCAGTTCTGACCATTCAAAAATCTCCTGGGACAAAGACTCAAGCTGGTTAGTCATGAATTGCCCGGCATGGGAGGTGACTAAAATGCTTTGTGATCATGCCTCCAACAAAACCACCTTTAGAAGGGAAACGCCAAGAAGTTATATATGAAAGAATGCTCTAAATCACTAATAATTAGAGAAGTGGAAATCAAAATAACGCTGAGGTTTGACCTTATACCCTAAAAATTATAAAAAAAGAATAAAATGTCAATAATCCGTATTGGAAGAGTTATGGAAAGTTATGGAAAGATAGGCATACTAATACATTATTGGTGGAACTGTGAACTGCTACAAATATTCTGGAAAGCAATTTGGAATTATGCAAATAAAATTAATAAAATGTCATATACTTTGAACTAGAGACTTCACTACTGGGCTTTTACCCCAAGGAAGTCATTGATAAGAAGAAAGTCCCCATAAACTATAAAAAAATGATATAGAAGCACTTTTTGTGATAGTTAAGAATTGGAAACAAAGTAAATTTCCTTCACTTGGGGAATGGCTAAACAAATTGTGGGACATGATTGTAATTGGAATACTAATACTAAGCTACATGAAATGTTATGTGTGATGAATACAGAGAATCATGGAAAGATTTATATGAACAGATGCAGAGTGAAGTTAAGCAGAGACATGAAAACTGCGTACAAAGTGACTATAATAACGTAAGTGGAACTACGCAACAAAAAATCAAAAGTAAATATAACAAAATTATAAAGCTCCAGTCACACTCAAACAAAGAGACATGAGAAGAAAACCCCAACACACCCCCTGATGCATAAGGGGTGTCTACAGACATTAAACACTGCAGGTCCCTTACCACGTCTGACATCGACCTGGGGTCTCCATCTGCTCCTCTTCCACTGACAGGAATCTCAGGGTCTGTCTTCACATAAGGCTTTGTTCCTGAGGTCTCTCCCTAGACCATCTGACAATGTGACAGAATTTTTTTAGAAGGTTAATTTAAAAGAATCTTTCGTGCTGGTATACTTGCACCAGATGATCAGAGAACCATCACGCAAATTTGGGTGATCAGTGAGAAGAGTGAGATTTAAGTTTTGATCACCTCAGTGCATAGTAATACTGAGTAAAAAGATCATCGCACTTGAGAGGGGCAAGAAACCTAGAGGTCAGGGTATTTGAAATGGGGACATATGAGGATAAACACAAAGACTGGAAGCCAGGCACTGAACTTATTAGAGAGGAGGCAGAATGACATGGAGAACCATAAGTAAAAGTAACAAGGATTTGGACAGGCTGGGATGAATCTAAAGGAGAAATAAAAGCTGAGTGATGCTGATGGAGAAAGGCTCTGAGCACAGCAGTCAGTAGGTACAAGGATTAAACCAGCTTTTTCTCCTGATCCTGGGTGTCTGGACATGTGAAGAAAGAAACTGCCAGGTTTGTAGAGGCTGCCAAGAGAAAGTCAGGTTTCAGAAAGGAAGATAAATGAGGATGGATAGAACATGAAAGGAAAAGACAATCAGGGTCAGTTATAATGGAAATAATAAAAAGGGAGAAGAGAGGAGAAGAGGGACTGGGGAAGATTAGAGCTGAGTTTACTACAGGAGGAGAAGGTGGATTAAGAGAAGGGGCAAAGTTATGGAACCTATGATCTCTTTAGTTATTTCTGGTGATCTGCATTATGATCCTTGGAATTCTGTATGATTTGGGGTGCCTGGGTCAGGTGGCCTATCCAATGCACAATCCAAGGTGGTCCTTAGGTCAAGTACAGATTTTTCTGGTATGAATCCATGACTCAGTAAAGAGGTGTGATGGCCAAGGGACCATGGGGATGACAGCTGAGGGACCACATGAGGGGACATGCTCATTGAATTCTTTTATGCTGGAGTGAAAAGAAGGGAGGAATCTTTTGTTGGCCATCATGTGTTAGGTATGGTTCTGACTCTTCAATGTATTCAAAATGGTGTGACCTCCACTGTAGATGTCATTCGTGCATATTTGGTCTGATCTAGTTGTTCTTCTCAAATTCATTATTCTAAGTCCATTTATACTTCTTATAGTATAATGAGGACTGAAATGTTAGGTTCCCCACACAGTTCTGTCTCCTTTTATCACAGATATTGAAGATAGGTCTTCATAAAAACATTGATATTTTTCCCATTTCTACCCTGCCATTTTCATTTACAAGTACCCTTTAGATAACATGTGTCAGATAGATAGATCTATTTTCACTTTCACTGCCTTTCTCTGTTTTGTGAGGCCATAAGACGCTTAATCTTACATAATGCTTCTCTGTAGTCTTTTGCAAATCAATTTATATATTGTTTCCCTTGGCTGTCATATTCCTTTACTTGGAAAGAAGATCAAATGTCCACTGCCTAAAGCAGTTTTAAAATGTTTTTTGCCACTTTCTTTGGGTATATCCTACTTACACTATGTATCTGTGTATGTATATATGTATATGAATATTACTCTGCAGAAAATAGTGATAATCAATGTTACTATTTATTCTTTTTCTCTATTTTCCTATTTTTTAAGTGATGGCTTACTTAAAAAGATTCACAGGAAACAACTGCAATATTTTTTTTCATTTTGTACCTTTTTCTAATTTAATATCATTTCTGAGCCTTACTTAGATCAGGACTTATTAACATAACACACACACACACACACACACACACACACACACACACACGCACACACACACACATATATATATATATACACACACACACACACATAAATAAAAGCACATATTTATAATCATGAGTCCCTTTGGAAATCTAGGAAAACCTTCTCAGAGTAAAACTTTTAAATTTGTAAAACAAAATACATACAATTACAAAGTAAACCAATTATTTTGGGAGAGTATTTTTTTTAAGTTCACAGACTCTAAGGTTAAGAATCCTTGCCAAGCCTGGTCTGACTGCTTATGGACATCTGAATCTCAAAACCTTCCCAGATCAGAAAACACTCATTTCCATAAGTTGAGTCAATTTCTGTTTGTGTGTGTGAGTGTATTTGTGTGATAATGTTTCGTTGTTTACCATATTTAGAACCTGTAACTTTCCTCTAGAAGAAATTACTCTGCGTTATGTAGTTGTGAGTTTTCTGGGTCATACATAAAGCCTTTGTCCTCTTTCATTTTTCCAACTTGAAATACATTTTCCAACATTTACACACCCTCCCCTATGTCCACCTTCACTACCTCTTCATCCTCTACCCAGGATGCTGCTTATGACAGCCTACAAAAGTGACAATCAATTATTGTTAGTTTTTTTGCTTATGCTAATCATGAGTTCTCCAAAATGAGATGATCTGTTGTTCTATGGAAAGGTCTTGCTGCCTTTGGGTGCCCACAGGCAGATACACACACACACACACACACACACACACACACACACAGAGCTCAACTCAACTCCACAAGCTCTTTTCCTTAGATGCAAATGCCTTTTGTCATCCTGCTTAATTTCTTTTTAAAAAAATCAATATTGGTGTAATTTAGTTTTTTAGTCGTATTTAAAATCTCTGGTCATAATATAAAGATTTCACGTTCAGAGACTCCATGGTTCAGTGAATCTAAAAGTCGGTGTCATTTTCATTCTTCTCTGACTCCTTTTCTTGTATTTCACCACCACAGCAGAAGAAAGCCATTCAGGACTGAGGGATATTGTGTATTTTTCTTTATAATAGAATACAAGCCCCATATAAACACCCCCACTAGAATGTAAACTCCTTGAGAGTCGGAGACTTTTTGGTTTGGTTTGCTTAGTTTGGGGGGACGGGGAGAGTTTGCATTTTCTTTATGTTCCCAGCTTTTTATTATGATGCCTGACTTATGGTAAGCACTTCATAAATGTTTCTTGATTGATTGACTGATGGGCTGTCTTGTGACCTAATCTCACCATAATACTAGTGTGTCTTCATACTTATTGACATTCATCTGTATCTGGTATCATGATTTAAGTGTTTCCAGAGTGAGAGAACCTAACAGACTTCATACTGTACTGGCATGCCTATCTAGAATGCAATGAAATTCAATTCAATAAGCCTTTACATTGTATTAGGTAATGAGAACACAAAGTCAAAAATCAGTACCTGCCCTCAAGGACGCTACATTCTATTGGGGAGATAGCATGCACATAAGTAATATATATGTGTGTGTATATATATATATATATATATATATATATGTATATGTATACACACATATGTATTATACACATATTATATATATTTATATTATATATTTTATATATATAATATATTTTATATATTTATATATTATATATGTGTGTGTGTGTATGTATGTATGTATGTATGTAAATTCAAAGCATTTTCAGTGCTGGGAAGAGCATAAATAATTGGGACATCAAGCCAAGAATCATTTAGAAAAGAACTACTCTGCACTATGCATGGAGCTAAGCACCCTGGCCACAAAGAAAGGCAAAAGATACTCCCTACTTGCAAGGAGCTTATGGTATAAAGGGAGACACAACACGTAAACAACTATGTACAAAAAAAAGTTAGACGCAATAGTGACAATAACCAACAGAAGGAAAGAACTAGCATTAAGGGGGATTTCTAAACTAGCATTAAGGGATGTACAAGGTAGAAATTTAACTGGAACTTGAGGGAAGCAAGAGAAGTCAGGAGGTGCATATGAGGAAGAAGAGAGTTGCAGGAATGAGAGACAGTGAAAATGCCCATAGACATAAAGGGTGATGCCATAAACAAATTAGAAGAACAGATCTATGGAAAAGTGAAGAATTAATGACTACACAAGGGATAGAGAATATTTCATAATGTTGCATTTCATAATGCAAAATGGATAACTGATTACATTAAATTTAAAAGTTTTTGCAAAAACAAAGCCAATGCAACCAAGTTTAGAAGGGAAGCAGAAAGCTGGGAAACAATTTTTACAGCCAGTGTATCTTATAAAAGCTTCATTTCTAAAATATATAGAGAGTTGAGTCAAATTTATAAGAGTACAAGTCATTCCTAAATTGATAAATGGTCAAAGGATATGAACGAGCAGTTTTCAGATGAAGAAATTAAAGCCATCTACAGTCATATGAAAAAATGCTCTAAAGCACTATTGATGAGAAATACAAATTAAAACAACTCTACAGTACCACATCATACTTATCAGATGGGCTGAAATTACAAAACAGGAAAATGATAAATGTTGGTGAAGATGTGGGAAAATTAGAACATTAATGCATTGTTGGTGGAGCTATGAACTGATCTAACCATCTGGAGAGCAATTTGTAACTATGCCCAAAGGGCTATAAAACTGTAGACCCTTTGATCCAGTAATATTACTACTAGGTCTGCATCCAAAAGAGATCATTAAGGAGGGAAAGGACCCACATGTACAAAAATATTTATAAGAGATCCTTTAGAGGTGCAAAGAATTGGAAAATAAGAGGATGCCCATAAATTGGGAAATAGTTGAGCAAGTTGTGGTATATGAATGTAATGGTATACTATTGCACTGTGAGAAACAATGAGCAGACCAATTTCAGAAAAAACCTGGTAAAACTTGCATTAACTGATAATGAGTGAAGTGAGCAGGACCAGGAAAATACTGTACATAATAACAACAACATCATGTGATGATCAACTTTGACAGACATAGCTGTTCTCAGCAATACATTCTAAGACAATTCTAATACATCTAAGTCAATTCCAAGGGATTCATGATGAAAATATTATCCACATCCAGAGAAAGAACTATTGAATCTGAATGTAGATCAAAGCATATTATTATTTTTTCTTATTTGTGTGTGTGTGTATGTGTGTGGTTTCTTTCTAGTGTTTTTTTCCCCCTTTTGGTTCTCATTCTTTTTTTACAACATGACTAATGTAGAAATATGTTTAATATGATCTTACAAGTATAATATATATCAGATTACATGCCATCTTAGGGAGGGGGGTGGGGAGAAAGGGGGAAAAATTTGGAAATCAAAATCTTATAAAAGCGAATATTGAAAACTAAAAAGAAATAAAAATATTTTTTAAAAAGAACAAAAACTTGTGCCTAATAAAAGCAAAGCAGGAAACTATAAATGAGGCATTAGTTTCCAGTTCTACAAATTGTAACCAATATAAATTCTAGTGAAAAAATAAAAAGGAATATATTTCTAAAAAAAGAAGAAAAAAGAAAATGCCCAAAATTTGGAGATGGAGTTGTCTTGTGTGAGGAGCAGCAAGGAGGTCAATGGCACTGGATTGTAGAATGGGGGATGGGGGGGGGGGGGGAAAGCACAGCACAAGGTGTAAAGTGTAAGGAATTGGTGTAACGCAGGCAAAGAAATACTCAGCACCTCGTTTCAGCTACTTAATTATTTAGCACCTTGTTTCAGTTCAAATTTCTTTTGAGTTTTGCCTGCTTGAATCAAGTCTTTTTTAAGAAATAGAACTTGTGAAACCCACAGTGGGAGGGACTTGCCAAAGACAGGAACAGGAAAGCCGGGAGAGGTGGACAGAACAGGGAGGACCTAATGACAAGATAAAAAGCTGAGCACAAGCTAGGAGAGAGCAGAGCTGAGAAGGGAACACTTGTGGTGGCAGAGTTGAGAAGGAGAAAACTTGTGGTATCCAAGCATGCTTTTTGTCAACTCTGTCTGTGTTGATTTGTGTTTGTGATACTTTGTACAGAAGCCCTGGGACCTTACTGGAAGCCTGTGAGAGGATTTTCTTGTTGTCTGTTTGCAAAAGTCCTGGAAGAGAGTTTCAGAGGTCCTGGGATTATACTGACGATATGTGTTGAGTTCTCAGACTTTGTGGGTCTGTGTTAATGTCACAGGCAGAAAGTGAATTGATGATGGCGCTGGCAACGTGCATGAATGTTGTTTTGGCTCTGTTAAACTTTGTCTTCCCAGAAACAGAAAAAGCAAAGAACTTGAGGTGGACAGGACACTGAGCGTCAGTATGGAACTGGACAAGGAACTGGACTAAAAATGGGACAAGGAGCTGGATAAGGACCTGAGAGTTGCCTACTTGTGAATCCAAGTGATAGTTGGGTAGATTCAGGCAGGAGTTTGCACAGAAGAGGAACCATGGAATCTGAGAGCCAGCCTTGAGTCAAGATGAAAAGACTTGTGCTTGGGTACTTACTGCTAACTGAGAAGATCGTCATTTACTGTGATCTAGGGGTGGGAGAACTCTGTCCTCTATACCTTATACCTCTTAAGGATGTTTGAGTTAATGATAATTGTAAACTAATCTCCAATCAAGAAGAAAGAAGACTTTTTGACTGAGAGATTAAGACAATGTGACCTAGAGGTGGAGAACTTTGACCTTTGTACTTTGTGTCCCTTTGTGACCTTTGTACTCTGCCCCTTAGTGATGATTTAGTAAAGGACTTACTGAATGATATCTTTTGTTTAAAACTACGTGGCCACTTTAGTGATAAGTTGTTATGTTATAACATTGTGGATGCCGTACTTTGGTTTCTGTGAATGTTTTGCTTTAGTTTACTGCTGAATAAATAGAGAGTTCACTATACTACGTGATCAGAACCTTGAAGCTATTCACAGTAGCAGTCCTCTGGAGAGCTGCTCGTGCTTGGCTTTACAACTGGAAAGGTATGAAGGGACCAAGTTGTAAAGAGTTTTGGACACTACACATGAGCCTAGAAGTAATAGAAAGTCAATGACCTTGACTGAATGGGGGAAGGAGGAAATGTGTGGCCAGATGTGAGTTGTAGGATGATCAATTTTGATAGCTGAAATAACCAGAAGTTACTGTAACATTCTAAGCAGGAAGGGAAGAGGGACTGTACCAGGGTGGGCACAGAATCACAGGAAAGTAGAGGGTGCATTTGAGAGGTATTATGAATGGACAAACCTCAAGACTTGGCAATTAAGTGGATATGGAAATGAGAAAGAGTGAAAAGTCAAGGCTGACTCAAGGTGACTGATGGCAGTAATAGGCATTGACAGTAATAGGGACGTTAAAAGGAGAGAAAGGTTTGAAGAGAAAAAGAATGAGTTCGGTTTTTGACATGTTGAGTTTAAGATGGCTACATCACTTAGATACGTCTAAAAGGCACTTGGAGATGGGAGACAGGGAGAGAGGTTAAGGCTGGACAAGCATATTTAAGAGTCATTTGCATAGAGATGAAAATTGAAGATAGGAACACAGTATCAATAACTCATTAAACACCTATTAGTTGTCTATCATCACACCATCCTTGGTGATTGTGATGTAAAGGCAAAAATGAAATAGCCCTTGCTCCCTAAGAGTTTACATTCTATGGGAACTAGGTGCTCAATCATTCATTTATCCATTTCCTATTATGCAGCATATGTATCAGACACTGTACTAGGTATGTGCGATACAAAACGAAAACAGCCTTTGCCCGAATAAGAGTATAAGTCCAGAGAACATGACTAAGAACCAAAGTGATGGAGTGAAGAAGGCAGGAATTCAGGTTCTACCTTTTATCTCTATTTGGATCCTCACTACTCTGTGGTCTGACAGCAGTTTCTGTTTGAAGATCTCTTTTCTCTGCCCCAATAACACATTCTTCATACTTCTTACCCCCTGTGATCCTTGTCACCTGTTAGTTTGTGCAAATCAATTCCTCATGGCCTGTTTACCAAGGACAATCTAAACAAGGAGCCAACCAACCAGCATTTCCCAACCTGATAAACCAAGAAGAGATGGTGGAGCAGAACTGGCATCTCTGCAGTCTCCCATTCCCTAGGCTGGGTAATATGGCCCTGCCAGAGTATTGTCTGACTTTTTACAAAACCTGTTGGTTCCTGAAGGACAGGACTTGGAAAAACCATGTAAAGACCTTTGTCGTATGATGGTGCTGTGAAACAATGGGATGGAGCCTGGTTGTGGAACATGACAACAGCTTTAATGAAGATTTATTCACTGGTGACATTTGATCAGATGTTTGGGGTGTATTCTTAGATTTCATTAGTTAAGGACATAAAGGAGTCAGTCTGATTAAAGAGAGAAAAAACAGTGGGGAGCTCTCATAAATTACTACAGCTCAATTAGGGGCAGACAGTTTAGTGGGTGTTTATTACCAGTGGCAAAAAAGAAGATTTCCAATTAGATTAAAAGGTTTTGAAAACCACAGTTATAGACGCGGTGATTTAGAAGACAGCATCGTGAGAGGCAGCATCGATTAAAAGTAAACTGATTGGTGATTTGCAGGGCCCTGTTGTTTATCAATGGGAGCCTTGCTACCTAGGCAGAGCACACCTCACAAGATATATGGAGGGATCTGGATGATTTTTGTGTGTGTGCCTGAGATCTATAAGAATATAAAGAGCAACGAAACAGCAGATGAAAATACCAACATGATTTATTCAGGGTCATCGTCAAGGAAAAAAATGGGCTGAGGGCAGGGGGTGGCATCAATCAGTAGGGATTTCTCTCTGCCCCGGGGACTGTTGTCAGTGTCACATCTGGGCAAAAGAGGAGTTAGAAACAGCATAAAACTAGAATTGTATGTTCAGGAGAGACTTTGATCAAGCTGAAGTATGTCAAGTTTCAGAAGCATCTTTGACTCTGCTCAAAATTGCCAATGAGAACTTTTGCGCTAGGAAGGAAAATACTGTGCTCCTAGACGAAGCTCGGAAATCCAAGCTTCAGACTCTTGTCTTACTCCCCCACCCTGAGCCCCACCCTGCCCTTCCTTTTAGGGCTCAGCTGGAACTCCAGGAGTGTGAGTGAACTAGAATTCAGAACAACGTCCTGGTTTTGCAGCACTCGTAAATGTGCTCCTTGCATAGGCTACCTTTTCCTCTAGATTTTTTTTCTAACTTAGCCCTTCCCTCTTTATCAAAAGCTGTTAGGCACAGACCTCAACATTTATGGTGTACAATGACTCAAAAGGGTCAAAACTCATCCCCATAAGCGTTTTTATATTTTCCTCAGGGGTAGATTTCAGCTATTACAACTTTGTTGCAAACTTTTAAATCCAATTTCCTCCTTGCATTTGCACCAGTGTAGACTCTGGCACAAGTCAAAGCTCTTGCTTTGTCACTGTTTGAAATTGATTGATATTTGCCTAGTGGCCAATAATTAACATTTGTTGTGAATTACTGGCCTTCAAATGACTCCTACTATTATGCTAAATGCATTTAATACTGATCTACTGGTGGAGAGGAACCTGGTATAACTTTCCACATAAAAATTAACTTTTGCTTCATTAAATTCATTATGACTGCACTTCACTACACATAAGGACAAAATCCAACCAGAACAGAAAAAGTTGCTTCTGGGGCATTAAAGGTGGAGTTTATAAGCCAGATTGACTGGTGACCGACCTTTTTTTCCTTCCTTAATTTGTTTCTCTTTTTAAACTCCTTTTCTCTTTCGTTCCTTCTGTTTGTATTGTTCTAACTCCCTCCATCCCTTCCTTCTCCTCCTCTTCCTCTTCTTTCTTCCTCCTCCTTCTCCTAGGAATCACTTGGTTGTTCATCACTGATTTTCAACTTTTAAGATCCTCCTAGACTCTTCATTCTTATTCATTACTCTCTATATGCCTCTGTTGCTCAGTCTTACAGATTCTACCTTCTCAATATCTCTTGCATGGAATGGTGCAATAGCTTCCTAATGAAGTCTTTTCACTTGCAATCCCTTTCCTATTCAATCCATCCTCCACACAGTTACCCAGCTGTTTTGTTCTCAAAATGCAGGCCTGACTCCTAATCTCAACAAGCCTTAGTTCCCTTCATCATGTCTAGGATCAAATAGAACCTATTCAGTTTAATATTTCAAGTCCCAAACAATCTGATTCCAGACTATCTTTACAGACTAAATATGCCTTAACCTAGACATGGCAATCCAGCTCCTTCTCTGGAGCCTTTGAGAATTGACCACATGTAACCCACCTCAGGACCATCATGATGTCGCCAAAGCCCTCTGTACACACGCAAACACACACATGTATTTATAGCTCTATGAACAATAAATTCAAACACTGCTTTCATTATCTTCCTCCCCTTATGTAGCTAGCCTTCAATTGCCTATAGAATAAAACCCAAACACCCTAGCCAGCCACTGAAGGTCTTAGACTTATTTTCTACCTGCCTCCAAAAAGATTCTCAACTAAAAAAAAATGAGCACAGACTACATGCAAGGCAATGTGTAGCTACAAAGATATACAAGGCAGTCTTTGAGTTCAACCAACTTAACCTCCTTAGAGAGACCAAATGTTGACATATGAAAAATGAATAATATAAGGCATTTAAGAAGCATCAAGTATGACAATGATCATGATAGTAATACTAAGCAGGTATATAGAGAGTTTTGAGACTTGCAGAGCCATACATAGGTTATTTCATTTGCAGAGTAGAGTAATATAAATATCTATAATTTAGAGTTGTCAGAGACCTTATAGGTCATCTAGTGCACCTTCTCTCTGCAATAATGAACAAACAGTCCCAGAAATATAAAGTGATTTGCCCATGGTCACATTAGGATGATAAGGAGGTTTATTCCCAGATAAGAGTGATGGAACAAAAGAAAAAATATTCTCTACACTCACACTCTGATAATTTCATAGCATAATAGAATGAACAGGAATTAAGTAATTCCTCTTCTATATTTTTAAGTCTGCCTCTATGAAATAGAGGAGTGAGAGATGAGTCAAATTCTCTCAAGACTAAATAAATCATTGGATGGTTTTACTATCTGGCTACATGCCATGTTAATCTTCAATCTACAGTATAAGTAACAATTTGGGGATGTTATTGAAGCCTGTGATAAACCTTTCTCAAGACGCCTATCAGGTGAATGCAACTGGAAAGCATTCCTGCATTTTGTGATCCAAGTAATTCATTTTGTCTAGAGTAGCAATATAACTGACCTGACTTTCAAAATAGCTTAAATCTCTTATTGTCCTGTGTTCAACACATAGAAAGAGTTGTCCAAAAATGTTATCCATAATCCCATCTCCTACAGCAGACACCATAACAGTTCCCACCATCTGAGGTAAGAATGAGCCCATCAACAAAGCGCCCTCGCTAGTTGGCATTCTCAATGAGTTTCAATGTATTTTATGTATGTGAAAAAATTATTCACATGAAATTCCATGCTTCTATTCCCCAATTTATCAGACCATGACATAGTAATAAAAATGTACACTCTTTTCCTATCCATCTAATATGTTATTGAAAATCAATTTTAAATTCCAGATAGTAAAAAAAAGATTGTTAGAATTATAACAAAGTTCACTTTCCTTTCCCTTAGTATTTACAATCCAACAAACCATAACAGTCAAAATGTAAAATTTGTATTAATAAAATTCAATACACAATACAGAAAACATTTAAATGTAGGAAAAATTTAGGAAAATACTACCCCCACCCTCAAAATAGGATTTAGATGTCATTTTGTTTTCTACGTGGAAAGAAAATTTGACCTTGACAAAATAAATTCAATCCGTAAGTTTATCAACGTCATCCAGCCCTTTACTGTAATTTAAGTTAGGAGCTGCAACTTATCCTATACTATCCAGGCACAAAACAGTAAATCAATTTAAACTTAAAAATACATAAGGTATGGTGGCTCAATGGAATGGATTAGGTAAACAATAAATAACAGTAAATGACCAGAGTAATTTAGCATTTGATAAACCCAAAGATCCAAGCACTGGGAGAATAAACATAATTTGACAAAAACTGCTGGGGAAACTGGAAAACAGGATGGTAGAATCCAGGTATAGAACAAATCTCAAATCCTATGTCAAGATAAAGTCAAAATGGATATATGATATAGATATAAAAGGTGATGCCATAAGCAAATTAGGAGAGCATAGAACAGTTTATTTGACAGATCTATGGGTAATGGAAGAATTTAGGACCAAAAAAGATAGAGCATAACAAAATGTTAAATGGTTCATTTTTATTATATCAAATTTAAAAGTTAAAGCACAAGCAAAACCAATACAACCAAAATTAGGAAGCAAAAAGAAAGCTGGGGAGGGGGATTTGCGGTAAGAATGTCTGAGAAAGACCTCATTTCCTACTTAAATATATAGAGAAATTAGTCCATTTTTTAGGACTCCAAATCATTCCCAATTGACATGTGGTCAATGAATATAACAGGCAGTTTTCAGACAAAGAAATCAAAGTTATCTATAGTCATATGAAAAGAAAAATGCTCTAAATCACAATTGATTAGAGAAATGCAAATTGGAGCAACTCTGAGGTACCACCTCACACCCATCAAATTAACTAATATGACAGAGAAGGAACATGATAAATATCTGAGGGGATATAGGAAAACTGGGATACTAATGCACTACTGGTAAGGTTGTGAACTGATCCAATCATTCTGGAAAGTAATCTGAAACTATGTCCAAAGGGCTATAAAACTGTGCATACCCTTTTGATCCAGAAATACCACTAATGAGTCTGTATCCCAAAGAGATCAAATGAAAGGGAAAAGAACCTATTTGCACAAAAATATTCATACCAGTCCTTTTTGTGGTGGTTAAGAACTGGAAATTGATGAGATACCCATTAATTGAGGAATGACTGAACAAGATGTGGTATATGATTGTAATGAAATATTATTGTGCTATAAGAAATAGCAAAGGATGATTTCAGAAAAACCTAGAATTACATAAACTGAGGCAGAGTGAAGTGAGCAGAACCAAGAGAAATTCTACACAATAAGAGAAATATTACATGGTAAACAACTGCTAAGGACTTCGCTATTCTCAGGAACATAATGATCAAAAACAATTCCAAAGGACTCATAATGAAAAATGCTCTCTGCTTCCTGAATACAGACTGAAGCACGCTATTTTTCACTTTTTATCTCTTTTTTTCTTGTTGTGTTCAAGTTTTCTTCAACAAAATGACTGCTATGGCAATGTTTTACATGTTTGCATATGTGTAACCTGTATCAGATGGCTCACCTTCTCAGGAAGGGAAGAGAGGGGAAAGGGAGGGTTAGAATTTGGAA
The DNA here is from genome assembly GCA_028627135.1 of Pseudochirops cupreus. Lineage (NCBI taxonomy): Eukaryota > Metazoa > Chordata > Mammalia > Diprotodontia > Pseudocheiridae > Pseudochirops > Pseudochirops cupreus. The sequence goes on from CM053583.1 coordinate 178,745,413, forward strand.
CTCAAAACTTTAAAAAAAGTTATGTTTAAAATTGTTTTTATATGTAACTGGGAAAAATAAAAATACTATTTAAAAATAATTAATAAGGTGTTGCCTAAATTATCAAACTGAGAAGACTGGTAAATTCTTTTTTTTTTTTTTAATTTTTCTTATTTACTTTTAATTTACAAGATTCAGTTCCACAATCACTTGAGTTTCAGATTTTCTCCCCTCCCTTCCCCCACCCCCCATGGTGGCGTGCAATCATGTATAGGATCTGCAAATACTTTCACATTGTACAATAGTTTGGTCATATAGAAGGGTTGTAACCAATGAGTGATAACTGGGAAAAGAAAAAAGAAAAAAACAAAACAAAACAAAACAAAACCAGACATGAAAGAGAAGGATAATATGTTTTGCTTCAGTCTCCATTTAAACTATAATCTTTCTAGATCTTTCTCTGAGTTTAGGTATCTCCTTCCATCCTGAGGCTTGTAGAGTTGTCTTTAGCTGTGCATTGTTGAGGATAGTCCAGTTTATCAAGGTTGGTCATCATATGTACGATGTGTCTATGATTGTGTACAGGTTTTGCCTGGTTCTGCTCTTCTCACTTAGCATTAGTCCATATAAGCCTCTCCAGGTAATTATGAAGTCCATCTCCTTCCCATTTCTTATAGCACAATAGTATTCCATTACATTCATATACCACAGCTTGTTCAGCCATTCCCCAATTGATGGGCATCCCCTATATTTCCAATTGTTTGCAACCACAAA
>CM053583.1:178746665-178816050 GCA_028627135.1 Pseudochirops cupreus
TCTTCTGGTATTTAAATGAATGCACTATCTATATTTCTTATGTAGAGAGCCTGTTCCATTTTGTGATTAATAACTATATCAGCGTATTTATAGTTACTGTAGGCATTGTGAATACTGCATTGCTGATACACTATGACAAGGCTAGATTTACAGGAAGACTATAATAAAGGCTTGGCTTTAGAAATTATAAATGTGATAGACCATTTCAATAACAAAACAGTATAAAAATTACATGATTTATCAACAGATACAGAAAAAGCTTTTGACAAAATATAACATTGATTTCTCTTAAAAACGCTAAAAATCTTATGAACAAATGAACTATTTCTTAATACGGAAAACATCTGGAACTAAAATAAAGGGTTAGAATCATCTCTAGAGTAAAAACACTAAAGAAGTTTCCAATAAGCTGATGGCTAAAGCCAAGTTACTAATGCTCACTTGTTAGAAGTAATAAAAATAGTAATATAATCATAAAAAATTCTCCAACTAAGCAATAAAGCAGAAATTCTAAAAGTTAAAAAATGAAAGTTGAATCACCAAATTGATAAATGAAACTAGGAAATTTTTTAACATAAATTGATAAATAGCTAATTTGTTTTATAAAAAAAGCCAAATTGTATCAAAAAATGAAAAAGGATATCTCACAACAACTAAAGGGGAAATAAAGGCAGTTAACAAAAACTATTTTACCCAATTAAACCATTTGTGCAAATGTACTTTGCCTAATTACTTATAGTTCCTGAAAAGCATATTCATAAGGACATAGAAAAGGTGATGCATCTGGGGCAGAATCCATAATGTCTTGCAAATACCTTGCCTGGCGTATATAAGCCTTGCGGCCAGCAGTTTTGATGGAGTTCTAATTGGCTGGGGAAGTTTTTCAGTAGGAACACTTACACCTCAGCAATGATACGAATCAGGGCTTGATTTATAGTTCTTTTAGCTGTCTAGATTTAAGAAAGTGTTAATAATACGGATTAAACTTAAAAGTCTGTGTGCATATAATCTTTTTTTTGTTGTTCCTTAAACCTTTCCCAGCAAACCTCTGCACTGCTTTAGAAGCAGTTCAGCAGGAGTGTGGGAGAAGACTTGGGGAATGAAGTCTTCACCAGCCTGGAGACGATGATTAATAATTATGGTAACAATTGTAATAATAAGAACAATGGCGGTAGTCATGATAGTGATGATGATGGTGATGACACCTGGTATTTATGCAGTGTTTTAAATGCATCACAACATCCCTGGGCATATGCCTAGCAGGGCATATTTTGTTAAAGTATGTATATACTTGTTAATATATATACTTTGTTAAAGTAAGTATATACACACATACAATACATACATACACATACATATACATAAACATACATACACATACATACCCTACATATATATACACATATATCTATCTATATCTATCCATCTATCCATCCATCCATCCATCTATCTATCTATCTATGTCTATACAGTCATTTTAGCTAGTGGGACTGAGAAAATATTCAGCATTAGAGGCATCTTCAAAACCATGCTGAACTAATTTCAGATTTAAATCCACACACCTCCCAATAGAAAGGTGGGGGTTTAAGGCAGGCACTCCTTCCTCTTTCATGACACTCTGAAATCACAAAGGGGGATTTTGCCAGTGGGCAATGGCACCATACATGAGGGCATTTTTAAAACATTTAAGTGAAACACAGAGCACAAGTGTCCCATTATGATAACAGGATTTCTTCAGATAACTCCCATACCTTATAGCAATTAGAAAATCCACTTCTACCTCCTTTTCCTGTTAATCATGAGGTTAAACGGTGGCTTGACAGCTATTCTAATGAGTCCACTTTACATGCCATCCCAGCTTGCTTGCTCAGCAACAGTCTCTGCTCTCTGGGGACCCAAGATAAATTCTCAGGGATTACCTTTAAGCTAATCAGGAGACTTTATGGGTTGAAGGTGGATTGGGGCAGTGGGGACAGCAGAGAGAGGCAGGCGTAACAAACTATAATCCTCAGTCTTGTGATCTGGTCAAATTTTCCAAATAGAAGGCTAAAAAAGAGCCCTTTGGGGAGGTGGGGTGTCGGAGAGGATTCAGCATTACTAAGAATATCAGAAGTCTAACTTCAAGGTTAAGCCAGCTGCATTTTCAGATTCCAAGTTGAGTATCAGATGGCCATATGCTTGTACCAAGCTAAAGCTCAGGGATACATGAGCTGCCACAGCTGATGCAATTTGATGTAATTTCAGATTTGCTTGTGTTTTATAAAGCCCTAAGAGCTCTTTGTCTGCTGCCAGGCCCTCATGCTGTGACATCTTGAAGTTTCATTGATTTTAAACGGCAATGATTACAGCAGTTGCTCAGAGACCACTCGGGCATTCCCAAGGTGAGCTTCCTACTAACTGTAACCCTGCTGGGTGGGATGGACCAGGTGTGACCAGAATGAAACAGCACTAGATTGGTGACGATCTATCCACTTTAAATGGTGCTATTCATCTTGGTTTCTCAGGACTCTTTCAACTACAGATGGGAATCACAAAGGGGAATTTTGCTTTCCTGCAAATACAAGAAAGGCAGTGTGGCATATCATATTGGCAAAGGGACAATGAATTTAGAGTTAGAGGATTTAGGTTCACATCTTGCCTCTACTACTTTCTGCCTATGTGACCTCGGACAAGTCACAAGCTCTCTGGGTTTTAGGTTCTTCATTTAAAAAATGAGGGGGTTGGACCAGATTACCAGTTCAAGACCGCTTATCCTAGGACTCATCTAGATTCTGAGTCTAGTGGATATCACCATGTTTTGATGACACTGAGATTCAAAATATTTAATTTTAGTTAATTTAAAAAAAATCATTTTCATCTTTATCTCCCCAGTGCTAACACAGCGCCTGGCACATACTGGGCATTTAACAAACGTTTCTAGATTGACTAATTTTGTTCCCATGAGTCAAAGAATTCTCTCTTCATAGTAAAGTTAGGCAAAAACTAATTTCTTGCCAGCATCATGTAGCTAATTCCTTCTATGTTTCCGGTGCCAGAAAGGAAACAATGTAATAGAGATATTTAAGTTTTAAAATGAACTGTTGTTATACTTTGTAGTTAATTTTCATCATATTTTATGTGATAGCAATAAGTCATCTTGAAATAAATGGGAAGCTGGCATTATTCCTCAAGGTCTATAGACTATTTTTCATTCTCTTACTGGAATTTCAAGAAAATCCTATCTTCCTCAAAATACTAGGAATCCCCAACCATGACAATGTAGCTGATAAGGGGTCCTTTAGCTTCTACATAAAGACCTTTCATGAAGTCTTTCTGTCCTCAGCAACCCATTCCACTTTTGGGGATCATATGTATTAGTAAAGCATATATACGTGACTGTGTGTAATGCCAAGCAAAGGCAACTTCTAAGGTTCGGATTACCAGCATAGTAAACCCCATTTATTCAGCAAACACTCACAGAACAGAAAAAGTCAAAATACAGTGTAACTTGTTCCTTTAGCAAGTTCCCAATTCGATCCAGGTACTACTCCAGCCCTAGACAGTACATTCATTTAGTCAGTCAAAAGTCTCTACTCAAAAGCAGATTAGTCTCCAACCATAAACAAAGTACATTCATTTGGTCAATCACTCAAAGGCTTCCCACCCCTGAATCTCAAAAGGGGCAGGAGAACACAAAAGGCCATCCTCCCTTAAGTTAACGAGGTTAAACTCAGCATTGTATACCCAAGGAAAGGTCTTTCTTTCATCTTTACGGGAGGCAAGCCCTCAGCAATCTCAGTTCCCAGTGAGACAAGGCTCAACAAAGCCATAGCCAGTGTCCTCATCAAGTCACTCTCTGCCTGCAGAACAGTTCCAGAACCCCTGAAAACATCAGCAAGGCCCTCTTCAAGGATTTCTGTAAACATACAACAGGAAAATCCTTCTTTAGGGCTTCTGAACCAACAGCCAGGTTTCAGGACCTCTACAACAGCAGCACTGTCCTTCACCATCAGGTGAATCTGGCAAAACAACATCAAAACAGACATACAAAATACTGGCATCACAGCCATGCCTCCTCAGTCCTTGGCAGTTCCAGGTGGCAGTTCTCAAAGTCCTGGACAGCTCTCACGGGCTCTCAGCTGTCTTTCTCTCAGCAACTCAGGCTCCATGATACTGGATACTGCTCTCTCAAAGTCATTCTAGCCTTCTCTAGGCTTGGGCCTCTCTCCCAATTCACGGCTCCTCCCAGTTCAGCCCTCTCTCTTCACGTCAACAAGTCCATCCCACAAGAGGGTTTCACAAGCTCTGGGTTTTAACACTCAACCCAAAAACCAAGCCAATACAGGGGCATCTCCAAATTCTATTACCAGTACACTGTGACACTTTTTAATTACCTCTCTGGGCTGAAGTGGGCTCATCCACCTGAGCTCTACTAACACTGGCTAACTGAGGTTCTGAGAGGGGGAAGCCACAACAATGCACATCACTCTTAAGCGCCCTGTGTATAACCATCGTGGATGAAATACACTTCTACCATTCATAACTGTAGCTTCTAAGGCCCCACCAGCACTTTCCTTTTAACAAATTAGCTAAGATAATAGAAATAACTTTTCCAAAATATATTTTATTGATAACTTCTAATTCTACACCACCTAAATTTTCTCCTTTCACCTCTTAGAGAGCTATATACCATACCATATGTACTTTTTAAAGAAAAAAAATAGAAAAAACAGCCAATATTTTAAAAAAAATCAGAAGACATTCAATGTTCCACACCCATGGGACTTACCCCCTCTACAAAGGAATGGGGTAAGGGTATGTTCTCATGTCTCTTTTTTAGGGTCATATTCTTTTTTTAGAATTTTTTGGGTTACATTTCAAGTTCTGAACTGCGTCCCTCCCTCCCTCCCCACCCCACACTAGAGAATGCCACCATTTGACACAGATTATATATACACACACATATTTATGTATGCATATGTATACACAGGTGCATATATGTACATGTATATGTATATCTGTGTATACACACATACATATACACACATATGTCTAAAACCATACTGTGCACACTTCTACTTGTCAGTTCTTTCTCTGGAGGTCGACAGCGTCTTCCTTCGTAAGTCCTTGGTAGTTGATTTGAACATAGTTACTCAGAGCTTAGTGGTTCACAGTTATCCTTCAAACAATATTCTTGTTGGTCATGCTTATTCTTTACAATTTTTCAACCTTTGCTTTTAATTGTTTTGATTGTTCTTTCCATTCACACGGTTGTGGTTATTCTGTGTTCTGTTTTCTTTGCTCTGTTTACTTCACTCAGTTTCAGCTCATGTATGTTTTTCCAAAATTCTCTGCATTCATCATGGTCATTATTACTTACAACTCAGCAATATTCCATTACCTGCATTTAGCAGAATTTGTTTATTCATTTCCCCATTGATAGACATCTGCTTTGTTTCTAGTTGGTTCTTTTGTTACCACAAAAATGAATTAACTCTTAATAAGATATCTGCCACAGACAAGGCAAAGCAAGAATAATTAAAACATATTATTCCACCCATAAATTTGGGACACACTCTCGAACCAATGCACACAGTGGCCACAGGGAAGTCCTCAAATTAGATTCTAGGACAAAAAGGATGCCTTGATCATCTCTACTCTGGAGTCAGTCAGTTGATAAACATTTCTCAAGTACCACATGTTCTGGGTACTATACTAAGTTCTGGGGACAAAAAGATAGTCCCTGGCCTTGAGGATCCCACAATCTAATAGTGGAAGGATCAGTTTTTCTCTGATGAAGCAATTTCTCAGTGTTTTTTTTTTCCACATAATTATCTTTGGTCCTGCCTCTTTCAATCAATAAAACTGTCTCAATCAGAAAGAAGGACAACTTTATACTGGGTAACTTCTCATTATATTAAACTTGCATTGGTCTCATTAAAACTTCTGTTAATTGCTTTGTACTTGGGGGCCACAACAGAAAAATTCTAATTTCTCTCTGCATTACAGGATTTGAAATACTTGAGCTCACCTATCACGGAGCCCCAGGGCCTTCTTCAGGTTAAATATCCCAAGTTTCTTCAACTAATACTGATATATGGCTTGGATTCAAAACTTGTCACCATCTTAGCTGACCTCTCCTGGATGCTTTCCAGCTTATTAATGTCCTTCCTAAGCTGCGCTGGCCAGAAATGAGCAGACCATGCCAGCTGAGGGCTGCTGAGGATGGGGAACAATGTCATCTCCTTGTTGTTGGTAGCTGTGCCTTTATTCAGCATAAGATCTCATTAGCTGCCTCTAAATTTGGGCTACGAACATCAAATTGTGGACTCATATTGAGTTTTCACTACAGCAAAACTTTCAAATATTTGTCCAAAATTGCTTTTTAGACTGTTTCATTTTTTACTTTATATCTCCAATATCTAGTTCATGGGTAAGTGTTTACTAAAGGCTTGTGATTGATTGAATAGCAAATATCTGTTTAGCCATATCTGTTCATAGTATGTTTGTGAAATAGATTTCTTGAACCCAAATATAAGACCTTTCATTTATCTCCACTGAATTTCAGCTTATTAGAGTCAGCTCAATATTTATCCGGGGTGGGGAAACTGGTCTCAAGGCCATATGTGGCCCTCTAGGTTCTCGAGTGTGGCACTTTGACTGAGTCCTTTTATTAAAAGGATCTGTTCTCTGAAATCTGGATTCAAAAAACTGCACTCAAGGACCTAGAGGGCCACATGTGGCCTCAATGCTGCAGGCCCTCCACTCCTCTCCTAGATTGTCCAGATCTTTTTCGGATTTTGTCATCCATTGTTTTAAAAGCTATCCCTCTCATTGTTGCATATGTTGTAAATCTCATAAATGTTAAATCTAAGCCTTTTCTCAGGTCAATGGAGTTGTACTTCTTTTTGTTTGTTGTTCATCCTTTATTCTCAAAGAAGATCAGGAAGATGATGTTTTGACTTGCAAGTGAATTGGATTTAAGGGAGACAGAGCTGTGTAAAACCATCAGCCTCACTCTCTCCTCCAGAGTTATCTGGGTCCAGTGGCAGGACATAAGCTGAAACAACTACCTTCTAAGCTGATACCAAACACTTAAGGGCTACTCTTTGGGTTCAGACCTTCAACCAGTTCTGAAAGACATCGAATTTTACTATCTTCATCTAGCCCACATTTCTCTATCTTTTCCACAAGCTGGAGATGCTTTAGCAAATGCTTTGCTAAAATCTAATCAAACTATTTACAACATCTCCTGATCATTAAGCAAAAAGAGAATAGTTTTGTCCCAAATACTATCCTTTACCTTATTCTTCCATTAATAATACAAATCACTGGTAAAATGTAATAGTCTACTTACATCTGCTATGTATTTTTCAGGGTTTTTTTTGTTATTTGAATTACTCATAATTATTTTTTCTTTGCAGATCATGATGTTCATTTAGATATTATGGGGTAGAAAATGAAATTTCAAACTCAAGTACGAGTTTCAGAGGGACATGTGTGAGTTACTATAAATTCTTTACATTTCAAACAACTAAATATAACCAGGAAAGAAATTTTCCTAGCATTCAAACTCTCCCCCTTCCCCCCAAAAGAACATAACTCACATTTATAAATATTTCTTGGGTTTCCCTGCAATGGATCCTGAAATTTTGCACATTTTATTATTAATTTCATTGAGAATCACTCTGTAATAAAATGGATCTAATAGCTTTAACTTCCTTTGTTAGTCTATGATTTTATATATATATATATATATATATATATATATAAAACACTTGTTAAAATAAATTTAAAGCCTTTTATTTTTTAATAAAAATGATACATTTGAGACTGTTTTTTTTCAATTGGGAGTTAGTTTTCACCACTGTGCTAAGGCCAGCAGTTTATATTTATTTGACACCCGTGAAAAATTAGTCTTGATTATTAATTTCATGACTTGCGTGAGAACTACTGCTTTAGGCAGGGGACTAGGAACATGAGTCTTAGCTTTGCTGACAATTTGTACTGAAAACCACAAACAATGCCTGATCCTTCTTACACAAAATAATGGAATGGATAATAGTGTACAGTATTAGCATTCCTGCTTTATTCATAGAAGTACTGTGCACTTTAGGGAGATTTCCCCAAGAATACAAGAAGATAGGCTCCAAAACATATACATAATCTCAACAATTTTCATAGATTTCCATAGATTCTACACAGAATCCAATGTACTTAAGGGAAGAAGTCACAAGATTAAGGATTATAACCATCCAAAGCTAAATTCTGATGACTTTTATAGCTTGTCTTTCTTTTTCTACGAGTCCCTCGGCTTCAGCAGGCCAAACTTAAGCTTAGGCAACAAAAGCTGATTATATTTTTAAAACAGCTGTCTCTCATCTCTACAGACATCTTACCATGTTGATAGGACCTGGGAAAGACACAGGATTTACCGTCTTCTTGAAATTCTTTCTATTTTCCTTTTTTGACAAAGAGCTATTCAGAAAGTTCTCTCAGATATGTCTATGTATATAATCTAAAGGATTATTTACTCCAGCACAATCATTTATTGTATTTGTTAAGTTGCTTATTTGCCATTTATTTTAATGTTTCAGTAAAATAAACATTTATTAGTGGATAAACATTCATCACATGCTTACCATGTACCAGCCACTATGCTATGAGCTGTTATTTATTGACTTCATTTAAATACAATTATTTGTTTACTACAATAAAACCTTGACTCCTTCTAGAGAAGTTTTCCAGTTAGTTAGACATTTAAATACTAATTTAAAATACTTTTAAAATTACTAAATTTAAATATCTTTACAACACTAAACCCTTATTACTTTATGTCAGACGTTTTTAAAGGAATATCAAAGGGCACTCCGGTCTCTGGATGTCCCTTCCAGTGATATAATTCCAAGACTATTTCTATCCATGCGTGTCCATCCTATGTAACTCATGCTCTGACTTTCCCATAAGTTCGCCACATTGGATCCTCCCAATGTGCTGTGGGCCTTCCTCTCTTTCTAAAATTTATTGCATTCATTCCTGTCTTGGAGAGTATATTGAACACAATTTCACCTTTGTTCAATGATTGAGGGTCACCATTTTGAGCATCAGTTTTTGTGATTTATTGTGTCATTCTGCAGGTATAGATGTAGTCAAATACAGATGGATTCTTACTAACCTCTCCTTACCTGTACAGTTTTTTATCCCCTTCACCACTATTAACTGCCACCATTACCTTAGCTGTAGTTTCTGATTTCCATCACTCTCTATGGGCTGCAATTGATTGGCTTTTCACCAGTGACGATGCCTATAATAAGCCAGTCCTTTATATGAAGCCAGTAAAGCACATATAAAACAACAGAATCTATAGACCATCAGAGCTGAAATGACCTTAGAGATAATTTAGTCCATTTTACAGAAGAAAGTGACACCTAGGGAGACCCAGTAGCTTATTTGATCAAGGCTGTATAGGTAATGACTGGAGTCAGAGCTTCCTGATTCTCAGTTCGAAAATCTCTCTATTACAAAGAGAAGAAAATAGAAAACTGGAAATAATGAAGGAAGAGAGTGATACAAGATGATGTAGAAGAATGTAAACTCCTTGAGAGCTGGGACCATTTTTCCTTTTATCCAGGGTCTTACCAAATGGAGATTTGGTAAATGTTTGTAGATGCATTAAATTGTTGAATCCCCATAGCTTTTTCATATGGGCCTATGATACTTTTTCTCCCATGATTCTTGGCTTTCAAAGAAGCTTTCTAATTAAGCTTCTTTTTTTCAAATCAATTCTCAATCTAGAGCAGCGGTTCTCAACCTGTGGGTGGCAACCCTTTTGGGGGTCAAATGACCCTTTCACAGGGGTCACCTAGGTTCTCAACCTGTGGGTGGCAACCCTTTTGGGGGTCAAATGACCCTTTCACAGGGCTCACCTAAGACCATTGGAAAATACATATTTCCGATGGTCTTAGGAACCGAGACACCACTCCTCTATCCATCTCCAGGCAGGTCTGCCCACATGCAGATATGCCCACATACAAGTATTAAAGGGTCGTGGCATTAGGAAGGTTGAGAACCACTGATCTAGAGGAAGTGGATAAGAGGAGGTCAGGTCATAACCAGGAATCTCCTCTTTGTGAGTTCAAATCTGGCTTCAGATACTTATAAGCTGTGTGGCCCTGGCCAAGTCATTTCACTGTTTGCCTTAATTCCTCATTTAAAAAATGAGCTAGAGAAAGAAATGACAAATCATTCCATTATCTTTGGAAAAAAAAAACTCCAAATGGGCTCACAAAAAGTTGTACATGACTCAAAGGAGTTAATAAACAACAACAAAAAAGTGAGAATCATTCCTATACCTCTTAATTCTAGATAAATACTTACATAATTTCAAAGGGCATAGGAGAGTCAGTTGCAAAAATAATTAGGACTATGTTTTATAGTCAAGTTGACCAGTTTCTTGAAAATGCTATGTTTCTATGTCAGTTTAATTCACTGAAACATGAACTGATTGATCATTTATTATATGCTAGACAGTGCTTTGTCATCATTGCCAGCTTACATCAAATTTTCCCATTGTTCTATATGAAGCCTCTCCTGATACTAACTGCTAGTACCCTCATCCTTAATCTGCAATTTATTTAACTACTTTTAATGTATTTTTATATTGATTCTGTCCAATAAATATTACACAAATATATTTTGTTCTCATTCTACTGGTTTTGTTCTAAATTCTCCTACAATTGTTGGCCTTTATTGCCTCTTCCCCAACTCTTATAATCACATCAACATGGGCATTTTGTCTAAACATCTGGTACAGCTGTATATGACATTGAGAAAGTAGGTCAGCCTGTGCTCCAAACCCCAAGCCCAATTTTAGTTCATCTTCACAGGAACCTATTATAACACTGAACAAAACCAGTAAATGCATAAACTTGGTTTATTCATCTCTATATTGAAGACTATGTATCAAGATTTGGACTCTTCCTTGACCTTCAATCCCAAATCATCAATTGTCTCCTGGACATTTTAAACCAGTTGCCCCAGAGATATCACCAGTTTAATAAAATCAAAACAGAATTCACTATCTCCTCCCCATCAAACCCACCTCTCTTCCAAATGTCTCTACTTCTGCTGAAGACATCACCATTCTTCTAGCCTTACACCTTTGTAAACTCAGGGCTATCCTTGACTCCTCTCTTCCTCACTGTATGCAGGTGTCAAATTCAGCCATTTCCTCTTTCACAGCCTCTCTCAGAAATGACTCTGATGCTCCATCCACATAGAAACCACCTTTATTAAAGCTCTCCTTATCCCATCAGGATCATTCCAATGACCTCCTAATTGGTTTCCTCTCACTTCAGTCTGTTCTCTACATTGTTACCAAAGTGATTTTCCTTAAGTGTAGATTCTGACCATGACATTTTTTCCACTGATCAATTCCAATTAGCTCTTAGATAAAATATAAGTTCTTCTGTTTAGCTTTTAAAATCCTCCCTAAATTTGCCTCAACCTACCTTTCCAGCTGCCCAACTTTATTCTTCTGTGCTCTGCTATCCAGTCAAACTGACCTTTTCTTTGTTCTTCAACTAGGACTCATTTCCCATCTCTGTGCCCCCCATACTTGGTATATATTCTCTCCTTACTGGGGCCTCAGAGAATCCCTCTCTCCCTTCAAGATGCAACTCCAAGCACCATGTTCTACATGAAGCCCCTCTTGATACCAAATACTAGTACCCTCCTTCTCAAACTGGTTTTTATTTAACTACTCTGAATGTATTTTACATTTATTCTGCATACATACATGTATTACATAAATATGTACACATGTGTATGTATATATGTGCATGTTTATTATTACACACTTGTCATATGTCCTGAATTGACTTTACATTAATACTATATATGTATAATACGTGCACAAATATGTATACGCATATATGTATATGTATGTGTGTATATATCTATGCATCTGTATACATTTGCTGTCCTCTTTCTTGTACAGCGGGTCTCAACCTGTGGGTTGCAACTCCTTTGGGGGTCGAACGAACCTTTCACGGGGGTCACAGGGGTCACCTAAGACCATCAGAAAACACATATTTCTGATGGTCTTAGGAACTGAGACACCACTCCTCTATCCGTCTCCAAGCGGGTCCACCCACATACGAGTATTAAATGGTCGCCACATTAGGAAGGTTGAGAACCACTGTATTAGAGGATAAGCTTCTTGAGAGTAGAAATTGTTCTACTCATTGTATCTGTAACCCTACCACTTATCACAGTGACAGGCACACAGTAGGCACTCAGTAAATGTGTGTTGATTGACACTCTTTCACCTTCATACTCTCTTATAATCATTCCTATCCTTTATTGTCTTTTCAGCCCTGGCCACCACCAGGTCTCTGCACTGGGGTCATGAGGAATGTATGCTCCTAGCTAACTGGGGCATATTATTATCTATATTATGCTGCAGTATTCTGGGTAGCCTGAACAAATTTGTATTCATAGCAGCCTGGGACAGTGGGAAAAAACCAGAAGAACTAGTTACAAATCCTGACTGATGTTGACTACCTGTATGGAGATAGTCACCTGACCTTTCTGTACCTTGGAAAATGAAAGGGCTGTCTTCTCTAGTCTCTTCCAGCTCCGAATATATGATCCTAAAGCAATTTTATCTATTGCCGTTATTCAATATGCTTTTTACTAACAATCTTACCCCACTCCCCTATTTCTTGCAATTTATAATCTGAACACTCATCTTAATAATAAAACCCTCTATAGGTCTAATATGTCCTTATTGGGTCTTTTTAAATTACTAAAATGCATACCTACTTGCTGTGGGAGTTCCTTGAAAGAGTACTGACCCCACCTCTCATATCCCCCACCCCCAAAAAGCAGCTCAAAGTTATCTAATTTATCTAGACTTTCACGATCTTTGAGGCCACACTAGGGAGAATGTTGCCTATTTAAAAATCACCATCTTTTCCAAGTCACATTTGTACTGAAATTTATATATAAGAATACTTATGTATGTTTATTTTTTCTTCTGTTAACCACTTTTTTATATTTCTTAGAAACGAGAAGGCAAAGAATGAAGTGGCAACGTAGACACAAGGTAACATCATTTACCAAGTTTACTTAGCTTCTGGAATACGAGAGTCGATTGTATTCTGTGGTTATAAGATGAAATGGTGTGGGGGGGGAAGACTTTCCATCAAATATTTTTATTCAGTGTTAAATCAGAGAAGGAAAGATCAATGATATATGTAAAGACAGACAGAAATAGCTATCTGTGTTGCTTCTGTAATAGGAAAAATTCAGAGAAAGAAAAGAATCAGATCTCTTGAAAGAACAGGTTTTCTATCTCAATGTTGAAAGAACAATTATGTTTCTTTGAGCAGCTGTTAGAGAGCATCATCAAAATTAAATGACTTCTTTGTAAAAAAAAAAAAAGAACTTTCAGTTTGCTTCTAGTAATAAGACGGGGCAAGCTTGGAACACGTCTGTGGAAAGAATGAAAGAAAACCAATTGAGTATGGGGTCAACTGTATTCCAGAATATGAGCAGAAATTTTTCCCTGTCTTATTAAATTTATTTTCCATTATTACAAAAAACTCCAAATTCTGTGATTAATTTTTTCAGCCTTAAAGCATTCTCTTTAATAGCTGAAGATCCTAGTTATATGTGCTTTTGGTATATCATCCGAATTCTCTTGTTTTAACTAGGGGTTCTCAAAGTCGGTAAAATACATAAGTCTTGCAATCGTTATTTAAGTGAACCACCATCATGGATTTGGGGACAGAAAGGACCTAGAATAAAGTTTAGACTCTAGACTAATCATGTTACTGATGAGAAAATGATGGCCCAGAGAAGGTGGCTTGCTCAAGGCCACAAGGGCACAGTGGCATTTTTAGGATTCACACTCAGGTTCCCTGACTTCAAATTCATCATTCTTTCTACTACACCACGACGGGTTGCATTGCTCAAGTAAAAATTTCTGATAGGGAAAAAATGAAAAACAAACAAACAAACAAACCAAAACATGGCCTTCAACTGGGCTGATCCCTGACCCCATATTTTTAGGGAGAGGTTTCATGAGAGGGAGGTCCTGAGGGAAGGGAAGGCAGGGCCCCTAAGAAATATTGGAGAACCATTGATTTAAATCTGTAAGTTAGAGATCCCTAGTAAGAAAATCCTGATTCACTGTTGTGTTAGTGTCTCTCTCTCTCTTTCTTTCTGTCTCTCTGCCTCTCTCTTTGATACACAGGCCTGCTACAAATAGCTTCAGATGTTCTATAGGGAACTCTTCTTTGTACCTGGAGTCACAGGTCCATACAGATGGCTTTCCATTGCTCATGGCATTCCTCTTGTACAATTCCCAAAGTGCAAGGGAAATTGAATTAATTATGGTTTATTTATGTTTATTTATATTGTTTTATGATTAGAAATCACCTTGCATACATGATCACCTCTGGTGCCCAAAAACCTGAGTTAGGTAGTATCACAGTCCCACTTGAGAGAGAAAGGTGGGGATGTACGTGCCCAGGGTATCATCATGGCAGAGAATTAAGTTGTCTTTGCAGGGTGCCCTACTGAATTAGACCAGAGGCCTTACCCATCTGTATTCATCAATATTTCCTTTCAGTATGGATTTGGCATAACCAATAATTTGAATTTCCCACATTTACCATATGGAATCTTTTCTAGAGTGAATTCTCTAATACCTTGTGGTCTACAAGATATATCCCTCACATTTATTGTATTCATAGGATTTATTTCCTATATGATTGAAATGACATTCACTAGAAAATGTGTTGTGACTAAAGCTTTCCTAAACTCTTCTTTCTATTATTTTGACACAACAGACATTCTCAATGTCCCTCACTCTGAACACAGGCATGCCTACATACCACATTTTCCCAAAACAACATAATAATATAATCTTGAGTATACATTATTGAGGTGGGGCAGAGCCAAGATGGCAGAGTAAAGGCAGTGACTCACCTAAGCACTCCTCTAAATCCCCATCTAAACAACTTTAATATAATGCCTCAAAATAAATTTTGGAGTGGCAGGAGATACAAAAAGAGGGTGAAACAATTTCCAATATAAGACAACTTAGAAAGTTGTTAGGAAAATTTTGTCTCACCAGGGTGAGAATAGAGTGTAATTCAGTGCCGGTTGCACCATAGAAATCCAGCAGCAGCCCTTGTGGGGTGACTGAATCAGTTTCCAGAGCTCTCAACCCACAGATGGTAAAGGGGTAAAACAGCTGAGCAGTAGGAGCATACAGGGGACTCTTTGGTGGCACTGGGTGCATAACTCTGTTGCATTGCCCATACTCAGTTTGGGGTCACAATCTCAGAGTGAGGAGAAAAACTAGCATCTAAGAGTGAGTAGCTGCAGAGGAGCTGGGACCCTGGTCACAGTTCCAGGGCAGAAAAGATTGTCTATGATTGTTTACAGAATGGAGGCCACCTCTTCTCAGATAATAGCATCTTGGAAGAATTGAAAACATACAGATCCCCCTCCAGAGCAAGCTCTAAAAACATCAGAATGAAAAATCTAAAGCCCAGGATATTGTCTCTTCCTCAACAGGAACATCAACCAACCATAACATAAAGTTAAAAGACAAAAAAAGGTTAAAAAATGAGCAAAGCACATTATAAAGAACATGGCCACAGAAAGTTATTGTAATGACAGGGGAAAAAACTCAGAAGACAACAAAGTCAAAATTTCTACATCCAAAGACTTAAAGAAAAATGTGAATTGATATTAGGTCCACAAAGAATTCCTGTATCAGCTCAAAAGGATTTTAAAAATCAAATAAGGAAAGTAGAGGAGAAAATGGAAAAAGAAATGAGAGTGATGCAAGAAAATAATGAAAAAAGAGTCAACAGCTTGTTAAATGAAACACACACAAAAAAAATACTGAAGAAAATAACAACCTTAAAAAAATAGAATAACCCAAAGAGTAAAAAAATGAGCCAAAAAAAATTCACTGAAGAGAACTCCTTAAAAAGCACAATTGGCCAAATAGAAAAGGAGGTACTCAATAAAATAATTTCTTAAAAGCTTCAATAGGTAAATGGAAGCTAATGATTTCATAAAACATCAAGAAACAATAAAGGAAAGGCAAAAGAATGAAAAAATGGAAGAAAATGTGAATTATCTTAAAAATCAAATTACCCAAAAAATACATTAAGGAGAGATAATTTAAGAGTTATTGGAAAACCTGGAAGCCATGAGGCAAACAAGAGCCTAGACATCATCTGTCAAGAAGTTTTGAAAGAGAACTGCCCTAATGTCCTAGAACCAGAAGGTAAAATAGAAATGGAAAGAATCTACCAATCAGCTCCTGAAAGAGATCCCAAAATTAAAACTCCTGAGAATATTATAGCCAAATTTCAGAGCTCCCAGGCCAAGAAAATATTGCAAGCATCCAGAAAGAAACAATTCAAATATTGTGGATCTATAGCCAGGATAATATAAGATTTGGAAGCTTCTACATTAAAGTATCAAAGGAGTTAGAATATTATATCCTAGAAGACAAAAGTGCTAGAATTACGACCAAGAATCACTTAACCAGGAAAATGAAAAGACCAGAGATAAATAGAAAATTTGACTATCAAATATAACTCAAGAGAAGCACAAAAAGGTAAACAGGAAAGACAAATCATAAGGGATTTAATAAGGTTAAACTGTTTATATACCTTCATGGGAAGATTATGCTTGCAACTTCTATGAACTTGACCATCATTAGAGCAGCTGAAAAAGTTTTTACAGTGGAGGAGAATATTATAGGAATGGCAGACAACACTTGATCTTTACTCTCATCAGTATTGGTTCAAAGATGGAATAACAGACACAAACAGCTGGGTTTAGAAATCTGTTTTACCCTACCTGATAAGTAGGAGGGAAAGGAGATAAGAAAGGGTATAGGTAGGAGCTGATAGAAGAGATGGCATATTGAGGAAAGTGGTGGTGAGAAGTAAACCACTTTTGAAGAGGGACAGGGAGAAAGGAGAGAGAGAAAGAAAAATATAAGCAGGGGAGAGAGTTAATAGAATGGCAGGAAATACACAATAATTATAAATATGAATTTTTTTTACAAGTTCCTCTGATAAAGGCCTCATTTTTCAAATTTATAGCAGACTGAGTCAACATTTTAAGAATGCAAGTCATACCACAACTGATAAATTGTCAAAGGATATGAACAGTTTTCAGATGAAGAGACCAAGCTCTCTGTAGTCCAATGAGGGAAATTGCTCTGAACTGCTATTAATTAGAGAAATGTGAATTAAAAGAACTCTGAGGTACCATCTCACACCTATCAGACTGGCTAATATAACAGAAAAAGAAAGTGATAATTGTTAAAAGGGATATGGAAAAATTGGAACACTGGTAAAGTTGTGAACTAATCCAACGATTCTGGAGGGCAATCTGGAATTATGCCCAAAGGGCTACAAAACTGTGCATACCCTTTGACCCAGCAATACCACTACTAGGTCTGTATCCCAAAGAGATAAAAAAAGAAATAAGGAAAAGGACCTACACATAGAAAAGTACTCATAGCAGCTCTTTTTGTGTTGGCAAAGAACTGGAAACTGATGGGATGCTCATCAGTTGGGGAATGACAGAACAAGTTGTGATATGATTGTGACAGAAAGTTATTGTGCTATATAAAATGATGAGCAGAATTCTTTCAGAAAAAAAAACTGAGAAAGACTTACTTTAATTGATGCAAAGTAAAGTTAGCAGATCCATGAGAATATTGTACAAAGTAACAGCAATATTGTACAATCATCAACTCTGAATGACTTAGCTATTCTCAGCAATACAATGATCCAAGACAATTCCTAAGGTCTTATGATTTTAAAATATTATCCATCACCAGAGGAAAAAACTGACAGAGACTAAATGAAGATAGAAACATACTTTTAAAAAACACTTTCTTTAATTTTCTTTTCTTGGCTGTGTTTTCTTTCACAACATGGTTAATATGGGAATACTTTTTTTTTTTATCATATTGCTTGCCTTCTCAATGAGGAGAGAAAAATGGAAGGCATGAAAAGAATTTCCAACTCAAGATTTTTTTAAAAAAAAAGCATGTTAAAATTGTTTTTACATATAATTGCAAAAAATTATACATATATGTGTGTGTGTGTGTGTGTGTGTGTGTGTGGGTG
Organism: Pseudochirops cupreus; assembly: GCA_028627135.1. Taxonomy (NCBI): domain Eukaryota; kingdom Metazoa; phylum Chordata; class Mammalia; order Diprotodontia; family Pseudocheiridae; genus Pseudochirops; species Pseudochirops cupreus. The sequence continues at coordinate 178,764,827 of CM053583.1, forward strand.
TGTGGGTGTGTGTGTGACTTAGAATATGATATCCCAGAAGGCAAAGGTGCTAGAATTACAACCAAGAATCACCTAACCAGGAAAATGAAAAGATCAGAGATAAATAGAAAATTTGACTATCAAATATACCTTAAGAGAAGCACAAAAAGGTAAACAGGAAAGACAAATCATAAGGGATTTAATGAGGTTAAACTGTTTATATACCTTCATGGGAAGATTATGCTTGTAACTCCTATGAACTTGACCATGATTAGAGCAGCTGAAAAAGTTTTTACAGCATTTTTCACTTTTAAGTTTACTGATTTTGAAAAGAAAGAAAAAAGAAAAGAAAAGAAAGGAAAGATGTATGCTGATGGTCTAGTGCCAACATAAACCCTGTATTTATCCTGAACTGTGTTGACCTTCAGTGCTATATTTATTTATATTACTTTATCTTGTAATCCTTCTCTTTGTCTCATTGCATGCAAATTTCGTGTTTCTCTGAATTCTTCATTTATTGTCATTTTTTGTGGTGTAAAAATATTCAATTCTATTAATGAATTGAAATATACAGTCATTTCCAAGGTATCAGACACATTTGTTTTTATTTTACCACTAATAATGCTTCTTTCAATATTCTTATGCATTAATATTTTCTAAGTAAATATTGGTCATTGAATTGAATTTCCTTTTTCTTGTTAATTATATCTCTTTGGGTTACAAACCTAGCAGTGGGAACTCTGTGTCAAAATTCATGAATAATTTTAAATATTTTCTTTCATTATTCCAAATTATTTTGCAGAAAATTTACACTCAATCATAACTTTTCCAGCACTGAATGATCTTTCCCTAGATCAAGATGCTAAAATTTGCCACTTTTTCCTAATCTCAAGAAGGAGAGAGGCATTTTCATTCATGTTACTCTGATTGTTAGTGATTATAGAAATTTGTTTTCATCGAATTTTATTTTCGATAGCTTGCATTTTTCCTTTGAAAATACTTTGTTCACACTCCTTGCTTATCTGTTGGGGAATGGCTCTCAATCACATATTAGAGATTTGTGTCAGTTCCCTACAGATCTCAGGTACCAGCAATAATTAAAGGTTACAACTGTTTTTTTTTCTTTCATCAAATCTTGTTATATCTTTTTTAAAAAGTCTACCATACATTTTTCAAAGTTTAACATAATATAGGCCCAGCATCACACGTCCTGGGGTATAGGTGTGTGTGTGTGTGTGTGTGTGTGTGTGAGTGTACGAAAGAAGGTTGTAGGGAAGTCCTTCAGTCTGCCACCTATTTATTCTTTCTGGGAAGACGAGGCTGCACCTCAGGAGACAGAAACAGTTTTCACGTGTTCACATGCCCAGGACCCTTTGCCAAACAAGTTGGACGAAGACATCAGGGGCCTTTGGAGGTTTAAAGTCTGAGAAACAATAGCACAGTTATCTTAACAAGATGAGCTGCCATTTGTCTGGTCTGTTCTTCAGCGCAATTCCAAAGAACTGCGACTCTGCCCATGAAATACAAAGACAAGAAGACATAATTCCTTCAGTTAGTCAGCCAGATAGTTCTGAAGTTCATGCTATAGGCCTGCTTACTGGAGTGATGAAATAGCCAAAGATAAATGCCAAGTCCATGGAGAGGGATAAAACAGGAATTTCAAAAGGAAAAGACGGCACCAACACCTGGGGGCACTGGGAAAGGTCTGGAGTCGAATGGGATGCCTGAGCTAGGTCTCGAAAAAGCTAAGGTGAGGAGGAAGTCGATTCTTAGCATGGGGGGGAGGAGGACCACCTGTGCCAAGGTGCAGAGGTTTGAGACAGACTGGCCTGCACGAGGAAGAGCTGGCAGACCAGTCTGACTGGAACAGAGAACATGGAAAGAGGGTTAATTTTTGAAAACCTGGAAATATCAATGGAAGCCATCTTGTAAAAGGATTTAAATGCCTGTCCGAGGATTCTGTATTTTATTCCAAAGGAAATAAAGTCATCACTGAAGATTTTTTGGTCATGGAGTGACATGGTTAGCTCTGCATTTTGAAAATATCAATTTGGCTACGTGCGGAGGTTGGATTCCAACAGGGACACAAGTGAAGCCAAAACCACAATTTGGAGGTGATTTCAATATTCAACACAAAATGGTGATGAGGGTCTGCACTAGGGCAGAGGCTGGAGGAGGTGAATGGAGATGTGGCACATAAAGGAAGTTATGGAGGCAGAATTGACAAGATATGGCAACTGATGGGGTATGGGGACTCAGGAATATAAAAAAGTTAAGATTGACACCAAATTTACCACACTAGGGTAGGGTGACAATGCTCCTTATTAAACATAGAGAAGTTGAGAGGACTGATTTTATACACACACACACAAACACTCACACATTTCATATGTACATATATGTGTCTATATATATATATACATATATATATACACACACATGTGTATACACACATAAATGTACGTACATTTATACACAGACATATATACACATATATAAATATATATAGAGAGAGAGAATATGAGAGATAGAAATACATTAGAAAAGATTATTAGAAAAAATAACTGAACTCTGGAAAAATGATGAGATCACCAAGAGAGAGGCTGGTAAGTGGACAGAGAGGAAGCCCAGGACAATGCATTGGAGGATGGCTGCATTTCATATGGTCATTCAATGGAATAATCAGGAAGGAACGATAGGATCAAGCGTCACCGAGCTAATGTCCATGAAGAGGACATGGTCAACAGTGACAGTGCTGCACAGTATCAAGCAGCATGAGGGGAGAGTCACTGAATTTAGAAAATAAAATGTGTTTATTTGTTTTCCTTGGTTATAGATATATGTTACAAGGGAAGACTTCTATGGAGGATGGGAATTGATTGGTAGTGATAGTGACACCAAGAGAAAGTAACGTCAATGAAAGATTTAAAAATACACAGAAAAGAGCAAAGGATGATCACAGGGCACAAAGACAAGCATAAAAGTTTTTGTTACTGCCCTATTAAGTGTAATAATTCTTTAAAATTATATTATGGGGCTGCTAGGTGGCGCAGTGAATAGAGCACTAGCCCTGGAGTCAGGAGGACCTGAGTTCAAATGTGACCCCAGACACTTAACACAAAAACTAGTTGTATGACCTTGCAGCAAGTTATTTAACCCCAATTGCCCTCTAAAAAGAAAAAAAATAATAAAATTATATTACAATTTCACGTACAATACTCTTTTGTTCTCTGAATATTAAAATGCTTGTGTTTATTGAGACCCTAATTTAAAAACTATACTACTCAATAAAAAAGAGCTGATAAGAAACCTTTACTCAATCTAGATAGTGTTGCAGTTTAGCAGTGGAGTAAGAAGGAAAAAAAAGAACATTTTAGGCCTAGATTCTGAATTTCTTGAGAAAGGAAAGAGAAGGTCCACGAGGTTAGACAATCACTGGGATAATATTTGGAAAGTTTGCTGACTTATTAGTGGGATGAAACTCAATTAATTTGCTAAGCAACAGTGGGAAAGGCACAGTTTGGGAATAAGTGAGGTACTTCTAATAAATCTAATGTGCATTTGGTATCTGAGAAAAAGTCCCTTTGAGATAGTGACCAGAGATTTAATGTTTTCTGCTTTGAATGAAGCCTCCATTTGCCCATGTGGAGAGAAAGGGTGCAAAGAGATTCAAGAGAAAGGCCAGTTGGCTGTCAATAGTGGAAGCATTCTGGAGGGCAGTATGGGATCTGGCTGAAGAAGACAGGGATGAGTTACCGAGAAGGGAAGAGGATCTGTGTCTTAGTCACTGTCTCTGAATCATAGGGATTAGAGCAGTTGGAAGCTGGAATTTGCCAACTATAATATTAGGGATGACCAGCAAATAAAGATCATCTATTCTAGGGTCATGGGATGACTAAATATGGAGTGGATATAGGCCCTGACTGCTTCTGAATCCCAGAGGCTCAGGATTTCTTAGAGTTCTAAGACCCTGGTATCCAAAATGGTACAAAGTGCCAATTAGGCCCTTGAAAGCTGGGTCATATTTACACACATCTGCATAGACCATCATGGTGATCATGTAGGAGAAAAGGAGGGGATGGATCAGGCACACCCAGGATATCCCTGCACAGGGCACAGAAACTAAGCTCCTTATCTCTGAGTTGCTGAAAATAAAATTCCCTTTGACACCTCTGGTGTGCTTGGATCTCTGATAACCAAGGGTCCCTATTAAAGCAAGACCTGAATCCCTACTGCTCCCAGGACCTAGAGGCTAAGACTTGAGATAGAATGTTGAGAGATGCCAATCTAGGAGTCTAGGGGCTTAGACCTGCAGTGAGTGTAAGAGCCCTGACCTAGTTCCAGCAAACCTGCATAGGGCTATTGCATATTAACTCACTTAACACTCGCCATTTCTAAGACACTGGCTTTCTTGGTGTTTCTCAGACTCAGCATTCATTCCATCTTCCACTGCCCTGCTTTTGAAGCTTTTCCTGATTGCTTTGGTTGATCGTACCCTTTGTTTTCTTAAATAAATGTGTGTGTGTGTATGTATGTATGTATATATGTATGTAGATATATATGCACACATATACATACATACATACACACACACACATATATATATATGTACTTGTGTTTATGTATTTTTATCCAAAGTAGAACATAAGCTTCTGAATAAAGGATAATTTTTTGTTATATTTTTGTATTCCCAAAGGACACAAAAGAGGCAGCTAGGCTGTACAATGGGCAAGGGATTAGGAAGAGCAGAGTTCAAATCAGCCTTGGCCACTTTCTAGTTGTGTGACTCTAGGCAAGTCACTAAACTTTGCCCTCTGTCTGACTCAGTCTCCTCAATTGTAAAACAGGAACAATAATAGAATCAAAGGCCCAGGGATGTTGTGAAGATGGAATGAGATATTTGTAATGCACAGGGCCTGGCACAAAGGGGGTACTCAGTAAATGTTTGTTTTCTTCCTTTCCCAGCCCTCTAAATACAGAAGGTGCTTAATAGATGCTTAGTGGGCTGAATTAGATTGGAAGCTACTAAATGACAAGGGCGAACTATTCTTCCCCCAAGTTCTGGTGACCCAGAGTTTCTCTCTACCTCCACCCAACCCCTAACAGAAGATGACTTTCCTCATTGAAAAAAAATTCCTAGTGTAACTCTGGATATGAAACAATTTTCAAAAGAAGGAAGACAAATGATCAATAATAAATGGAGAAATGTTTCAAATCACTAAGAACAATGTAAATTAGATGACACAGAATGGAAATAGTTGTATTGGAGGAGATTCGTAAAGAGGAGCTCACAGGCACGGCTACAGAAGAGACAACTTGGCCCAGCCGTCCTGGGGAACAAGTAAGAACGGCGTGGGCAAAGGTGAGATCAAGTCCATAGGCTGTGACTGGCATAGGTAACAAAGTAAAAAAAAAAAACAAATACCAAGACGGGTTTAGAAGAATCTACATCAAGAAAAGAGTATAGAGTTTCTCAATTATAACGGTAACCTTGGAGACAGGCCCTTTGGCTGAATGATGAGGCCCAAAGTCATTTACAAAAGGTTGAGAAGTAAGTATAAGGAGAAGGTGCTGGTTAAGTTGTTTGTTTGGTTGGTTTTTTCCCCTAGGAGTTTGGCAGTGACAGGAAGAAGTGATTTAAGAGGTAGTTTCTTATTCTAACTAGTCTTACAAAATAGGGGCTGGTTAGGCCACGAGCACAGAATGGGGACACTTGCTTCCACTCACCTGTCTCTCCCCTCTACCAGCACCATCCCTGTCTACTTGTAGGTGCTCCCCTGGGACCTCATCTCCCTTCTGGAGCTGATGCTGGCAGAGGGCTGGGGGAGGGAACAAAAGGATGAGTGCCTCCACCAAGAGCTGGCCCACCAACCCAACCTATGCTGAGGAGGGTATCACTCTGCTTGGAGTGGTAGGAAGGGGCTGTCAGAAAGGGATGAATCACCGTAGGCTCTTGTGGGGCAGGTACCCAAAGTTTCTGAAGGAAACTTTCTGAGAAGCAACCTTCTACACTTGGAGAGGCTCAGTTACAGGGGCCATGGGTCCAGATTTCCCCAAAGTGAGGTGCTAGAACCTTATGGCAGCACACAGTATTCCCTATAACATACAGTAAGGAGATAAACAGAGTCCACAGGTCCTCTGGCACGTGCCTCCTATAGGGTTGGAGTGAAGGGGCAGCCAGGCAGAGCTAGTGCCTGCAGGGGCCCTGCTAGGCCCAGGCTATGCTGACTCTATTCTTCCTTATTCCTCTCTAGCAGTTGAGGCTTAAATGGGAAGTGCCCAGAGTATCAAAGACATTCAGGGGGCCCGAGTAAAGAATAATGAAGGGAGAGTGAGTGGTAGTGGATTTGACTTTCTCAGCCCAGATGGGGCCTGGAATGGATGTGGTCCTACTCCTCTCCCCTCATGTGGCCTTCCCGGGTTTGTAGGCAGTGCCTTCCCTAGGAACTCTAGGGTTAATCGGGCACCTTCTACTTTAGGACCTTCTGGGAAAGAGCCCCACTTGCCCAGCCCTCTGCTGCTTCTGGATCTCTTTGAGCAATTCTTCTGCCTCACTTTAGAAGGCAACATTCATCTTCTTTCAAGAATGGCCAGTTAGTTTTAAAAGCACCTAAAGTTGTTAGCCGTCATCTTCTAAAAAAGGATCAAGCAGGAGCTGCTTTAATGCTAAATCAGTAGGGGAAAATGCTTTACTCTACTCACATACAAGTAAAAAGCAACTTTTTAAAAACTAATACTTTATTTCATTTTAGGGAAATAGGTGGAAAGGAGAAAGAGAGTCAGAGAATAAAACAGATAGAGGAAGAGGGAGAAATAGGGAAGGAGGAAAAGAAAGAGGCAGTGAGAGAAAAAGAGAGGAAGATGATGGGAGAGATGGAGCTAAAGAGCAGATATGGAAACATACAGAAGCAAGGTGGGGGGAGACAAAGAAAAGAGGAAGAGAACGATTGATTGATATCTGAAGTCTGTTAGCTGCTCTGGCCACAGCCCTTTAAAGGACCACAAGCTTAGCATCAATCACTAGGACTCTATTAATTCCTGAGTGGCTTTCCCCAGAGTAGAACATTCTTTTATATGCTGAGAAGTTGCTAAGTGATTTCACTTTTATATTTAAAATACATATATTTAAAATAAAGATTTGATTTTCCTATGAGATTATGATGAAGGAATAATTTAAGGCTTTTAAAATTTACTCTATAATATTAGAGACATTGATTAACTATATATACCTAGTAAAACTACATTCAAAAAGTTTCTGATTATCTTTGTTCTTTTATATGAAGCAACATCAATTGAGAATGTTGTGTTCATTTCAACAAAATTCAACAATAAATAATTTTTAAGTGCCTCATACATTGTATCAGCAAGCCCCCTAGCATACCCAGGGTGGCTGCTAGCACAGGTTCTGAGATCTGCTTTTCTAAAGGAAGGCAACTCAAAATGGGTTAACAATCCTGTTTTAATCAAACATATCATTTTACCTAGTTCAGGGGAAAAAGTCAGCACCCTGAACTTCAGAGAAAACAAACAGAAGTTACAAGCAGATCAAAAAAATACAGATAGAGAGAGAGATCAGCAGACAGGGCTTTCAGTTGTCTGACCATTACATCCATACCTAGTCAGTTAACCAGAGAGGGAAGTGCCAACATCTGGGTTCTCAAACTGGAGGAGGGGGGGGGGGGGGAGGTGCGTTCAATGGCTGCCCAGAGTCTCGTCTGGCCAAATCACACAACTCTTCCCAAAGTGAGTCCGAAATCAAAATTGCACATCAGGGTATATATAGCCTTCTCCTGGCTCAGAGAATGTCACACTTGACCCACTGCCCAGTCACAAAGCAATAAGTTGTGGGCATTCCTGAAAAGCAAGCTTCCCGCCACAGGCTCCATGTGACCACATGCAGCCTGTTAGGGGGCAGAGTATATTTTCAAATCAGGGAAGGTTCTCAGAAGGGGCCAACGGGCAGGGAAGATCTGCAGATTCTCATTACATACGTGCAAGGCATTGAGTATATAAACACAGAATGGAAAAATAGCCTTTTATTACCTAGAAGAAAGGAAACAAGGAATAAAGGAAGGGGGAAGGAGGAAAGAAGAAAAAGGAAGGAAGGAAGGAAGGAAGGAAGGAAGGAAGGAAAGAAGGAATGAAGGAACGAAGGAAGGACAGAACGAAGGAAGGAAGGAAGGAAGGAAGAGAAGCTGGAGGGAGGGAGGAAGGAAGGAAGGAAGAGAAGCTGGAGGGAGGGAGGAAGGGAGAAATCAATATTTATTAAGTGCCTTCCATATGTTTCAGGCATAATGCTAAGTGCTTTATAAATATTATCTCGTTTGATTTTTCACATAAATCCTGGGATGTAGGGGCTATTACCATCCCTACTTTATAGTTGAGAAAACAGGCAGACAAGTTAAGTGACTCGCCCAGGGTAATACAACTAGTTAGTGTCTGAATCCAGATCTGATCTCAAGTTTTCCTGACTCCAGGCCTGGCATTCCATCCTCTGTGGTACCAGTCATCTTATATTATACAGAACTTAAAGGATGCATTTGGTGCTAACCTCCATTTCACAGTGTTCTATTTCCTTCCACTGAGAAAATCAACCTTTTCCCTAGTCCTTCTACAATTGAATCCACTGGAGATCTATTCAGAAACTCTGGGTATAGAGGAAGAGTCAGGGGAAAGGGAAATCTTGTTTATTCTTGCTTCATTGAACTGCAAATATGAACATCTATTTCTATTTGAAGTCCAGGAGTTTGTGGTTGAAGAAAGTGATTCGTTTGTAAGAGAAAATGTATTTCATTTGAAAACCACAAGTATATGCTGACGAATATTACGACAATTAAAAGACAATGGGAAATGTTGGCAACATTAATTGGGGGCTTCTATCCCACTTATCAACATAAACTTAAAAGAACAGCAGTCAAAGTAAAATTAACACAAAGAAATCCTTCCACAGACAATGCGTCCATGGAACCCCAGGGTTCCAGAAAAGCAATGGAGCCAAGAAGTCTACAATATAAGAATGCGAAGGTGCTTCTTGGCATTTCTTTTGGCAGTTTCACTAAGCAGGTCAATCATTTGCATGGGCTATTGATCATTGTACTTTATTAACCAAAGGAAAAAAAGGGTAAATAATTTTCTCTTCAGAACTCTGGTGCCTTTTAATTGATGCGAACTCAGTTAGTGCCCTAACCACAAAGGCATTTAATGAGGTGAGTACTGAATGGAAGAGGAATTTCTCCCTGGGATACCACAGGCCAGAGCACATTCCTGTCCTGATGAAATCCCAGGCCTCGGCCACAGTCTCAGACATTTTGTGGATCCCTGTGCTCAGACTCTCTCCTCTTTCTCATCTGACAAGGGCATTTCATTCTGACTTCATAATACAGTCTCACTTTTTGTATAATTATTTCCAAAAAGACTAGAATGTTGCAAGGACAAGGGTTTCCACAGGAACCTACTCCAACAAAGCTGCAGGGAGAGGATAGATGTATTTGTACTGGGAAAGAAGGGCTAGCCAAAAGAAAGCCTGCCAACGCCATTTTATTAAGGATGGTCTCCAAGTGACTGATACCATGAATCATGCAATTTATGGAGTAAGAAAATGAAACAAACCGATCTGAGGCTGCATTAGCAGCTACTAGGGGAGTCAGCAAGACTCACCATTTGAAAATTGCAGGTTTGCTTCCCAGTTGGAACTGTATTTTGGCTTTCTGAGTTGTAGGGACGTTTTCCACCTCGCACAATAAGGGATTCCGTAGGGTAGCATTAAAGGTTCCTTTCAGCACAGTGTCCCGGAAAATTGGACTTAGCTGTTGAGAATCAAACAAAACATATGTTGCTCAAATGTTGGAAACTGATGTCTAGAAAGATGTTGTATAACATACAGGAAAACATAGCAGAGTAAATCATATAAATTACTAAAGGATAACGATAGCTAAAGTTTTATTGACGCCTTTTTGTCATTCTATCACATTAACTTGGGGGATCCTTCTCATTCTCCAGATTCAATCTTTTCCAGTAATACGCATACCTGGAAAACTGCCTTAACATGTAATTAAAAAACCACTATTAAGGAGGGAAAAAACTCAACAAACAATTCCAGTACATCTGGCTATGTGTATAACATTCCTCCCAGTAGTTTCTGACCTCAGTTCTCTGAGGAAGTGGCTAAACTTCAGTATTTGTTTTCTGGGATCATCACTGGGTTGTCCATTACATAGAGTTCAAATTTTATTACTAGTATTATTATTATTATTCGCTTTTTAGAGGGGGGAGGGCAGGGCAATTGGAGTTAAGTGAATTGCCCAAGGTCACACAGCTAGTAAGTGTTTGAGGGCGGATTTGAACCCAGGTCCTTCTGACTCCGTGGCTGGTGCTCTATTCACTGTGCCATCTACCTGGCCCCTTCAAATTCTTTTAGTGATGTTTTATTTCACATTGTTGTAGGCATTTTGTAGAATTTGGTTCTGTTCATCTGATGCTATATCAATGCATATAAATATTCCCACATTTCTCTGAATTTATCATGTTTCACTTCTTATTACATAACAAAGTCCCATTACATTGACGTAGCACATCTTTTCCAGTCATTCTCCAACTGATAGACACCCACTTTGTATATAATTGTTTAGTTCCACACAGAGTGTTGCTAGGAAGGTTTCAGATTTTGTTGGACCTTTGTAATCGGTTTTAATATCCTTGGGATTTCTATATCTAGCAAACCTCTTGGTTTTAGGTATGTTAGGTTTAGTCAAAAAGTAAGAAGAGGTTAGTTACCTTACCATTATTCTAAACCTATCTCTGCCAAACTGTTTTCTAGTGTTCTCAGTACTTCTTGTATGAAATGAAATCTTTCCCCAATTAATTTATGTTCTTGGGTTCATCAAACATTGAGCGGCCATTTCTTTTTTCTTCAAGGTTCTGTTTGTCTAGTCTAGTCATCTAATTTTTTTGGTGTTTTGTTCTATCTTGTTTTCAAACAGGACTAAATAATTTGGTGATTCTTGTTTTATAATATAGTTGAGGTCTGGTAATGCTATGGCCTATTCATTTAGACTTTTCCTGGTTTTTTTTTTCTTTAGATTGTAGGCCACTTCCACCAAGTGATATTGTTGTTTTTTGTCTAGCTCAACAAAATAGCCCCTTATTCACTGGATTTATATTGCACTAAACCTACAAATTGATTGGGTAATATTGTCATTTGCTTATATTGGAATGACTCAATCATAGTAAAAATGATCACTCTGGTTATTTAAATCATTATTTTTGTAAGCAGTATTTTATAGTTGTATTTAAATATACTTCTAGGCTAACTCCCAGATATAGCTAAGGACATTAGAGAATTACAAATCAATGTACTGTTTAATAGTCAAAGATCAAGATCTTTGCCAGTTAGGCAAAATGGGAAAGGCTTTGAGGAGGAAATGATAAATTTTGTGGAACTTTAAATAATGGATTATAATTCTGCAAGAAAAGAGAAAAAGGGATGGCATCATTTAAGGCACAGAGAATAGCATGAGGAAAGGCTAGAGATGTGTGAAAACAGAGGGTGTATTCAGGGTACAAAGCACGACTATTTTGGCTGGGGTACAGGGAACATAATGTGAGATGAGGACATAAAGTGAAGATGGTACCATATGCAGGAGGGGCTTAGATCTGGACAAGGAAATTTGAATCTTATTCAGTAGGCCCTATGGAGTCATACAAGTTTTTGGACTGGAGTAGTAACATGACCAGGTAGTAGCATGAAAGATGGTCTTGGGCTTAAGGAGGTGTGAGAAAAGAACACTTCAATGGAAAACACTGCAAAATTCTAGGCAAGTAACAACGAGGACCTGCACTCAGGCAGCGACAGTAAGAAAAGATAAACATAGACAAATGTAAAAGATGTTGCAGTGGCAAAATCACTGTCTGGCTGTAAGGAATGAGAGAGAAAGAGGTCAAAAACAGTCATAAGGTTTCAACTGTGGGCGATGGGGATCCATGGTGGTACCAAAAATTAAAGACATTCAAAAAGAAGCACAGATTTGGGGTCAGGGGAGAGAATAAACTTGGTTTTAGGCATGTTGGATTTGAAGAATGAATAGGGTATCTAAATCAATGCAACAAGTAGTATACCACCTCCTCTGTATTTGAAAATAGGTGGGGTTCTAGGAACATATACAAACAAAAGCCTCTAGCTTCAAGGAGCTTACATTAGACTAGAGGGAGACAATATTTAAGTAGATAGGTAAGTGGAGGGGCAGTGGACTAATATTCAGGAAAGCATCTGAAATGGCATCTGAGCTCAATCTTGAAGGAAGTTAATAATTATAAAGGGCAAGGGTGAAGATGGAGTACATTACAGATATGTAGAACAGTCTGTTCAAAGCCTGGAGGCGGGAGATGGAACATCATGTGTAAGGAACAGCAAGTGGGCTAATTTAGCTGGAATGTAGGATGTGACCAAAAATGATGCCAAATTATAGGAAAGGCAGATTGAAGTTAGACCATGAAGGGTTTTTACACGCCAAACAGAGGAAATTGCATTTTATCCTATGTAATGGGTAGGATATGGAGATGCCTTGTAGGCAGCTAAAGATGTAGGCTGGAACTCAGGAGAAAAGCCAGGTTTGGAGATAAAGATTTCAGATTCATCTGTATAGGAGGTGTAACTGAAGCTATGGGAATGAACAATATTGCCAAGAAGAAGAGAGCCAGGAACCCTGTAAGGTAGGTGTTATTATTATATTTGTTTTATAGATGAGGAAGCTGACACTAAGAAATTACATGATTTGCTCAAATTCACACTAATAAGTGTTTGAGGGCAAACAGAACTCAGGTCTTCCTGATTCCAAATATATCCACTTGCCTGTTGAAACCACTGTGCCTCCTACTTACTGTCTCATGTTTTTAAGTGTTTTTGAACACATGCTCATATGTCATTCATATTTTAAACCTTACTTTTGTAGTGCAAGAAATATTTGTCCTATACCTGGTACTTACTTTGTACACTGTACCTTTTCTAGAAGTTAATGCTTTTAGGGGACATCCTAGAAATGAAACTTACCTAAGCCTTATTTAAAAGATTTATCCAGAGCACAGGCATGAGGCAAAGAGTTCAGGAAAACCCTGATTCCCCTACTTCAGGGTCAGGCTCTCCTGAGATCCTACCTAAGTCCACGTGGGCCCAAAGCTGGAGACCCTTGTAGTGCAGGCACCCTGTCAGCTATGACACTTTAATACTCAGTAACTTCAATTCAAAGTCACTGAAGAGATGAGCAGCAAGAAATACATTTTATAAGCTGTCTGACTATTCTGCTTAAAGGCACTTTTATCTCACCTTTTGTCTTCACCAAAGAAACTAAGATATTCTTGAAATAGAACCAGACCAAATCAAAAGAAAACATGGCCACCAGATAAACGTATTTTCTTTTCCATTAAAATCCAATCCAGCAACCATTTATTAAAGCTTTAGAGGATATGTGTAAGGCATTGTGTAATTAGAGCAGAGATTATGCATGAAGGTACAGTGAGAAATGTATGGATTCATTCCTTTAAAAATTCATTAACAAAGATATGTGATCTATGGATATAGATGGCTAAATGCATCATCATAAATAGATAAATCAATGGATAAATGACCTAAGGCCATATTGTGTAGAGGCCTTGGAAACTACTCAACAAAATTTAGATGCATTTTAGATTAATTTTAGATTAATTTAGATTAATAAATTAAATTTAGATTCAGATTAAAAGATCCAAAGTTAGAAAGACATCATGAGATCACAGGATTTGGATCTTATCTTTAAGACCAAGTTCTGCCATCTTCTTTTACAGAGGAAGAGACTAAGATCTACAACAGGTAAGTGACTTGCCCAAGAGCACAAAAATGTGCTTACTTCAAATCTTCCTTACCAATACAACACAAAAACATCCTTGAAATATCCTTGAATATGTGTGTGTGTGTGTGTGTGTGTATACATATACACACACACACACACATATTATCCTCATCATTATCATCATCATGTATTGAGGGACTACCCTTGTCATCATATATCATCATCATCCCCATCATCATCATCACCCTCATCATCATCATCACCATCACTATTATCATCATTGTGTATCCTCCACATGTAGCATGGGGCTATCATACATCTCAAAGACAGGCACAATAGACATCTATAGCCCCCTTCTCCCCCCACCTTCTCCAAAGGAAATTTTATTTCTTTCCAGAAAGGGAAGCAAGAAGTTGGGACCAGAAGCATGGCCGCTCTGCCCTACTGAGACAAAGAGGGTCTTGGATTAGAATTACATTTTTCTGGTCCATTAAATAGTAGTAGTCCAAAGGATGTGATTTTTAGGTTCAAGCTAGCTTCTGATCACTGTTTAATTAATAGGGAAATCCAAGCTTTATATCCAAGGTTTTACCCATTTCCCACAAAATATCAGTTTCACAATGAACACACATAATAAGTAACTAAGAAACACATTTATCCAAGTCCGTAGTAAACAGCAATCAGAGAAAGTATATATAGGAGAATAGAAACCAGACAATACAGAGTGAAGAAGCCAATCTCATTGGGAGCAAGGTTGTTCTAAGGCTGAGGCAGCAGGTAGAGGAAGTAGGAGATAAGGGTGAGATTGGGGGAAATAGGTCAGGAGAGATTCAAAGGGAAGTATAAAAGATAACATGAACTATGAGCCAAGGATATATTAACCATGAAGAGCTTTGATTTTACACATGATTACATGTCTGATACTACCAAGAATTTTCTCTAGAATATTTCCATCCCATGAGAAGTCCAACATCAACGAATGATAGTTTTCAGGGAATTCAAATAGTATCAAGGAGGTGTCTCTACTAATATAGATGAGCAACTTCAAGTCTGAGAGAGTGGTCTGTGTCCCTAGTAGGTAAGTGATTTGCCCAAGGTCACACATCCAATATGTGTCAGTGAAGAGACCTGAACTACAAATCTTCATTTTAATGCCAGCTTTATAGTCATTATCATAGGCTGCCTCTTAATATAAGTATGACCCATGAAAGAGCAAGAAGAAAGAGCTATTTGAAATGAACATAAATTGTTTTTCTGTAATAAGAAATTATTTTTTCCTCTTTCTTTTGAAAGGAAGAGACAAGAGATTGTTTTGTACTTTTACATCAAGGCCATATGTGAAATAACATAGTAAGAATGAAAGTTTTTAATGAAAGTTTTATAGCACTTAAACTGGTACAGCTATTGCACAAAATGCAAAAATAGTTAACATTTTAGTGACATTTTTTAAAAGTTCACAGCATTCAAAAGGAATACTAAGACTAAAGAATGAAAAATGAACAATTCAACAGCTATTCATTGCTTATGACCCCTTTCCTCCAGATTATCGAACTGAGTTAGCCCAATTTTTGAGAAAAATTTTGGAATGTATAATGTATTGACAACAGTGGAAACACCATATCGGAGAAAAATTATGCTACATTTAGATTTTTGTCAAGGTATTTTAATTGGTCGTGTGATCTGCCATTGGGATTATTCCTCAGAGTACGTGTAGGTAGATATTCCTGGTCTGGCACCAGTGAGCCATGAAGACAATTTGGAGGAGCCTACCTCTACTCTTGCAGCAACCTGTTGCTGAAAAGATTTGATTTCATATGAGATAAGAGATTGCAATTGGACCATTGGTTGGCCATGTTGTATTTGTTAAAGGAAGAAGTCATTTCTAGTTGGCACTCTATCAACAATAACTTCAGGTGGCAATATATATTTTTGGAAAGGTGGCAAAATCAGTGCTTCTTTACCTTGATTTCATGGTGATCCCACTATTGCTGACCATGAAGAGCTTTGATTTTATGAGGAGGACTTATACTAGGGGACCTGTGCCTACTTTCACCCTTTTATGTTTAGTCTTTCCCAGTGCTCAGTGAGAATACCCCAAAGAAAGACATGTCCTGAGGTGTTTGTCATCTTGAAAGATCTAGAGGTCTTATTTTTACTTGGAGCTGAACAGAGGTAGTTAATGTGACAGTAATCCCAAAGCAACGATGGTTGATAACAAGCAAGCTTCTGCATTGGAAAAAGAGGCAACAAGGAAGAGAAAGTTGCCTTTTCAACAGTAAATGGGCATCAAGATTTAGCTAAGGCAAGCTGAAATATAAAATGACTATTTAATTCAAGTCAACAAGCATTTAAGTCAGGAAGTATTTATTAACCACCAGTCACTGTGTAAGTGTTGGCGATACAGAGAAAAGCAAACACAGTCACTCTTCTCGAAGAGCTCAGAATTAGCAGTCTTTTAAATATTTTTATGTCCTGATGGGCTTAACTACCAGTTTTAATGATCTGAAGAACATGAGAACATACCCCTAATCTGTCTAATTTGAAGTCAGGCTCTTCTGGCCAAAATCCATCAATGACTCTGCTAGCAATGGTCCACAAACACATGGCTCAGTGTACTTTCAATTGGGTACTCTAACCCCTATGCTCCTGGCCATGGTTCCTTTAAGTCAGACATTCTTAAAATTTTCTTTTATATTTTATTCTGCCACAAAAATTTTTTTCCTGTAAAGAATGGCATTTGAATAGCTGTCACCATACCAAATATTCATAATCTCTGAGATTCTTGGATTGAAAAGCTTTCCAAATAGAGAGATTTAGTAGAGAAGATAAAAATTATGAGCAGACAGGATGGGATACAGGGATAACACCTATGTTGTCTGGTTTGCCAAGGATGCTTTTAGTAAGCCTACAGGAGGGTGAGCTTATATACCAATACTTCTATTCTGCTTCAAAAAGCAGTAAATTTAAACCTATGTCCATAGAATATTAAATTAAAAAGGGGAAAAAGCAAAACAAAACACAGGAAAGCAACTTGTCCCCAGATTGTTTCTAACTGAATTCAGTTGAAAGGAATGAGAATGAGATGACCAAAATAATAGCTCACATTTAAGTAGCACTTTAGAATTGGCAAAGCACTTTACAGCCATTGTCTGATTTGATCTTCACAATAGTCTTGCGAGGCTAATTCAAGTTATTTAGATTAAAGGAAAATGAAAAGGCATAGAGCAAAGGATTACTACCTAAGATGTTTGGTGCTATGTACACTTACGCCTAATCACTTTGTCTTAATCAGTTGGATGCCCCATGTAACTGGATGAGAATGGCTAAGAAGTTGGAAAAGAATGCTTCTCTTGAAGGTTTATGTGCTTGAAAAGGAGCCAAGTTAGGGCAGAAAGCTTCCTTTTCAGGGCAAGTTGCTGAGATCCTCTGATATTCCTACAGTCTTCCTGCTAGGTGCATCCCCCGAATGTATTTGCTGGGTAAGTGATTTGGAAAAGCTATTAAAAATGAGACCAAAGTGTTAACAGATTACACTAAAAATAGAAGTAGATAGAAGGAATGAGAAAATACAACCAGGTTAAAAAGATTGAGGCTGGTTAGGTGACTGGGTCAGGAGATAAATGTTAAGTTCAGAGTAGACAAATGCAAAATAATTAGATTGGGAGCCAGGATCCTTGCTAGGGAACCCATGCTAAATGAAAACCATCAAACATTTTGAAGGGGGGGAAAAAAAAGAATGTGAGCTTTAGCTGGCAAAGTTATGGAAACCATTATTTCAGGTTTGGTTTTGTTTTAAAAGTAATAATAGCAAGTTAAATAGGCTAGGAGCCTGCATATGTAAAACGGTGATATTTTACTGGAACAATGTGTAGAAGATGTGTATGGGAGTATTAGCTCTGAAAGAAATGAACAAAAAAGATGAAATATAAGAGAATATAGGAACACAGGAAGAACTTACAGCTCTGTGACCCCAAGAATATCACTCAACTTGAGCCCACTTTTCTAGTCTGTAAAATGAGATGATATCTAGGGTTCCTAGAGCAGCTAGGTGGTTCCATAGTGCATAGAGTGCTGAGCCTGGAGTCAGCAAGACTCATTTTCCTGAGTTCAAATCTGGCCTCAGATACTTACTAGCTGTTATGACCCTGGCAAGTCACTTATAACCCTGTTTGCATCAGTTTCCTCATCTGTAAAATGAGCTGAAGAAGGAAATGGCAAACAAGTCCAGCATGTTTGCCAAGAAACCCCCAAATAGGGTCATGAAGAATCAGATATAACTGAAAATGACTAATCAGGGATTCCTACAATTCTGATGGGGTGGCCACATTGTTTGGATGCCAAATATAGGCTTGCCTAAAAGATGATTTCATGGAGAACTCACACAAAGCAAGTGCTCACATGGTGGTCAAAAAAAGTGATACAAAGGACATTCTCAAAGTCTCTCTTAAGAACTTAAGAATAAAAAGAATTTATTTCATGACTCAGGAGACACTGGCACAGGACTGCCCAGCATGGCATGCCCTCCTCAGAGAAGGTGCTGATATCCAATCAATCACAGTCAGACACACTATAACTTGACTCTAACATAGTGATGTCATTTTTGGTCCCCTGTGAGAATAAAGGACAACAACCACAACAAACAAACCGATGATCCTATGAAATCTTATCATCCTTCTTGCACAAAAAATAAGAATGTGTTCCATCTAGACAAAACGAGATAAGTTTTCTGAAGTCATTAGGATTCCTATCTTTCTATATTATCACAAATGAAAAGTTCTACAGAAAGTCAAGTGTGGCAAGTATATTTAAGGTAATTTATTGTTCAAAGAGACACTGAGCAGGTCTTGCACCAAGACTGACAGACAGAATACCAGGCTCACCTGCTAGGGCTCTGTGTGACCCATAATGACCAACCAGGAGTCTGAATATCAAGTGGAATTAATGAATGTTCTGATTGTTTGGACCAAAGGAAGGAGACACTGAAACACAGCTTACTGACTGCAGTAATTGACCTATCTATCCTGGTGTGTCATCCGAAAATAGGTACAAAAATGAATGTACAATTGCTGAAATTTATCAGGTTTGTAGCCTGTTCTTTTCAAAATATTTGATGTATATTTATTTTTAATAATTTGACTGGAACAACTTTTGTATTTTTATTAAATTTTAGGTCTGAATTTAGGTGAAGTAAGTGCTCTACTTTTCAAACATCTATTTTAAACCACTGACAGACTGAGTCACAAGGGATCTGAAGGAAGGGAACACACCAAAGGCTTAATAAAATGTGGAACTTTTTTAATACCAAATTAAGTCAAGGGGAACACCGACAATTCCCAGTCTCTATGTGTACTTCCTCATCTATATAAAAATGTCATCAGAATGAAATACACATTTCAAGGTAACCTTTTATGATATATCATATCAGTATCATATCGTATCAGTATAGAATAGACCAGGTTTCACAAATGACAATCAGTTATAGACCTCATCTTTGCCAATGCATTATTGATTGAAAAACATAGAAAATACAAGACCCCATGATGAATATTATTTACAGTATGTTAAGCATGTTGTGGCAAGGCAACAATGCATATTAGTTGTTGATTATAAAAAAGCACAAAATCTGGTAATGTCTGGTGTAGGTGTTAGTTAGTAAGTGCCTAATAAATCCTTATTGACTGTCTAAACAAGTTGTTCCCCATACATACATGAAAATTATATGCTAACCAAAGGTTAGCATACAGTTCCCTTCAGAGGGAAGATCCAGCATCAAGTCCAAGTTGAAGAAGAAATTACAGATGGTGAATTCCCAAAGATGCTCTTATTTGTGGCTGTATTGAATTATGGAGCCTACTGGATGAGATCCACGGCTCTCAAAGGCGGGTTAAGAGACAGCCTACCCATCCACATGGGAAAACATAAAGTGAATGAAGAATTCCAATTGCCCAGATTATGACATTCAGTTAGATGGACAACCTATAGATCTCATTCTTCAGTATGTACTGTAAACACTCGCAGCCATTCAACAAGGCAGCTAAAATGAAAAAGATAAGCAAGGTAGATCCAGACATAAAAATGAAAGTTTCCCTTCAAGGCGGATGATAAGTCTCAGGGATGATTAGGCGGCATCACTAGGCTAGATGCTGGGGCTCAGGGATCTAGCAGGCATAGAGCCAACTAAAATGGCTTCCTCTCTCAAACCTGACATTAGCCATGTTTTCTAAAAAAATTTTTGAGCCTCAGTTTTCTTATTTTTAAAATGGGGGAATAATATTTGTGTTAACTTGAATTGTTTTGAAGATGAAAGGAAAATGTTTATAAAACTGTTATTACCATGGTTACTGCTATTAAACACATATGTAATACTAGTGGCAGATATACTTGAGCTAAGATGGGTCAAAGTTTGTATCCACATTGTATGTATGGTCCTTTGTCCACTGAATAAATACCCCTCCCAATTTTTCTTTGGAATCAAAGGCTCACATGTGGCACTATATGGCCTATTCACAACCTACTTTTTGTGATTATTCCCACACTTTCTGAGGTAAAAGAAATGCAATTTGGTGTCAGAGGACCTGAGATAGAATCCTGATGCATGCTGGGCAAGTTAGTTAACTTCTCAGCACCTGTCTTCTCATCTATAATATGATATCACCATCTCTGAGGATTCAAATTTGTGGATCACTGAAAGGGCAGTGGAACAAATAGGCCATGGCTTGCTTACAATGATGGATTGCATGTAAAGTAATAGTATAAAACATGTCATCAGAGATACGCATGACTCAGAAAGGAGGCAGGATAGATGGATGGCGAGAGTGATGTAGTGGTACCCATTTATCACTTAGAGGAAGGTTTCCAGGATGGTGAGTAGATGCTAGTCACAGTCAGACATGGATGAAAAGAGATGGATGGGTTGTAATCTGTACCACTGGAGGGAGTGTCCTTCTCAGTGAGGTCACAGGTCCATTTCACTATTAAAGAATAAGTGAAATGAGAGAATTGGCTCTTGATAAGTAATTTTGCCTCCCGTTAACTGAGCCTATGTCATTGCTTCTTACTGGGAACTGACTCTCATATATACCATTCATTCTCCATACCCTTCCATGGGGAGGTCACTCACAGACAAAATCATCACCACTCTCTTTTCTGGAGACTGTTCCTAAGTGTTTTACCATTAATGTTCCAAGAACTTTTATACAAGTACATACTGCATATACATATGCAAAATTTTCAATAAACATGTAACTTGTTGCCTACCATCTGTATCTTTGGGCTCCCTCAAATCTACTGGGCTTCCCCATAAACAACACCTTTTGCCTCTACAGATTATAGGTTAAATATAGCTTGTATGTACATCTACAATGATGTGAGTAAAATGATCTTCAGCTTGGATTCAAACAATCAGGGGAACAAGATATATCAGTATAAAGGACAGCCTTTAAATCATTCTCATAAAAAATAGAGAAAACAGACAAAAGATTCACGGTTCAAGCAGTATAATTCTCCATCTTTGATGAGTCCCACCTTTCACTGAAACGCCTTATACCAGGGGTGGGGCACCTGTGACCTCAAGGCCACATGTGGCCCTCCAGCTCCTAAAGTGCCACCAAGGACTCAGTCAAAGGGCTGCACTTGAGGACCTATAGGGCCATATATGGCCTTGAGATTGCAGGTTCCCCGCCTCTACCTTACACAGTCCTTAAGACTCATAGCACTAGTCAGGTTTGGCCTCCCCCAGAAAAGAACTGGCCCCCCCATGCCCTTTTGCCTCATGGCCTCTAGATTTATAGTCGCACCCTAAGATCTTGGATTCCCCCTCAAAAGTACTCTATCGGATACATTTGAGTGATGTCACTCAGATAAAAAATACAAGCCAGTAAACCATTTACAAGGATTCCTGTGAGCTGCATATTGACTTGGAAAACCAAAAATTAATATTATCTAAGTTTTATTGTAGATAGAGCACTGGACTTGGAATCAGGAACTTATCTTCATGAGTTCAAATCTGACCTCAGACACTTATGCTGTGTGACCCTGGGGAAGTCACTTAACCCTGTTTGCCTGTTTCTCACTTAACCCTATTTCCCTCAGTTACCTCATCTGTTAACTGAGCTGGAGAAGGAAATGGCAGACCACTCCAGTATCTTTGCCAAGAAAACCCCAAACGGGGTCATTAAGAGTCAGAGACGACTGAACCACAAAAAGACAAAGAGGAATTTTTAATGTTTTTTTAATTTATTTTGTTAAATATTACCCAATAACATTTTAATCTGATTCAGGCCCCCATTGGGTAGTGTTGCCAGCCAAGAGGGTGGTGAGACCTTGTGTCTAACACCTCAGGATTACATCATACTCTTTCCCTTAATTCAATAAATATTGTCAAACTGATATTAAACAGATCTTCAATGACATAAATGTGTGCTGTAGTTAGTACTTTTGAAAATTCATCTTTCTGTCAGGTAAATATAAGGTTTTCCTGTTCCAGTAACATTTCAATAATTTCCACTGAAATAATTTTAAAACAAAATATTCATGCTTCTTTATTCCAACAACTAAAAGGATTAAGGTCTTCTTAATTACTTTTGTATCTGCTCCAGTACCTGTTAAAATGCTTGGAACATAAAGGATAATTAGAAAATGGTTGCTAGGTGAAAAGAATGAATAATTTCACTGCAAAGGATAAGGATCTGGAATCACTGTAGGTATTTTAACTTCCTTTAGAATGAATTAAACTCAATTCTGAAAAAAATATTGGGAATGGATAGAGTCCTTGAACCAAAACAGTAAAAATGACAATGTATATTAGGATAGATAGGAAAAGTTGAAATGTTTGAGTATGGGGGGTGGGGAAGGTTAGTTTGCTTCAGAGTTGTTGTATTTTAATCCACTAAAGAGGAAACTCTGGAGTCATGTGAACTGGGTAAGAAGAGAAATTGAATATGATTTTGTGGTACAAGTGAATCTATAGGTGACAATTAGAATTTTTCAGTGCCAAACAAACTTTTACTCCCAAAACATTTAAGGTAGTATCTGGATGTTTTATTTCAGGACTGAAGTAATTTCATCCCGAGAAGAAATGATCAAAGCAATGCTAGATTCTAAGGCTTTCAAATGGAATTATTTTTCCATCCAGCAACCACTCAATTAGTGTTTGGGTTCTAGATAAATGTCATGAATTGCTTTAACATAAAACATCTTGTTGTTGTTTAGTGTTTTCAGGCATGTCTGACTCTTCATGACCCCATTTAGGGTTCTCTTGGCAAAGATGCTGGAGCAGTTTGCCATTTCCTTCTCCAGCTCATTTTACAGATAAGGAAACAAGGCAAACAAGCGTTGAGTGACTTGCCCAGGGTCACACAGCTAGTAAGAGTCTGAGACTGAATTTGAACTCAGGAAGACTCATCTTCCTGACTCCAGGTTCAGTACTCTATCCATTGTCCCACCTACCTGTTTTCTTTTGCCTATTCCCGTCATTTTCATCTTCAGGTTCACTTTGTATAAACCAATACTGAATGTTGAAATTAGACAAAAGGGTTCACTTTTCCTCTGCTCTACGAAAGCATTTCAAAATGCATGCCCACATCCTGAACAATCCTTTCAAATCTTCCCTAAAACCAATTTTGAAAGTGATAGCATCACAGTTTCAGGTGAAAAGAATGAGCTCATTAACTAAAACTATCCAAGAGCTAGAAGATACTATAACCTTGATTTGAAAAATTAGAATTAGTTGTCTGGAAACCTCTGAAATATGCAGAATTTCACTAATAAGAAAAAAGGAAACTTGACAGAACTGCTGAAACTTGAGATAGTACGTATTGCCTGGTAAAACTTCTACAGGAAATCATGAGTTCTCTCCCTCCCTCTAACCTAAACACAATTCCCTTTTCTCCTTCGATACCCAGGAAAAAAACATAGATGCATATACATACATAAAACATATGTGTGTGTGGTTTTACCTATGCATACACACACGGCTATAGTTATATATACAGTTATGTTGTACCTAATAGTCAAGAGAGACTGTTAGAGCTTCAATGAGTTCTAGAGAATATTTAATACAAACCTTTCATTTTACAAAGAAAGAAACTAAAATCACACCAGGAGATACAAACATAACCAGCAATTTTTGCATTCCAGGCCAAGTGTTACAAAGTGGCCCCCACAGGAGCCCCCAGCAGTCAGTGGGAGGTGGTTGCTGTGCTTCGTCCTTCATTCTTGGAAGAGTGGGTCTGTGCAATGACCAGGCATAAATACATGATCTGGGCCAGGCTGAAGGGTTCACAAGGCTGGAGCTGCCAAGGAAGGAAGCACAGGGGAACGAGCAGCTGCCAGCTAGCTGGTTGCTTCCTCGTCCAATTAATTACTTTCCCTTCCTAGGTGCTAAGCTGTGCTGTGTTTTGTTGTTTTGATTTTTTTTTCCTAAGCTGCAGGAGGGCTGCACATGTAGTTTCTGAGTTCAGTAAGTAGTCCAGACCTGGGCATTCTGCCCTGGTTTTGACTATATTCTGCAGTAGGTGTGAATTAAAGCCACACCCTTGCTATTTTAGGTTCAATATCAGAACAAAATGAGGCACTAGAAGGCAACTCTTTCAGCACTTAAAAATACATTTAGTTAGCCACAGTTGGAGGGTATCAAATAAGAATAGACACCCAAAATCCCTTGAGTTCATGAACTCAGCAAGCCTCCCTTGTCTGTCTGGATGAGAACCTGGCTTTCCTGGGAACTGTTTTGTATTTAAGTGATCTGGAAGTGACTTCAACAATCTGAACTTCTACTCTCCAGAACCAATCAAGACCTAGAAATGTGTTTTATTAGGATACATTTTTATGGGAAAGACTAATAACCAATTTGCCTAAACTACAGGGGGGAATGCAGGTCCTACCATACCCTAACAAGAGGGTAAAGGAATAAAGGATCATACCTTCCACCATGACTTCCAAGGCTCACAGTTCATTTATATAAAACTCTCCTCGTTGGTGGGGACTGATTTCTCAGTGCTCCCATTCTGGAGGAGGAGGGGAATTTATGAAAACTTGGAAACAAGAAGGAGCCTTCTGTTTTCCAGTTTGGGGACAGAAGAGCCACAGGTCCCTGAAAGGAGAGAAAGAGTCTGGGAGCTTTCATAGTTAGAAAGCTCGGAAAACATCAGCACAGAGAAGCAATGGTACCTCAATCATAGCTCTACCCCAGCCTCAGAGAATTTCTCTTTGTGTGATGCCTGAAACTCTCTGATTTCTGTTTTGGGATAAATGGGTGTATTTGAGATTCAGTGTATGTGTTCACTGTAAAATTGACATTAGGTGGGAAGGAAATCAAGCCTTGTGGTATCTCTTCCCTGTTAAGGAATCAAGACCATGGCTTGAACCTAAAAAATTACTTTCCCTACATTAAGAAAATATTTAGGAGAGCAAACTGATAGACAGAGTTGTCAGTCTCTGGACCTAACCTCTGGCCTTTCCTCCTGGCAGGATCTAAGCTTCCCTTGGAGAATAGTGGAAAAGGAGATTCTAAAGATATCCATTCTTGCCTCCCTGGGAGCCATATCTATACAGATCAGTGATAGCACATATAGCCTACATGAGCAAACGCAGAGCACCCACAACTTACACATACATTTTGCTGAAAGCTCTTTAAAAGAATGTAACTTATTAAAGTGATTCATTCTTTTTTTTTTTTTGAGGAGAAAGTAAGGCAATCAGAATTAAGTGACTTGCCCAAGGTTACACAGATATTAAGTGTCAAGTGTCTGAGGCTAGATTTGAGCTCAGGTCCTCCTGACTCCAGAGCCAGTGCTCTATTCACTGCATCACCTCATTGGCCCTAAGGTGATTCATTCTTACAAGTTCATACAGCTAATTAGTCATACACCTTGGATTAAGGCAAAGGTTTTCCAATTTATGTCATACAAGTTTATTTAGCATCAACTTGTCGCTTTAGCTTTTTGTCTTTAGAACCAAGGCTTTGGACTAGAAGAACCATAAGCTCCCTTCCAGTTCTGCACTCCAATAATTACTAAATATAGAAATTATTGAAAATAATACGCATTAAGGGACATTTAGTTTGATTAACCCAGTGATTAACCCCAGTCTGGCACATGGTAGATGCTCTATGAATATTAGCTATCATTACTAATATTAATCATAATTAAAGTCTAACTAGAATTATAAAATGTTTATTATATATATATTTTATATCAATATATTAAACTATATCAAAGATCCACAGTGAATGACCAAAGATTCTGACAAACAATGGATACTAAATGGCTGCCACATGTAAAATCTTTGGCACGAAGGAACAGGAGACGTCAAGAGACACAAGCAAAGTGCCAGGGGCGTAGTAGGTGCTTATCGGTTGAATGATGGAAGGAAAACATTTGAGTGAAAAATGTCGTCGATGTTCATGGTAATGAAACATTAACCGATTCATGAATCACTCCAAATTATAATAAAGCATTTCTGTGTACACTCACGTTTGTTACCAGACTACTTTCATTTCACAAGAGACAGAAATGCCGTCAAACTCAAGACAAGCACTTTGTAGCTGAAAATTGTGCCTGTTCTCCAAGGAGCTGCCATCACAGGATGAGTAAGGAGCAGGGGATAATGGAGGAGATGCGATTAAGGCAGAATGATTGATGAATCCTTCTACTGAATCCAGTGTGGTTTTGTGCATAGCCAGCAGGTTCTGCTCTGGCATAAATGGATTTTTAGCTTTTAACCATGCTATTTGATTCAATTTAGTTCAATTCAACAGGCATTTATTTATGAGGACCTACTATGTGTCACATTAGGCATCAGGGATACAAAACTAAGGTGAAGCAGTTCCTTTCCTCATGAAGATTACATTCAACTGGTGGGAACATGCTTATACAGAAACTAAGAGTGAGAGCCAAGTAGTGACATGGCCTGAGAATCCTCAACCTTGGAGTTATGAAACCCTGGCTCATGTGCATATACTTAATGGCCCTGAGTAACCAATCAAACAAGCAACATTTCTTACGCACCTACTATGTGCCAGGGGCAGCTCGGTTACTCAGTGGTTGGAGGGCTGGACCTAAGCCCTTGGGTCAGGAAGACCTGAGTTCAAATCTGGCCTCAGACACTTACTAGTTGGGTGATCCTGGGTAAGTCAATTAATTCTGTTTATCTCAGTTTCCTCATGTGTAAAATGAGGTGGAGAAGAAAATGGCAAACCACTCCATTATCTTGGCCAAGAAAACCCCAGATGGGGTCACCAAGAGTCTGACAAGAATGAAAAGTGACTAACAATAACATTGGTAAAGGGAGTTTTCTCATTCAGGATTTAAAATGATGAAATATGATTCTCCAGGAGGAACTGGGCGGGAGGGAGGGTGGGACAAGCACTAACAATGGGGCAATCAGGAAAGGCCTCTTGTAAGGGGGAGAACTGGAGCTGAGCCTTTATAGGGAGCTAGAGGTTCTAAGTGATGAGAATGAGAAGGTAGAATAGTAAAGGTGTTGGGCTCCCTCAGCACCCAAAGTGAGAACCGGAAAAAGCCTTAGCATCCTCCACCATCTCCAGTCATCCTGAAGGATATCTGGCCGCTGGATCCAGATGGCTCTGGAGGAGAAAGTGAGGCTGGTGACCTTGCACAGCCCTGCCTCACTTAAATCCGAGTCAACTGCAAGTCATGACATCATCTCCCAGATGTCAAGGTCCTCTTTGAAAATGAAGGACAAACACAACAGCCAACCACAAAAGTATAGAAGGGGGTTGAAAGGTCACATGCAGAGAGGAGCAAGCGGGCTATTTGGGTTATAACACGGAGGGTAAGAAGGAAAGTAATGAATAATTAGCCTGGAAAATTAAAGTAGCACCACATTGTAAACAGCTTCAAATCCAAACAGGTCAGGATGCATTTTATCTTAGCAGCAACAGGAAAGTAATCTAAAGAACCTTTTTTAAAAATTGATTTAATGGGTTTTTTTTTGGTTTTTACATCACTTAGATTTCCCCTGTATCCTTATCCTTCCCCATCCAGAGAACCATCACTCATATTGTAGAATTTTTTAGAAGAAAAACATGTAGAGAAAAAAATAAGCAAAAACAATCAATCCTCTGAAAAATCTGACCCTGTGTGCAATGCTCCATGTTTGTGAGGATCTCCTCCCCCACCCCGGATTTCTGCTACAGAGCAGGGGGGGTGTCTTCTCATAACTCTGTTATGGCAGTTTATTCTTAACAGTTTTTAACATTCATTTTCAATTATTTTGCAGTTAGTGGTCTTCCATTTACACTGTTGTATTTATCACGTACATTGTTTTCCCTGTTCTGTTTACTTTATCTCTATGCATGTAAATCTCTCTATGTTTTTTTGAATTTGTGCTTGCAATGTCTCATGACACAATAATATTACTTTGCATTCACGTACTGTAATCTGTGTAGCCTTTTCCCAATCTATGGTGGTGCCTCTTCCACCTCACCCTTTTACTCAATAAACTTCAGTGGTTTCCTGTTACCTCAAAGATCAAATATGAAACTTTCCCTTAAGCTTTCAGAGCTCTTCACAAACTGGCCCCTTCTACTTCTCCAGCATTCTTACACCTCTCTCCCACCACGTACACTTGTATCTAGCGACACTGGACAAAGCTTTACGTCTCCAGAGTCTGAGAAACCATATGTTTTTTTGTCCTGCATTCCTGGAATTTCCCCCATCTTTCATCTCTACATCCTAGCTTCCCTGGCTTCCTTCAAGTACCAGCTAAAATCCCGTCCTCTAAGAGAAGCCTTTCTTTATCCCTCTTAATCATAGTGCCTTCCCTCTTTGGATCGTCTCCAATTTATCATGGGCATATTGTCTTTATAAAGATCTGTTCACTATGAGCTCTGTGAGAGCAAAGTTGCCTTTCTTTTCATCCCCTGGACTTAGTGTAGCAGCTTGCAAACAGCAGGCACTTAATAAATGCTTATTAATTGACTTCTTCGTTTGTAGTCCTTGGTTATTGCGGAAAGTGCCGCCACAAATACTGTGCCATGGACAGAACTATTTTTCAGTTTGATTTTCTAATTTGTTTTGTTTGTTTTGTCAGTGACCTTCTTCGGGTATGTGTGCCTAGCAAAGAGTATGGACATTTTAGTTACCTTACTTGCATAATTCCAAATTACTTTCCAGAATGATGGTACTTCATTTTCTACAGTCTCACTAACAATGTATTCATGTGCTTATCTCTCTATATTCTCTCCAACATTGAATATTTCCATTTGTGTGTGTGAGGGGGGGGTCATCTTTGCCAATTTGATGGCGAAACCTCAGAGCTGTTTTGCATTCTTCTTAGAATTAGTGATTTGCAACATCTTTCCATATGGTTGTTAACAGTCTGCAGTTCATCTTTAAGAACTGCTTGCTCATATCTTTTGAAGCAACTACTGGAAAATAACTTTTGATCTTGCATAATTCTTACTGGTTATCTATACGTATTGGATATCTGTATCAGAGATATTTGTTCCATGTGAGAGTTTCCTTTTTGATGCTAATTTTAACATTAATTTTGCTTGTACAAAAGGACTTTAATTTTAAATAATCAAAATTATATACTTTACCTTTTGTGACTGCCTCTGTGCCTTGACTGGTTAAGAATGGATGGCCTGCTCATAGTTCTAAAAGGGACACAATCTGTTTCTCTTCTATTTTTAATGGTATAATCTTTAATATTGTATCTATTTTATATTTATTGTGGAAATGATAAATTAAATATTAATCTAAGCCCAATTTCTGCCAAATTACTTTCTAATTTTCCCACTAGTTATCAAATAGGGAATGTTTTCCTAAGCCATTTCTATTTTGGCATTTATTGAACATTGGGTTATGAGTCCCATGATTTCTGATTTTCCTTGGTCTTGTCTGTTCCATCGATCTACTTCTCTCTTTTTAAACCAACACCAGATGGCTTTGACGACTGCTGCTTTATCATTCCTACAGAGAAGAGCAAGTAAGCCAATTTGGTTGTAATGGAGAGTGTGAGAGGCAAGTAATGAACAATTAGCCAAGAAAGATAGGTTGGAACCAGATCACAAAGAGCTTCAAATAAAAACAGAATAGTCTGAATTTTATGTTAAAGGAAATAGAGTGGGGAAATGGCATGGTTTTCAGGCTATGAGTTTAGCAGCTGTGCGGAGGATAGAAGGGGAAGAGGAGGAGCTGCTTGCAGAGATGCCAATTAGGAGGCTATCACTAAAGTCCAGGTAAGAGTAGAGAGGTAGTCATGTGAGTGAAGAGAAGGGGATGAGGATAATGGGTTTTACAAATGACTGGATATCACGGGATGAGAGTGGAGTCAAGGATTATTCCTAGATTGTGAATATGGGTGACTAGAAACCTGGTGCTGCTTTAAGTATGGGGGAAAGGATGGATTCTGGGGGAAAGAAAACACATTCTATTATGAATATATGTGTTATATGGGATATCCAGAAAGAATTGTGGAATAGGTAGTAAGAGAAGTGGGGTTCCACAGAGAAATGAGGATGAATATGTAGACTTTATTTTTCATAAGAGTTGAATCGATGAAACTGAGCAAGAGGAAAAACATAAAGAAGAAACAGAGTTGGATCCAGGATTTTGATTACACTGGGGACATGACTTGGAATTCTCAAAAGAATAGCAATCAGTCAGGTAGAAGGACCAGGGAAAAGTAATGTCTCATTAAAAGTTTCAAAATTATTCTTTAATATTAGCAATATGAAAAATTAACAATTTAATTCTTTTCTGAGACAGCAAGTATTTTGTTAGGCTGATACTTACTACCTGAAAATATAGCATCCTGTGCTTTTTCTTTAACATATCATACTATATTTTCAGTGTGATATCAAATGTACACATCCTAAAATCCTTCCATTGCAGTATAAAACTACTCCCTCT
Organism: Pseudochirops cupreus; assembly: GCA_028627135.1. Classification (NCBI taxonomy): domain Eukaryota; kingdom Metazoa; phylum Chordata; class Mammalia; order Diprotodontia; family Pseudocheiridae; genus Pseudochirops; species Pseudochirops cupreus. The sequence goes on from CM053583.1 coordinate 178,795,506, forward strand.
ATAGAACTGTTATACTCCATTATATTGCAAAACAACAACAACGAACACATAATTTAAGGGTTTGGTCTACTTTATCTGAATAAATGACAGCTACCTACAATTACTTGTTTAGAAGAATAGCTATAGAGTATTATTAAAACATGATTTCATTTTAGTTATTTCAATGTATGCAAATGTTTTTCTAAATGTTCTACATAATGATGTACTTTTTTTTGAAACCATTCATTCTCACTGCATATGGCATACACTTTACCTACAGTAAAATATTAAGATGAAACTTTTCACCCTTAAGAATTTTGTTACTTAGGAAGAAAATATGAATGCATTTTTAATAATTACTATGATATCTGAAAAAATAGTAAATATTCAATAGTTTGTCTGAGGAATGTCAAGATACTTCTAACACAAAACTGGATTCTCTATAAGTCAGCTTTATTAGTTATTCAGAGCTTTAGTGATGCCTACTTTTATGAAACAGTAATTTCCTTATACAATATGTTCCAAAAGTCTTAATGCAGTTTTAAACTATTAAAAGTTTAGACTATGATTTTTAGAACTTCCTGTATTGTTTCTAGCTAAAAAATTCACTCTCTCAGACTTAAATTTAATTTAGAATTCTACATCCTGATCACTGGAGGCTTGGGTCTCTCTTTAGGAAGCCTGATTCTAGCTTATTATTCCCTTATATGTCCCTATTTGTGTTCAATGGCTAAACTACATTTAGCCATCATTCAAGCAAAGACTCCTCCCATGACAAACTTCCAAGGACTTTGGGGTTAGGGGGTCTCTTATTTTCTCAAGTCTAAACTCCCTTCAGAACCCCTCTTTTTTCACTGTAAGTAAGTGATTAATTAAAGTGCAAAGGTCTTTTAATGCCTAAAACAGAGGTTCTTAACTTTTTTAGGTCATGATCCACTTTGGCAACTTGAAGAAAATTATGGACACCTTCTCAGATTCATGTTCATTGCTTGCATTTATAATTCGAGGGAATGCTAAATTTTAGTTAAATGCTAATAAAAGCAAAGATGTATTTTTCCCCATTCAAGGTCACAGACTCGCTGAAATCTATTCTCAGACTGTGTGTATGCATACATGCATTTACAAACATATATGTCTGTATATATAGAAGTATATACATAACTATGTGTGTATTTGGTGTATATACTCTGTGTGTGTGTGTGTGTGTGTGTGTGTGTGTGTGTGTGTGTTAAATACAGGGAGTACAGAAGTCTTAGAGGCAATTTTAAACATTTTTGGGAAGTAACCTCTGAATGAGGAGACTCATGACTTCATTGGAATAGTGAAATGCTGATAAGAAACTCCCTCTACCCATGAAAACTGGCCCCTCCTCTGCAATGTGCAATCTGACAGAATTGCCTGAGACACTGAGATGACTTAATTAACATAGGTCCACAAAATAAGCAGTGTGTGTGTGAGTGTGCATGTGGGGGGGGCAGGGGACAAACCAACATCTTCCTAATTCTGAGGCTAGTTTTCTGTCTCTTTAGTCATGCTGCTTCTCCAAACTGAGAGTGTCCCAAGGGCTGGCTGGGAACTACCCCAAGGGTATGGGATCAGCCAGCTAAAGGTTAGGGAAGATGTGGCACATCCTACTCTTTATCTAATGGTCAAGCATGAATCTTCTCTCCAACACAATTACAATTGCACCTATCTTTGGCTATCATGTCTGAAAACTCCTCTTCTCTGCCCGTGTCTGAGATAGCCCCTAACAGGCACCCTTCTCTCCTAGGTTGCCAGCAACTGACATTAACAGGCAGACAGTGAACTAAAGAGAATTGGGCTAGGCGAGCATAGTTGGATAACAATGCTGGTTTATTGGAGTAGTATAACTGATTATATATCTTTTTTGTTTATACATGGAAAGTTATACAATGAACTTAGGATCACCAGTTTCTCACAATACACTCAGCTAAACATAGATATCAGAAAAGACCTTGACTACCAAGCCTGCTTCCTGCATGCCCAGACTGCTTGTGGGAGACACAGTAATATTTCTTGATACTGATTGCCAAATATTCTTCTTGGAGAAAGATATGGCACAGCTTTGCTGAAGGGACTTTGCACCCTCCCGGATCCAAACAAGTCAACAAGTCTGGACTTGGAAACAGCTCAAAGAGTCCTTGAACTTGGAGCAAGTCACAAGTCTCTGGACTCAGACACAAGCTCAAGAATCCATTAGATTCACCCCCTCCCCCCCACTAGGTGTTGGTCCTGGGAGTAATTGGGAAAATCCCCCATCCTTTCCAGATAATAGTTCCTTGCCCTCCCCACTAAGCTCACCTCTTAGGAGCAGCAGACACCTCTCAGAAGGTGGTCTCTTTGCTCCAGGGCAGGGACCCCCATCCCCTTACACACCCTTTTTGTATTGAGTGGGATATAGTAAGCTGAACAGAAAGAGCAGGCATGTATATATTATAATATGTTTTACAAATCTCATTAACTTATCTCTCTCCCCAACTCTAGGGATTCCTTTATTTCTGATGAAGGCACCATCATATTTCTCTCTACTCATTCACCTCAGTGTTATCCTCAACTCCTCACTCTGACTCTCCATATACATTCTAGACACTGCCAAATCTGATCATTTCTACCTCTACTGCGTCTCTCACACCATCCCCTTCTCTCTAGTTATGCAGCTCCCATCCTCTTTCAGGTGTGTTGTTATTGTTGCGATCTCCTAACTGGTCTTTCAACCTCAACTATCTCTCTGCTACACCCCATCACCCACACACCCACCAAGCTGATTTTCCAAAAGGCAGCTGGAAGGACCATGTCACCCTCTTCCCTTCCACTCCCGCTATTCAATAAATGTCAGCGGTACCCTATTGGCTTTAGGATAAATTAAAAAAAAAACTTTCTTGTGACATTATAATCTTCACAGTCTGTCCTTAACCACTTCCTAATCATGCCACCACCCCCATCTCGCACTCTCTGATTCTCCTTCTTGCTGTTCCTACACTGATACAAAAAGGCAATTAAAATATCCAAATATGAATAGGAAATTAAAATATGATACCACTCATGAAGTAGAACTACATAATGAAAACTTTCTGCTGAAATGAAGTCACAGATACATACATCACTTTTGTTGGGTTTTTTTTTTTGCATTGTATATGGTGAATTTCTACACACAGAAACATGACTCGTGCTACAAAACTATTATGTTCACTGACTGTTAAGGGCTATCATTTGATTATTGCATGTTCTTCAATTAAAAAGTATCTAAAAATGAAACAAATCTGCACTCGTTTGGCTAAATATATTGATAAAGTTAATTGAAGAGTTAATTACTAACAAAAATATTAACCGCAACGCTGACCTCATTCTACCAGGGCATGTGCAAGTATTTCTCTGAAAGTAATGAAGCACGTTGCACAACCCCGTGGAAGTAAATTGTCATGAGGAACTCCCAATGAGGATACTCCCTCTGCCAATGCAGACTGGCATCTCCTCTGCAGATTGTAATCTCAGAGAGTTGCCAGAGCGTTTAATAAATAAAAATTAAAATATCATAATCTCTGTTATCCCGTTTTGTTGCTTTATATTATACCTAATACGTCAGTGCAGTAGTAAATATATGTAATTTATGTATAAGTAAACAAATACCCACATGGTAAGTGTATGGGCTACTTTTTTTTCTTCTTTTTTGCCTACAAGAGCACGTGATGAAAAAAAAGTTTAGCTTCCCTCACTCTCTATATATACACACATGCACACATACATACGTTGCCTGCCAAGTCATGAACCTCCCTTATACGTTATTTGTTTTCTTTTTTCCTTTGGTCTAAAAACAAATCAAATCTGCAGAAAGTAGATGACAGTTAAGTAATTTCATAATATGTGAATACCTTATTTGATATCTTTACATATGCATTGACTATACAGTAATTTCAAATTAAGGCTATCAAGTATATGAAGAGTTATTAGCAAGCTTAATTTCACAAACAGTATTCTTAGCAATTGTAGATGATCACAGACACAGAGGTGGAAGGGACTTGAGAGACTATCTAGATTCACCTCCTGTTTTTACAGGTGATGAAACTGAGGCTCATAAAAGTTAAATAATTTGGTCAAGCTCATACAGGCAGCAAACAACAGCAGCAGCAGTAGGATTTCAATACAGCTCTTCTGACTCCTAATCAATATTTTCCTCATGGACTGAAGCTATATATATATATATATATCTGTGTGTGTGTGTGTGTGTGTGTGTGTGTGTGTGTGTATAAAATTAAGTATTGCAAGAAACCTGCAAAACAGAAACTGTTGTGTTCTATTAAGCTCAAATCAGGTGAAAAAGCAAAGGAGGATTTCCCACGAAGATGGTAGAGTAATTGATTCTGGTCAAAACCAATTCTGTCTGCCTATACATCAGAAACAATAAGAAATGCACTGAATGAAGAAAAACATTGATGACCGAAAAGGAAAAATGAAGAAATTCTCACAAGGTAAATCCATGAAATAAAAAAAAAAAAGAAAGACTCAAAAATATTAGATGTTTGCACTATCTCCTATTTTCTTTCACTGGCAACTGCTCCTGCAACATCGCCCATTCCTAAAAATCAAAGGGATGTTGGCTTATGGCTTAGTATTGAAGACTAACAGCCATACAAAGGTCCAGATGCTACAAGGAGAAACTCTGCCTGTCACACTTTGGCCCTCCTCTTCCCCCTTGGAGAGACAGGGAGGAGAGTAATTTGGCACTTTTACCAGCTACTACTCCCTGAGAATTCTCCTCTTCCTTCAAATATGTTTCTCTTGTCTTCTCCCATCAGCTCTCCTCAAACCCTTGGCCCCCAGATGCTGTCCCTATCCCCTCTGCCGAGAGAGCTGCCTTCCCTTCCTGTCAAAGAGAGGAAGGATAGAGCTACACACAGGCTGGACACATTCTCCTAGGAGAACCCTATCCCCCTCCTCCATATCTACTCCACAGGCAGAAGACTTAGTTATCTGTAATGATGAGCTGTTAGCTTAGTTGCTTAGGATTTGTGCATTGAGTACAAACAGAACAAAATGAACTCTTAATGTCAGACAGCCACCTTTCAAATTCAAATTAGTGATCACAATGGAGACTATCCCCAGAGTCTATCCTAGCTCTAAGATTCTGTGTACAAATCCATCACTACTCAGAAAACAACAGAAAGCACATTTCTTAATGAGAATGAGCTGGCTGTACCTTCTTCATCCACAAAGGATAGCATATAAAGTCATATCATATTCACAAATGGAAAAACACTATTACTAATCATTTTGGTTGTTATTTTACACCTACCAAACACAGGGATTCCAAATGCATGCTTTCTACCACGACTATAATTCATCGCATAGCATAATTGCAGTATTTAGCATTTCTTCTACTGATATCACTTTATTGCTTTAATATAAAGCACTCAGCACACACTGAATGCAGCAAAATAAACTACTATGAGTTTTTAAAGTTCCATAAATTAACAAACATAACATCCCAACCACGATGTTTCATTAGCATAGCTTTTTGTTTAATTTCCTTGGAGACTATTTGAAAGGAAGAGAGGAAACATATATACGGTAAAGAAAAGTATGGTATTAATGAGTGTAACTAAATCATGAAAGCTTGAGGCCAGAAGGCACCTTGCACTGCTATTTGGACCATCTTCTCATTTTCAGGTAGAGTCACATTAAAATCATCCTAGAAGAATAAGGACATGTATATCTTATGGATTTCCAAAAAGAAGCATTCTGAAATTTTCTTGACAGTCCAGTTCACTGGTTAACAATAACATTATTTTAGAATTTTCTTAAGTTTATTACAACTTTGTAGAGGATTATGGGTCAGCAAATTTCCAAGTCATACAATTATGAAGTGTCAAAGCCATCACTGAAGGTTCCCCAGAAGGCAAAGAAGAGCCACATGGTGGGCATAATTAGGTTGCAGTATATCATCACAGAAGACATGTATGCAATAAAAGCATACAAAAAAGTTTATAAAATATGCAGAAAGTATATGATTAGAAAAGGCATCTAGCCTAAATGTATTGGAAAAAAGGGACAAATGAACCAAGCATTGCACTGAAACAGGTGAAAAAGTAAAAGTACTAATAAAAGAATGTTGAGGGAATAATCTATGGAGGATATATTGAAAGGCCTGGGGAAGAATCTCACAAAAAGAGGAGGCATGGGTGGTTTGAGCTTGAAATTGGTGAAGGGAGTACCCACATCAATGATGTAATTGAAGTATTTAATGGGATAACTTCAATCATTTTGACTTCTATATTGTGACTCCATGTTTACAAAAAAATATTACATTAAAGTTTTCTGCTAATTTTTAAAAAATCCATCACCTGTGCCCAGATTGCAAAGTGTATTTAATATATGCTTATAAATTAAAACATGATGCTTATTCTCTAAACTTATGGAGAAAAAATGGATTCACCTGAGATTTCATTGATATAAAGAACTCCCGGATAAGGAAACTCCCTCCACCAATGCAGAGTAAGTATGTATGAGAGGTAGTCGGTCAAAAAAAAAGAATTTATTAAATGCTTACTATATGAAATACATATGCCCTGGGAATGAAAATACAAGCAGATAGATAGTCCCTGACCTCAAGGAGCTTATATTCTAATAGCAGAAGACAACACACGAAAGGAAGCTGAAAGGAGACAGGATGAGATGAAAGTTTTTGCTGTTGGAATACAGTAGAGAATCTGGAGCAGGATAAGGAATAAGGAAAGTCTGGAGGAGAAAGAAATGGCTGGCCTCAGTGTCATTCTTAAATAGAATTTCTGGCAAAAGCCATTAGATCACTGAGAGTAGGCAAAGAAATAGAGTGAACTTTCAAAGGGTAAATCCTGGGACTCTAGAGAGGAAGCTTCAACATGTAGAACAGGGGCATGGTGTAGAAAGAGTATGACCTGGGAAGTAAGAAAATGCAGAACTTTATGGTTCCAAGGCCATAGGGTCTTATCTTCTCTAATTACAAGTCAAAATGTTTTTTGTTTCTTTGTTTTTATCTTAAAGGCAGTGCTATTCAAGAATTATAGGAGATGCCTCAATAAAGCAGTAGAAATTATGCCTATGCATCCCAAAGATAAAATAAGAGCATGCATATATCACTATGGAATATTTTGAGTAGAAAATAAATTTTGGGTAATTTCCTGTTTATTTGAAAATAAAAGAAACCATACTATTCAAAACTAAATTATTCATCTGCCTGATAAGTAAACATTTTGGCTTGTTCTCACTGTAACTCTATAACTTTTCCATTAATCCTCTAAAAATAAATTTGTTTCCTGACTAAGTGACACATTTTATGAAAATAAATTCATATATTTAAAACTATTTTCCCAATTATTAGCACTTTTTGTGAAAACCTAAAGATGACTATGTATTTTAGAAATAGCCATGAACAGAAATATTTTCCTTACTGTCCTTAATATACAAACCTTTGGTTTCCTGGTTTCTACTTCATCAAAGACAAATGTGTATGTGTATGCATTTATGTATGTATGTATACATACATAAACATATATAATATAAAATTTGAATGAATTCTCTAATTACGTTATAAGAATGTAATTACCAAGACTTTTCTGAGCTGTGGACAATACAGCCCAGCATCTGGTCGTTAGAAGCAACAACAACTATAGATTCAGAAGCATGGCTCTTTCACTGATATCAATCTTAAGTGCAAGATCTATCCCCAGCTTTTTGGTTGTTCAGTGCTCTTATACTGCTTAGATGGCATTGCAGTGACTCACTGATCTGGAGTTCCCAGGACCTGGTATCCTTCTGATATAAAGAGGTCATCATTTGTAGTTCATCCTTCTCCTTATACAGTGACATTGTGAAAGTGTCTTGCATGTTCTAGTCAACGTGCTACAAATTTTTTTGCCATAACTTGTTCAGCCCATTCCTCAATTGAAGAGCATCCTCTTGATTTCTACTTCTTTGCCACCACAAAAAGAGCTGCTATAAATATTTTTGTACAAATAGGTTCTTTTCATTTTCTTTTGATCTTTGGAATACAGAACTAAAAGTAGCATTGCTGAGTTCAAGGCTATGTTTAATTTTATAGCTCTTTGGTTGCAGTTAAAAATTCTTCAGAATGGTTGGACTAACTCACAATTCCACCAACAGTGCATCAGTGTCCCAACTAATGTACAATTGAGTGACTAATATATCCATACCATCTGACCTAGAGATTCTACTATGAGACATATTCCAAAGAAGTCAATGACAAAACAAAAGTCTCATTCTGCAAGGAAATTTGGAATTATGTCCAAAAATTTACTTAAATGCACATACCCTTTATTCAGTGATGCAACTATATGGGGACTATATCCCAACGAGTTCAAAGAAGGAGTAAAAAAGACCCACTAATATATATTTATAACCATTCTTGTTGTAGTAGTAAAGAACTGAAACCGTGGAGTGGGAAGTGTTCATCAAGTGAGAGTAACTTAAAAATTATGGCATATAAATGTAATGGATTATTAGTGTGGTATAAGAAATGGTTTTTTAAAAAAGGGCTGTTTCAGAGAAACCAGAAAAAAAATTATATGAACTAATGCAGAGTGAAATTTTTCTGGGAAAAGAATTTCTACAATAGCGACAATGCAAAAACAAACAACTTGGAAAGATTTTGGAACAAGGAGCAATCATGAGACCAGAGGATTGCTGAAGAAACATTCTAGCCACCTGCTGGCAGAAAGCTGGCGATCTCAAGATGCGGAATGATAGATCCACTTTGGGACACGGTCAGCGTGACGATTCGTTCTGGATTTGTATCTGCAGCAAGGTTTTCATTTTTGCAGTGCGTGTTTTTGTATGTATATATACGTATATACAAATATACAAATAAAAACATGTATATATTTTTACATGAAGGTGGCAGGGAGTGAAAATGTCTCAACTGAAAAAAAAATGCAGTGAGAAGAGCAAGGCTCCAACGTTACTAAAATATGGGTAGCAGTGCACTGAAGCACAGCAAAGAACTAGAAATAAAGGGAGTACTCATCATTTAGTAATGGCTAAGCAGTGTGGCTCATGAATGTAACAGAGAGTTACTGTGCTGTAAGAAATAAACAGGATAACAAAGAGGCAAGGAAAAACTTCTACATGAAGTGACGCAGGGTATAGTACTCAGGGTCAAGAAAACAACAGAAACGAGGACTACAATGATGAAAATTAAAAGAACAGCACCCTGCAAAAGAATAAAAAGTGAAGATGGAAAAATTGTACAGTAAGTTTGGCCTCACATAAAGAGATAAAAGAAGGTATCTTTTCATGCTTTTTGGCAGAAGCAGATGTTCCACAGGTGTGGAACACTGCATGTGTAATTCTAGATTATCTATGTACATATATACAGATATATATACAGATATATATATATATATATATATATATACATATATATATATATATATATATATATAAAATATATGTGTGTGTTTGTGCCCCTTAAGTCTGGACACATAAGAAATCTCATCAACTATGCATATTTTCTAGAAATGAAATAAATGAAACTTTCAACATTTTATTATTAATTAGCCTAAATTTTAGCCACGACAATTTCATATGGAATAAAAGCTTTCATTAGCTATTGGGGACTATTTTCCATATTAATGAGATTAATTTAATTGAATAAATGATATTTCCTATGTGTCACCTAGGTCTTCCTATGAAATCTCATTTATGCTAATTAAATAAAATATTGTTTAAAATTTCATTCATTTCATTTCTGGAAAATATGCACAGTTAATGAGATTTCCTATGTGTCCAGACTATAGCTATACCCATATATATATATATATATATTTTTTTTTTTTTCCCCTCTCTCCTTCCTCTTTTACTTTGAAAAAAAATTATTTGTTGTAATGAATGTCTCCGGAAGGGGAGAAGAAAGGGATGTGGCGGCAATCTTGATGAAGTAAAAATAAAAGACATCAATAAAAATCTATTTTTTAAAAGGAATCATCTGTCATTAACTTTCATGTCTGAGAACTTCTTTGAATTCCCAGTCACCAGGAGCCTCCATTGATTCACTATCAGTCTTTCTTCTTTAATCTATTAAGATTAAAACAAAATAAGTACAACCTCAAAGGCATATCTGGCTTACTTAATTTCTTGTTTGTTCTTAATTTACAAACTTTCTGAGCTTCACTATTCTCACTCCGATTGTATTTTTTTATAAATGCTTTTATTTTCATAAGAATTTCTTTGCCTGTACCAAAGAGCCACATACGGGATCTTTCCAAGCATCTAGTATTTTGCTATTCAGTATATGTTCTTCAGTATATATATTTTTACTCCTGAGCTCCTAAAACACAGAATTGATGAGGAATCTATGATCTTATTGATGGGGATCCACCCTAGAAAGCTGTGGATCACACACCTTTTCATCAACTGAGGCTCCTGCTAGCCTTACCTCCCCCAGGTTAACTATTACATTATGCTCCCTCTGGTAATTCCACCTCCACCAAATGCCTGTCTGGAGACCATCTCCATTCAAGCACTTTCCCCTCCCATTACTTTCTAGCTACACATCCTTGCCTGAAGCTCCAGAAAGACTTCATCCTGAAGTTAAGCCCCTAGTAATGATGCTAATTTACCTGAATTCATTTTGTTAAAACTCCCACTTTATCATACCCTACCCATCACAGTGATTCTGAATCCCTAGCTGTCACTGGACAAACCCCCTTTTTCTGTCCTCACTGCTGTATACCTTGTCTCTATCCCCTTCAGCATGACCCTCCCCCCCAATATCTGATTCTATAACTGCCCACTCCTTCCAATGTGCTCTTTGGAATGCCTTTTCTATAGCAAATTTGTTTTCATCTGTTCAATAAACTCCAGAAAACTGACAACAAATTAAGTTACCCACTTCCTAAAAGAGAAGTAATGAACCCAAGGAGCAGAAAAAGATATTTATTTTCAGACACGGCTAATGTGGGAGCTTGTTCTGCTTAAATATTCATATTCAATGGGAAAGTTTTGTTTTTGTTTTTGCTTTCTTCAATGGGGAGTGAGTAGGAGAAATGAGGCATAGTATTAATTTTCCCAAAAGAAAAGAAAAAGAGAACAGGGTCATTAAAACATTTAACAGAAAATGCACAGATGGAAGGTCAGAAGAAAAATCAGGTAAGCCAAACAACTTTGAAGGTATCAGATTGTACTTGTCATACCCTTTTGCATACATACTAGACATATACAACATTCTTTTTCTATTCTACTTTGTATGTGGAAATGCTCATGGGGTGGGGGTTTGTTAAGTACAAAATAAAAAAAAAACTAATACAATAATGTGTGTGTAATGTTATTGCACAGTCACCATATTCAACACCTCCGGATTCTCTTCTTGGAGAAAATATTAATAGAAAATAAGAATAAAGCTTCTCTATAGTCTATAAGCCTCACACTTCTATCATTTACCACTCCTGATTTGTGTTTTGTAGCATATCTTTCACCTTCTTCCCTTATGCTCAAATCTGAACTGAAGTAAGAGATCATGAAAGTATATACTGATATAGTGGGATTTAAGCTCCAATTATTTATCTAGTTCTTTTTCTGCAAATGTTTATTATGAGTGCTAAAATACAAAATGATAAAATGTCTACTAGATACTAAAAATGGATAATGGACCCAGGACTCAGACTTGAGTAGGAAGAAGAGAAGAGTCAAGACTGATTTTGGAAAATGGTAAGGTTCTTCTAGTAACCCCAACCTTCTCCCTGAAACAAGGAACCATCTTTTTAATACCAGTAGGATCTTATGAATTAGTGACCTTAAATTATACTTTTAATTTTTCCCTTAATGATTTCATTCCGTCAGAGTTCTCTTTATTAAAATTCAATGTCAGTGTGATAGATTTCTTGGGTTTCCCTTTTCCCTTTGGGATATTAAATTTGATGATTCTATGATTAATATTACATAGTGACTTATCTTACTAACCTTCTAGATCATTTCTATTCACTATCCAGGGCCATGTAAAGTCTATTTCCCTACCTTTTGCATTCTAAGAAATATTTCTTAAGCCTATCTAAAAACCTAAATTCTTCATTTTTGTCTCTTAAAAAATTGAGAAAGTGAAGTCCTTTACCTTGCCTGATTATGTATCTTTCTCAACACTATTTAACCTTTCTATCTCAATTTTAACATCTTGATCAGGTGATTGCTAGTAAATTCCTTTTGCTTCCTTTTTAATAATGTAAGTATGGAATCTTTGTCTAAAGAATTTCTACCATATAAAATGTTGCTGATATTTTATCTATTTATGTACTTTTTCACATGAAGTGAAATTTTTGTCCCCTCAGTATCTTTCCTGGCACTTTTTTGTGGCCTGTGACCAACATGTCCTATTCTATCTTCCTACCACCAAGTCTCTGGGAGGCTAGTCAAGGACCTCACTACAACTAAATATTCCAATTTATCCATTTTGTTGTTTAGGCTTTTAGTTCTGCTATTAAACATTTGTATTATCTGACTTCACATTTTTATCCCTTTCCATATAGATGTCTAGTTTGGTGGATCAGTTTCTTAAAGAAAAAGTTATTTTTTTTATTTCCTTTCTCACTCTTTATAGACCAAGTATGGTGGTGCTCTGAAGAATCACACTTTAAAGTTAAGAGGACACTTGAGATACTACTGAATCCAACTTTCACATTTTACAAAGGCAGAAACTAAAACTCAGCACTGAGAACAGTGTCTGGTACATAGTAAATGTTTAAAAAGTAGATTGCTCAACAAAATCACAAATTTAGACTCAATGGGACATGTAAAACTATCTAATTTAAATGCCTCATTTTTCTTTTTATTAATTTATTTTTAGTTTTCAACATTCACTTCCACAAGATTATGAGTTCCAAATTTTCTCCCCATCTCTCCAGGCCCCCACCCCAAGACATACAGCATTCTGATTACTCATTCCTCCAATCTGCCTTTCCTTCTATCAACCCCCTCCCTTCTCTTAATTCCTTCCCTTCTATTTTTCAGTAGGGCAAGATAGATTTCTATACCTTATTGTCAGTATATATTATTTTCCAGTTGCACATAAAACAATTTTTAACATTCATTTTTAAAACTGAATTCCACATTATCTCCCTTCCTCCTTCTTCATCCACCCTCATTGAGAAGACAAGTAATTTAATATAGGTTATGCATATGTAGTCATGGAAAACACTTCCATAACAGTCATGTTGTGAAAGACTAACTATATTTCCCTTCATCCCATTCTGCACCCCATTTATTCTGTTCTATCCTTTGCCTCAAAAGCATTTGCTTCTGATTACCCCCTCCTCCCATGCCTCAAAAGCATTTGCTTCTGATTACCCCCTCCTCCCATTTACCCTCCCTTCTATCATTCCCCCCATCCTTCCCCCTGTAGCTTAAGATAGATTTTCATACTTCATTCAGTGTGTGTGTTATTCTCTCCTTAAGCCAAATTCAATGAGAGTAAAGTTTACTCATCCCTTCTCACCTGCCCCCTCATCCCTGTAAAGCCAAGCATGAGCAGCTCTCTGGAGGACTACTGCTGTGAATGGCTCTAAGGTTCTGATGCCATAGTAGAGTGAAGTCTGTATCTATTCAGCAGTAAACTAAGGCAAAACATTCAGACACCCAAGTACCGCATCCACAACGATATGACATAAAGGGTCCACATAGCAGTCCTCCTTAAGGGATACAAAGAACAAAGATCTCGCCCCCCTGGGTCGCATTGTCTGAATCTCTGGATCGGAAAGCCTTCTTTCTTCTTGATTGGAGACTCACTGCCCCTCGTCCTTAACTCAGTCATCCTTGGGGGGTCCCAGGGCTTCTGTACAACGCATCACAACTGCAAATCAGCACAGACAGAACGAAGTGCCTTCGCAGCTTTTTACCTGCCATTAGCCCCTCCCTGTTCTGCCCACCTCCCGCTGTGGGATTCACAGGTGCCGTTTCTTTTTTTTTTAAATTAATTTGTGTTTAGTTCTTGTTTACATCACTCATTTCCATGAGATTTCTGAGTTACACATTTTCTCCCCATCTTTCCCCTACCCACACCCCAAAACAGTGATCTCACTGTACAGCCCCTCCCCCAATCTGCTCTCTCCTGTATCCTCCCCCATCGCCCCTCTGACTTTCTGGTAGGGCGAGACGGATTTCCATACCCCAGAGCCTGTATCTTATTTCCCAGTTGCATGTAAAATAATAATAATAATAATACATTTTTAAACATTTGATTTTAAAACTTTAAATTCCAGATTCTTTCCCCTTCCTCCCTCATCACCCACCCCCACTGGGAAGACAAGCAATTCAACACAGGCTGTGCATGTGTAGTTACGCAGAACATCTCCCCAATGGACATATTGTGAAAGACTGACTATATTTCCCTCCATCCTATCCTGCCCCCACCTTATTATATTCTCTACTTTGTCCCTGTCGCTTTACAAAAGTGTGTGCTTCTAACAACCCTCCCCCTCAACCTTCCCTCCCCTCCATAATCCTCCCTCTCATCTCCTTCCCCCCTACTCTCCTGTAGGGCAATATACCCAATTTAGAGTGTATGTCATTCCTTCCCTAAGCCAAATTCAATGAGAGTAAGGTTGACCCATTCTCTTTTGCGTTCCTGTTCTTCCCCTCCATCGTAACAGCTATCCCTTGCCTCTTCTATATGAAATCATCCTTCAAGAAATTATTAAAGTATTGAAGACCAGCAGAAGAACAGAATTGAAAGCAAAAAGCCCATGGTGATGAGAAACAATCTAACCTAGGATAATACCGCCATAAATTTTAAAAAATATTATTAGGCCCAATCTATTTTTTATACTAGGCATTTGAGAAACATTTCTGGTTCTCAAGGATTTTAAATTCTACTGAGGTATAGACTATAAGTGGAAATCCAAAATGACCTTTGATAGGAGGTGTGAGTTAGACAAGACTTTGAGAGAAACTAGGAGGCAAAGTCAAAGATGGGGGGTGGGGGAGAGACAGACAGAGAGACACAGACACAGAGAGACAGACGGACACAGACACACAGAAGGAGGGAGAGAGATACAGAAAGACAGGGAGAGATAAGAGATAGAGAGATAGACAGAGAGGAAAAAAATATTCCAGGCATGGGGGCCCAGCTTATGAGAAGGTCCAGAGGTAAAAGATGGAACATCAGTTGGGTCAGTGTGGTCAAAAGTGTGTTTGGGAGAATAATAACCAGTTAATTTGGAAATACACATTGGAGCCAGATTGTGAATGACTTTAAATGCCAGAGAGAGGCATTGGTACTTTATCCTAAAGACTGTGAGTAACTTATTGAAAAGACAGTGATTGACCTGTGAACGTAGCACATTTTTCCTCTGTGAAGGGCAAAATCTGGTGTCTCATTTTCATTATTTCTTTACTTGTTGCTATCATTTTGGTTTTTTTTTTTTTTTTACCAATTTAGGACATTGCTACTTTACCTGAAATTATGTCTGAAATATTTGCCTGTGTTCCCTATATTGTTTACCAGTTTTATTTTACGATGCTTAATAAAAGATATATTTATTGTTTCTGCCTTTTCTTATTTTTTATGAGTAAGTTCTGCCCTGGCTCTATGACTCGCTTTTTGATTATATTTCTGTTAGATCCACTTAACTGTGAAAGAGGATATCAAAGTCTCATACATTTGTTATATTGCTACCTATGTTTTTTTGCAGTTCAGTTGGTATTTCTTTTATGAATGCAGACACAATGACATCTGGTGCAGAGATATTTAATAATGATGTTGTTCTGTTGTCTATAGTGTCTATAATGGACTTCACTTCTTAATGTCGATTGTTATTGTTTCCTTGTCTGAGATCATAAATAAAATTCTGTCTTTTTAAAACTGCCTCATGCAACCTTAAATTATTCCTAACCTCTCATTTTTATTCCACATGTTAAACATTTCATGTAAACAGAAAACTGCTATTTCATTTTCTAATCCACCTTGCTTCCACAAAGTTCTACCCCAATGCCACATTGTCTTACGGAGGTGGCTTCTACTGTCGAAGTCTTTCCCAGTGGTTTACAAGCCCTGGCAGATGCCACTGCAGGTTCTAGCCACAGATTGAGCATGCCTCTGGATCAGTTAGCTATGGATCCAGAAGCACATCACTACCAAGCTGGTCTCTTGGTAATGTCACTGTGGTCAACAACAATCCATGAAATAAAGACTACAAAGTGGTCCTCATTCCAGTGAAACTACCTGATGCTTCTACAGAATGAGAGAATGACAGAAAAGTATTCAGAAGGAACTAATAATCACATAGTCTTTAGACCATCAGTAAATATTAAGTTAATTAAGAAATGGAGAAATAGGAGGAGAGAAGCAAAAAAAGAGAGAAAGAGAGAGATAGAGAGACAGAGACAGAGAGACAAAGACAGAGAGACAGAGAGAGACAGAGAGAGACAGAGAAAGAGACAGAGACAGAGAGACAGAGAGAGAGAGACAGAAACAGAGACAGAGAGACAGAGAAATGTGCTGGAGCTAGTTCTAACCCAGCTAATTGTTACATTTTCATTGTGAGCATTTATGTCAGAAAAAGGCAATTTCTACAGATTAGGGCTTGATACAGTTTTGTTTATTTGCTAGACTTAAGAAGATATTAATAATTCAAATTAAATTTAAAAGTGCGTATGCATATATTTTTGTCCCTCTAGAGTCTGGTTATTAAACATTTACCATCACAGCATTGTGTGCCTCCATAAATGTTGTTTAAACTCATCAAGAGTTCAGTAAATGAAGTCTTCAATAGATCAGAGGCCTGGTGGCTGAAAATAACAAAACAACAAAAATAATAACAAGCAATAATTGACATTTATGCAGTTTTGCCAAGTGTTTTGCACCCGTGATCTCATCTGAGCCCCACATCACTCCTGGCAGCAATCAAAACAAACGCCACAGAGAGGCCAAGAAGAAGGAGCAACGAGAAAAGGCCACCTCTTTGATGGTTGAGAGGTCATCGGTTACTTTGGAAAGGGTAGTTTCAGCTGAGTGACTGTGTCAAGAATCCCACAAAAGGTGCAGACGAGTGAAATAAAGGGAAGCAGAGAGCAGTTCTTCCCTAGGAATTCGACTGAGAAACGGAATAAACAGGCTCTTTGCTGACGGGATAGTAGTGTCAAGTCAAGGGGTTTTAAGGATGGGGAAATCTAGGAATGTTTATAGGCAAAAAGAAAGAAACCAGTAGACGAGGAGGGAGAGATTACAGGAATTTACAGGAAAAGTGGGGAATGTTCTGGTGGAGGTTGGGTGGGATGGGGAGACCCTGCTAGAGGATACAAAAGACAGTGCGGTCAAGGGCATAAGAAGGGGGTTGGCTTTGCCAAGGGCAGGTCACTTCTCCATCAGAGATCTGAATAAAAGAGGAGAAAATAGGGAATTATGTCAAGAAGTTTCCAGAAGACTTTCACAAATGACATTCTCCAGCAGACCACACTTGTATGGACATAAAATTGACTGAAAGATACGAATAATTACTGGAGCTCTCTGTATTTATTACCTGTGGACCACGAAAAAGCTTCTAAACTGAATAATTACTCTTCTCAAATAAGGTGATACCCAAACATTTGCTAAGAGGATCAAATAAGATAGTATATGTAAGGCATTTTGCAAAACCTGAAGCCCTGTATGTATGCCAACTATTATTATGAATATATAAGATTTGGGAAGGTGTAAATAATAAGAGGTAACTTTGGTAGATAGAGCACCCTGGAGTCAGAAAAAAAAAACCCAGCTGAGTTCATATTTAGCCTCAGATACTTATGAGCTGCATGACCCTGACTAAGTCACTTGACCTCTGTCTGCCTCAGTTTCCTGAAATGTAAAATTGGAATACCACCTATCTCACAGGGTTGTTGTGGGGATCAAATCAGCTCAAATGACTTTGCAAAAGCTGTTAGCCCAGTGCCCAGCACATAGTAGGCATATAAATGTCTATTATTTCTCTTCCCTCCCTGCTAATATCAAGGTTTAAGACTTAAGACATTTGCTTATGACAGGCTATAGGAGAATTGACTGGATCTAGAGCTGAAAGGCCTTGAAGAGGCCATTTAATCCAATGTCTTCATTTTATACATAAGGAAATTGATATCTAGGGGAGGTTAAGTAACTTGCTGATGGTCACATAGGTAAGGAATCTGAATCCAGGTCTTCTGAATCGAGACAATGCTTTTATTTTGACTATACCAGACCACCGTCATAGATGACGTCCAGGGTAGAGTCTAACTTGCAAAGGTCGCATATACAATGGACAATGAGTTCCTCTAGCTTGTGTGAGAATTGTGATCACTGTATTGAGCCCTGGGATACTACAGAGTCATCCAGATAAAATTCACAACTACTCAAGAGAGTTTCACCTAGCAACCCACCCAGGAACAATCAAGTGGATGAAATCTATTCCATGCTGGTGAATGGATAACCCATTATGTTGGTTCATCAGGACCTGCGCCTTGGGCAGGTGGATAATAGAAGCATACATAGTCCAGAATCACAACTGGATGTAAGGGAGAGAACAATCTGCATTGCCCTGGGGGAATTATGCAGTCCTTTCAATGACTATATGGCACTCTCTGATAGCGAGTATTCAGAGAGACAGCCTGGCTTAGGGGGCCTAGCTTGGCACCAGGAAGATATGAATTCAAGTCTCGCCTCTGGTAACAGGCTGTGAGAAGCTGACTAATTCACTCAGAGCTGCAGGAAGCTCTAGGCAGCTGGCGATCCCTCACCCTGGAACATTCTAAAGAACACACTGATTTTTCTGTTTTTAAGTCTTCCCCTTTTTATTCATTTTTTTTACTTGCTATTTCGTTTCTTTTTTTCATTTTAGTGGTATTTTTTTTTGTTGCTTTTTCCTTCCTAATTCATTTCATATTACTCTACATTTTAAAAAAATCATACTTCTTCTGAGTGAGGGGAAAAACAAATAAGGAAAATCCTAGTAAGAAACTCTTTTCATTTCACCTAAATAAAAGTTTAAAAAAAGAAAGCTCTTAAATAGATCTAACATAGTAAATTATTTTTGACAATAAAAAATGAAAACTTTGCAATCAGTATATATTGTCAGGAGATCAACAAAAATGATTTGCATTTTTCATTTGATTTTGACAATTATAAGTTCCAGGGTATAGAACTGTTTTAACAGTTGAACAGAATATCTTTTGTATTTCTAGGCAGACAAAATAGAGCTGCCTCAGGAAAAGAATTTATTAAACATTCCCCCCTAGACACACACTGAACTCAGAACTACACAGCATGCATCCAGGCTCAAAAAGATCATGATTTGCCTCTCAGTCATATACTTCCTGCTGTTAGGAGAAAAAAAAAGTGAAGCTTTGTTTCATGAAACTCTTGAATCTGAGAATTATAGTACTGCCACAGTTATAAGGCCAGATATACAACGTACTCAAGGGGGAGGCAAAAAGAAACATTTGGATAAGAAGAAAAATTACTTTTCTATTGGAATTTTATAAACATGACCTCTGCATTTATGTAGGTATCTATAAAGCTAAAATATAATCTCTCAGAAGCATGCTAACTCTGAATTAAGTTACCCACAGTACAGTATATGTGGTCCAGAAGACTGTGAAATATTATTCTTCTCTAATAAAGTACATTTCATACAAATAAGTCTTTGATTGTCCTTTGACTTTTTCTAAAAAGGTGAAACTCACCATGGGGCATTCATTTGCCTGAAAAATAAATGTTCATGATGAAATATTCATGAAGAAATTACTTTTCTACTTTCATTCTTTAAAGTAGCACTCTGAAAGAAAAGATAACGTATTTATATATTAAACTAATGAGAAATGCCATTGCATAAAATCTTGAGAGTTTAGTTTTGCAAAACAAAACAAAAAAACCCTTCTAAACAAGGCACTTCCTATATAGTATCACTAAGCATCAGAAATACATAGGCAGGCTTGTAATTTTATTTTATTTAACTCTTCACCAAAATTCAAGTAGAAATGTGGAAATAAAAAAGAGCAAAGCATATGTTCAATTAGAAGATAACCACCGTTGCTCACTGACACTTCATAAGAGATGTCAAAGGCCAGAGTTTCTAATAAACAGGTTCTTAGAAGCCAAAACAACTCTACTTATTAGCCACCAGGTCTCATAGAACTACTAAATGAGTCAAGATCGATTATCTAGTAGTTTTTCCCACCTGGGTCCTTCACTGAATAATGCTAATCCAACATAATCGTTCCAAATGATGATCTTGGAGTTCCATAATATTGCATCATACAAGAAGTTGAATGCTTCATCTTCTTATTATTCTCTGTCTAGAATTTGTGTGCTTTCTTGGAGACTATCTGTCCAAGTATGGATCTTTCAGGTAACAGAAAAGCAGACATTCATTATCCTTTATTCCTCAGTAAAGTATGCTACCAGGACATCCAATTATGACAGTTTCCCTCAATTAACTTAAACTTACTTTAATTATTAAGAAACCCATATTATAAAACCCTTACCCTAAAAAAATGTGGATGGGGGGGCGGAGCCAAGATGGCGGCGTAGAAGCAGCAACATATCGCAGCTCTCACATAGCCA
>CM053583.1:178816550-178840463 GCA_028627135.1 Pseudochirops cupreus
AAAGTGACATAGGAGAGAATAGACTGGGGGAGGGGGGAAATACTGGGATGGCTGTTTTGGGGTGATGGGCGGGGGAAAGACGGGGAGAAAAGATGTAACTCAAAAAAATTTAATAAAGAATCTCATATTAAAAAAAATGTGGATGGCAGCTTTACAATAAAATCTCAACATGAAACATTATAAAGTTAGGGTCACCCCAAAGCATGATTTTAAAATTTTCTATCCACACTGCCCTTATGAAGCTAAGATTTAGGATTTTGCTCCCAGGAAGTATGTGAAGTATGGACAATTTTGCAATGATCTGGACTAAGTGTGTGATGCTTGTCTTACAGACACGGCCAAGTAATTATTATCTATGCCCCAAATGTAGGTTTGTCTCCCTCCTGGAAGGGAAGATAAAGGGACTCAAGAAGCAATACCTCCCCAATCCCCAGGTAATCAGAAAGGATACAATATGTGTGAATGTGTGTGTGTGTGTAAGTAAATCGACAACATGAAATTGTAGAGAGAAAAAGAAGTGATGTGAAAACAAGGATATCAATAGACAATTATTTTTTTAAGTTTTTGGGCAAGAAACTAAAAACCATAGGACTTTATTAATTGCTGCTAATGAAAGGGTAAGGGATTCAGAGGAGAAAGGCAGTCTGGGAAAGAAACAATGGTTAAGAGCTATGGAAACTTTGCCAGGGATGCCCTGGGATTCAAAGTGGAAGGGCCAGGAAGGGCACAATAGACTTGAAACTTTGGTGGGACTATTTCACATAGGAACTGAGTTAAACCAAGAATTTAATAATCCCTCTCCAGAAACTAAGGTGGCATAGGGTAGATTATACTCACGAAGGAGCAAGGAGAAAGTTCATGTTTTGCTTTTGTTATATATTTGTAAAAATCTAATTTATTAAGTGATTCTGAGCTGACTGGGCTCCTAAAATTGGGAGAATAGGTGGCTTGAGCCATTGGCAGCGATAAGAAGCATCAGCCTCCTAAGGGTATGGGTACACTGGTCCTCAGGAGGTAGGGAAGGGAGAGAAGAGAGTAGTCACTGTTACATTTTTTTTAAATAAAGAAGGGTATGAGGGGTGGAATTGGGAAGGGGAGTTTAGCAATACCAATTTAAAAATTAGAAAGAAAGAAAAAAGCATCCATGATGCATTTTTTTTTATATTCACACAAAATAATAGAAAGATGTTCAGAGCGAAACAAGCCTTCCTATGAACAGGACATCTTTGGAACTAATGTTCTGAATTTAATATACGCTTGAAAAAACTGCACATTAAATTCACCTTTCTGCTCTCTAGAGCTCAAATTTTCCTGTTCTCCCTGTCCCAAGAGGGACCTGTTTCTTATAATCCTTCAGTCTTTTCTTCCAACTTCCAACTTCCAACTTCTAACGACACTTCCCATCAGTACTCACTGACAATGGTGAACTATGTTCTCATATAGAACTATTTGCAAATTGATTTTTACATACTGCCAAATTCAGAATAGCCAAAAAAGAATATTATTTTTTCAGTGTAAGTTGAAATTTGTTTAATTAAAGAGGGGAATTTTGTTTAGTGGGGGAAACTTTGACAGTCAAAACCTCTTTACACATCGAAATTCTTATGTAATAAGACTTTGTCTCAGAGAGAAGTTGGCTTAAAAAAAAAAAGAAAAAATCAAATGAAGGGTTTTCCCAGCTCCCAAAGTATTGAAAATTCCATCAAAACATTTCGAGCTGAAAAGGAAAGGAGAGGGGCGAAAGTGCCTTTACATATTCGCAAAGTTTGATACCACAGAGGGTTAAGTACAAGAAAATAGAAAAACAGTACCAGGAACTGATAAAAGACAAAATCAAAGAAAGGATCTAGCAGTAAAAGCAACGTCTTCAGTCGTCTATACACAAATGCAAAGCGTAGGAGTAGCCAGCAATGTGGAATATAGATCCTAGCAAGAAGAGGCAAATCTGACCTCATACCTATTCAAATTCGTGATGAGAGTAATATGGTAGTATTATATAGCAGCATATCTGACGTGAAGAAACTCAAGTCACAGAAGGGACTAAGCCTTAGTAAAGATCAACAGAGGCAGAAACAAAAAGCAAAATTGTCACTGGTGAAGAATACAGACCCGCAGTTCTCAAGGTGTGGTTCCCCAGATTGCAGGTGGTCCTAAAGACTCTTTCAAGGTCTTGGAAAGTTCAAAACTATTCATAATAATGCAAAGACACTACTTGTAGAAAATACCCTTCCTTTTTCCAAATACAAATCTATCTGAAGTCAGACTTTCTTCATATACTTTAGCTGAAACAGCATAGCCCAACAGACAATGAAGGAGATATGAAAATAAAGCTTTCTTCAGTTTGCCAGATACTAAAGAGAATTTTGCAAAAAATGTAAAACAACGACCCTCTTCACAATAAGTTTTTCTGTTGTGAAAAATAACTATTTTTCATTAAAATGTGCTGATATGTAATTGGTACACTTAAAAATGAATTCAATATATATTTTGAAATTTTAGCAATTTTAATCTCTAATATGGCATATAGAGATAGATACAACACACATAAAAGCAATTTGGGATCCTCAATAATTTTTAAGAATGTAAAAGGGTCCAGAGACTGAAAAGTTTGAGATCCACCCTTACAGAACATCTTGACAGAAAGTAGCAACAAATGAAGAATCTGAGGGAACGATCTTAAGGAAGTTATTCTGATTCTGGATAACAAGGAGAGCAATGAATACCTTTAATCTTCTAATCCAACCATAGGGTCTAATAGTATAATAACCACAGATGGTACACCACTCACAAAAGAAAGAACAGAAACATCTATTTTACTTTACTTACCATCTTGGATCAAAGTCTAGTTTTGGTCCTCAGAAATCAAACTGCATACGGAACTTACACTCCAGAAAAGCAACTCTGTTCAGAGCAATCTAGACTAAGCCAGCATAGCTGAAGGTGGTTAGGGCTGAAAGCAGGTAAGCTCCCACAACCCTCTGCTATGATCAGATTGTCAATCGTTTGGTTGTTCAGTTCTGGAGACTATGTTTCAGAAAGAACACTGGAAAGCCAAAGAACATGCCGAGAAGAGTGAGCATGACCCCCCAAAGGAATGATTGGAAGGAAGTCGGGGTTGTTTAGTATCAAAAAAAAAACAGCTGCTCTTGGGTCCATGAAGGGCTGCTGCAGGATAGAGGGAGGAGACATGTTCTACCTGTCCTCAGAGGGAAGAAAATGGAGAAATGGGTACAAGTTTGAGAGTTGGAAATTTTGATATAATAAAAATTTATCTTACCTAGAGCTCACCCAAAGTGCTGTGACACCTTACCTCTCAAGGCAGTTGATTTTCCCTCCATTAAAGGTCTTCAAAATACAATAGTTATGTGATGATTTTAGGTCACATACAGCTACAGATTTACACCCACACCCACACCCACACATTGTCATTTTACTTTTGCCTTTTTGTCTCTAAAGTCTACTAGTAGAGGGTCTGGCAAATATAAGGTACTTAATAAATGCTTATAGATAGACTGATCTAACATTTCAGACATTATGTCCTAAGGCACCATATAATTAACAGTCAAATACATTCAGTACAGAAATAATAATTAATAGAATAGTTCAAAACAGGGAATCATTTCAGATTATGGTAGTCGGAGGAAATCTAATAAAAGAAATAATATATGAGCTGAGTATTTAAGAATGTATAAGGTCTAGAAGAGTGGGAAAAAGTAAAAAGCATTTCAAGCAGCCAGAAGAGAGCAAACAGAAGCAGAGATACTTGAAAGTATACAGTGTTTTCAAAAGAGACAATAAAGGGATACGTATGGAATGAAAGGTTGTTTAGGGGCAGATATTTGCAAAATGGAAGCCGTGATACAGATAACTCCATTATAATTTTAAAAAAAAATGATTTTCCTTTTACAGTAAGATCACTCACTCCTAATCTGCTTGCCTAACAATTAAAATGATTTCTGCAGACTGTAGTGGAAAGAATATCTTTTATGCATTCTTTGTAAATGTATAAACAAAACAATTGCAAATTTAATGCAGAATGAAACATGGCTATAATAAATTTAGTAAGAGGGCTGCATTCATTTTTTCCTCTGGGGAATCTCCCATACATGATGTCATTTTTGCCAAACTGAAACTTTACCAACTAACATAATATTAAAAAATTTCTTTTCATTCTGGACAATTCCCATCTATTTTACTGGTGTTCTGTGAGGAGTTACCATCGTTCTTTTCTCTCTTCTCTTCATGTTTTATATTTCCTCTGCAGGCCCTTTGAACAATTCCAATGTGTTGTCACAGCACCTTCTTTCAGTTATTTGGCATTGAATTGAAAGTTCAATCCATTTTATTGTCTTTCCCTCATTTATGGGGATTTTCAAGTGGCAGATACTAAATGTGGGCATGGCCAAACAGTGAAGCACATGAAATCTAATGAAAAGATTAGAATTCTATTTCCAATGCATTTTAGGATACAATTATATTTCAAATAAAATTCTCTTCTTTTACAACCTCATCACGTTATCTGAGAATAAAATCCTAAAATGATTTCATACCTAAATACCCCATGCCTATTGACAAAAGGACATATTTACCTTATCTGCTTTTACAGCAAGCCATCTCTGATAAAGGCCCCATTTCTCAAATATATAGATAACTGAGTCAAATTTATAAGAATACAAGTCATTCTCCAATTGATAACTGGTTACAGAGTATGAACAGGCAGTTTTCAGACAAAGAAAATAAAGTTATTTATAGTCACATTAAAATGATGTAAATCACTACTGATTAGAGAAACACAAATTAAAATAACTCTGAGGTACTACCTCATACCTATCAGGTTGGCTAATATGACAGAAAAGGAAAATAATAAATGTTGGAGTGGATATATAAAAATTGGGACACTAGTGTGATGGAAATGTGAACTGATCCAGACATTCTGGAGATCAATTTGGAACTACACATAAAGGGCTACAAATCTGCATACCTTTTGATCCAGCAATACCACTGCTAGATCTATATCCCAAAGAGATTTTTATAAAGAAGGAAAGGACTTATTTGTACAAAAATTATTTATGGGAGTTCTTTTTTGTGGTCGCAAAGGACTAGAAATTGAAAGGATGCCTATAAATTGGGGAATGGTCGAACAACTTGTGATATATGATTGTGATGCAATACCATTATGCTATGAGAAAGGATGAGCAAGATGCTTTCAGAAAAACTTGAAAGACTTACTTGAACTGATGCAAAGTAAGTAAGAAGAACCAGAACATCCTACACAGTACCAGCAATACTGCATGTTGATCAACTGTGAATGACTTATTTATTCTCAGCAATATATTGATCCAAGACAGTTCCAAAGGACTCATGATGAAGAAAGCTATCTACATCCAGACAAAGAACTGATGGAGTCTGCATACAGATTGAAGCATACTACTTTTTCATTTACTGTACTATATGTGTGTATGTTTCTTTTGGGTTTGTGTCTTCTTTCACAACATGACTAATTTGGTAATATGTTTTGCATGTTTGAACATCTGTAATCTATCAAGCTGCTTACTTCCTCAGGGAGGTGGGGTGAGGGAGGGAGAATATTCACATCTCAAAAATTTTATAAACTTAATGTTAAAAATTGTCTTTACATGTAACTGGGGAAAATAAAATATTATTTAAAAAAGAAAAAACTATACATGCCATTTATTAGCAAAATTGAAAAATTGACATTTTGGTTGAAGATTTGTGGATAA
Source organism: Pseudochirops cupreus (assembly GCA_028627135.1). Lineage (NCBI taxonomy): Eukaryota > Metazoa > Chordata > Mammalia > Diprotodontia > Pseudocheiridae > Pseudochirops > Pseudochirops cupreus. The sequence goes on from CM053583.1 coordinate 178,822,292, forward strand.
ATGGTATCCAAATTAATCAACTGTGTTTTTTTTTCTCACCAATGTAAGAAAACTGTTATATGTGGCATTGAGGTGCAATGGTATCATTTTTATCCCTTATTTTTAGTGGTATACTGCAGTGATTTCTAGAAAATGATTTGTCCTGAGTAGCTTCTTTGAGAATTAAAATTACATAGAGAGACAGATATAGATATATAGATATAGACACAGATATAGATAGACACAGGAGGCCTATTCATCTCTAACTTGTTTTACACATACCAATAAAATGGGAAAAATACTAAGAGAAATCAAAGTCAGGGCAATGACCTGAAGTTAGAATTGAACAGAGGAAGAAAGCAGTTTGAATTGCTTTAGGGAATTAAACGACTCCAAGCTTCTGGCTGAAAAGAAGACCATTATTTAAATAGCATTATAATGGTAATGTTATATGGATAGGAGGACAGAATACTACTCTTCCTGAGGAAGAAAGATATCCAAATGGAAGAAGAGAGATGTATGATGGGTGTGACTGGGCTGTAACATATCACCAATCAGAAATGGCACAAGATAAGTGAAATAAAGGATGTCATTAGAAGGATATGTGATTGGAAAAGAAATTGTGGTAGTCAAATCACAAAAAAACAAGTGATAATGGATGAATAGTTCATGGTATCTGTTGGCAAATACATAATATATCAAGGGATATAGGGGATGGCTTTCAAAATGTTAGATCAATATTTTGTGACAGATTTATGAGAACAGTCATAGAGTAAAAGAAGAAGAGGTTGTGATCTGTATCATTAGGGAAATACATATGTTTATGAAATCACAGTTCCAATGAAGTATTAAATTATCAATCACCGATGTTGGTTTATAAATATATACATATGTATATGTGTGTGTGTGTATGTGTGTGTGTGTATACACATATAGACAGATAGATAGACAGAAAGATAAATTGATTTCTTCTGCTTTATCTCTCATTGGTTTGAGTATCTGGGTTATGTTTATTTCATGAAAGGAGTTTCATAAGGTGTTCTTTCTGTTTTTCTTCTTTATATGTGAGTAATGTATAAAACAGGAATTTTTTAAAAATTTGTTAACATTTACTTGTTAATCCATATACATGAATATTTAATTCCCATACCCATTTCTACCCATTGTATAAGTAGAAATTACTGGAACTTGGGGGTTGAGGTGATATTCTATCTTAGAATACATGATAGGGAAATAAAAATTAAATGTAATCTATATACCTGAAACAGGGTATATGCCATGGGAATGAATTTAGAGAAAAAAGAGATAGGATTTCATAACCTAAAATTGTATGAAATACATCACCCACAGAAGGATGGGAAGCACTGAAATAAAGAAATTCTGAAGAAATAAAGAGAAATTGTTTTGAAATGGAAAAAAAATGTTCTGGAGAAACTAATGTGAATGCACAGGAAGTTCACTGAAAATCATAGACTATATAAAAGACATGCAGAGAAAATGAAAGTAAGTGTAGGTAATGGAGAAAAAACCAAAATTGTATCTAAGAATAAGGTGAGGAGGGTAAAGGCTGATTAGGTTAACAAAAATGAGCTTTTTCAGTTTTGTTTGTACTATAGAACGCATGCAAAGTAGGCTATAATAATACTGGCTAACATTTATATAGTGTTTTGTAAACTTATCTCATTTTACCTCCACAAAAACCCTGGAACTTTGCATCAGTTAATATAGGTCTTGCCATGTTTGTTTGTTTGTTTCTGAAACTACCCCTCCTTGTCATTTCTTATAGCACAATAGCATTCCATTACAATGATATTCTATTTGTTCAGCCACTCTCTAATTATTAAGCATTCTCTTGATTTCTAATTCTTTGCCACCACAAAATAAAGTTACCGTATAGGTTTTCTGTGCACATTGGTCCTAACTTTCTGCTATGATCTCTGGGGTAGTGGTATGGCTGAGTCAAAAAGTATGCAAACTTTTTAGCCTTTGAATTGTTCTTCAGAATGATGGGAGGATTTCACAACTCCACCAACAGTTATTAGTCTACTTATTTCCCCTCATCCCTTCCAGCATTTGTCATTTGTGATAGGTATGAGGTGGTACTTTGGAGCTGTTTTAATTTGCATTTCTTTAATCAGTAGTGATTTAGAGCATTTTATATGACAAAGATAACTTTGATTTCTTTTTCTAAAAGCTACCTTTTCATCTTTAACCATTTATCAATTGGGAAATAGTTCTTATTTTAATAAATTTAATTCACTTCCACATATGTTTGAGAAATCAGGCCTCTTTTCAGAGAAATTTACCCTTTAAAATTTAGATATTATTTCTTTGTCTATAGTACATTTTAACAAAACAATGTTTCCTTTCTTATCTCTTTTAATAAGATCTATTTTTGCTTTTGCTTTGTCTGACATCATGATTGCTATCCTTGTCTTTTTTCACTTCAGTTGAAGCAAAATAGATTCTGCTTTAGCCCTTTAAGTCTGTGTGTGTCTTTCTGTTTCGAATGTGTTTCCTGTAAAACAAACAACAACAAAAACCATGTTGTTGGATTCTGGTTTCAAATCCATTCTTCTATATACTTCCACTTTATGAGTGAGCTCATCCTATTCACATTCAGTTATGGTTTCTGTGTATTTTTCTCCATTCCATTTTCTTCTGTTTTTATCCATCTTTCTCTCTTTCCATTCTGTTTTTGTTCAAAAGTTTGTTTTGCTTCTTAATCCCTTCTCCTTCTCCTTCTCCTTCTCTGTTGGGTAAGATATATTACTACATCCAATTGAGTGTATATGTTGTTCCCTCTTTGAGCCAATTCTGATGACAGTGATGTTCAAATATTGCCCAATTATCACCCATGTTCTGTCTTCCAATATAAATATAAAATCCTTTCCTTGAGGGCATCTTTAATGTGAGATAATTTTCCCCATTCTTCCTTTCCTTTCTGTTTCTATCAGGGGATCCCTCTTTTCCACCCCTTAATTTTCTTTGTTTTTGAGATCATCTCACCATAGTCAACTCCCATGCCTACTATCAGCCCTCCTAACCGCTCCAATAATGACAAAGTTCTTAAGGATTACAAGTATCATTTTCCCAAACAGCGATGTAAACAACTTAACCCTATTGAATTTTTTATGATTTCTCTTTCTCATTTACTTTTTTAAAACTCTCTTGAATTTTCTATTTGAAAGTCCAGTGTTCTATTCCACTCTTGTCTTTTCATCAGGAATGCTTGAAACTCCTCTATTTCATTAAATATCTATTTCCCCCTGATGAATTTTCTCAGTTTTTCTGGCTAAGTGATTCTAGGTTGTAATCCTACTTCCTTTGCCTTCCAGAAAATCATAATTCCAAACCCTCCTTTAACATGGAAACTGCTAAATCTTGTATTATCCTGAGTGTCACTCCATGGTATTTGAACTATTTCTTCTGGCTACTTGAAGTATTTTCTTTTAAACTAGGAACTCTAGAATCTGGTTATAATATTCCTGGAAATTTTCATTTTGGGATCTTTTCCAGGAGGTATGTGGTGAATTTTTTTTTCAATCTCTATTTTACTCTGAATCTAAAATACTGGGACAGATTTCCTTGATAGTCTCTTGAAAGATGATGTCTAAGTTCTTTCTTCAAGCATGGCTTTCAGGTAGTCGAATAATTTTTAAATCATCTTACCTGGATCTATTTTCCAGATCAGATGTTTCTCCAATGAGATGTTCCACATTTTCTTCTCTTTTTTCATTTGTTTGATTTTGTTTTATTGTTTCTTGATGTTTCATAGTGATTAGCTTTTACTTGCCAATTCTAATTTTTAAGGAATTATTTTCTTCAGTGAGCTTTTGTACCTCTTCTTCTATTTGGCCAATTCAGGTTTTTTAAGGTATTGTTTTCTTCAATATTTATGTAACATTTTATGAATCTGTTAATTCTCTTTTCATAATTTTCTTACATCACTGTCATTTCTTTTCTCAAGTTTCCCTCTGCTACTCTTATATCTTTCTTTAATTATTCTACAAGTTCTTCCTGGGCCTGTGTTCAATTATCATTTTTCTTTAAGGCTTTTCTTACAGCTGTTTCCATACTGGTGTCTTCTTTTGAGTTTATGTCTTGGTCTTCCTTGCCACTGTAGTAACTTTTTGTGGTAAAGTTCTTATTTATTTGCTCATCTATTTTTTATTCATTTTATATTTTATTTATTTATTTAATATATTCATTCATATTTATTTTATAATTTAAATATTTCATTTATTATTTTACACATTATTTATTTATTTATTTGTTATTTCCTCATTTTTCCAATCTATTTATTGACTGTGAATACCGTATTAAAGTTGGGCTCTGCTTACCCTGAGGTACTGTTTAAGCTACAAGTTTGTTTTTGTTTTTTGTTTTTTCTTCTGTGTTGCTGTTTTTAGAACTAATTCTTGGGAGTCTGCAAGTTTTTGGTGATTCCAAGGTGGTGTGATCTGGGAAGAGGTGTGATTACTGCTTTCCGGGTCTGTTCTCTGGTCTTTACCACGCCCTCCTGCAGCCCCAAATGTTAGCGTTCCTCTTGGCCCTGGAACTGTGGCCAGTTCCCTGCTCTCCTGAAACCACAAGCAATAGTGCTCTTCCCTTCCTTGGAATGGTGACCAGGTCCCCTCTTCCCTTGTGACCCAACCACTATAATTCCTCTTGACCCTGGAACTGTGACCCAGGGCAATAAAGACATATACCTAACAAATCTCTGCAAAAAAGAGCATTCCTTGTTAGACCATCTGTTGCTATTTTAGGTTAGAAATGATGATCACCACAATCCATAGATGATAGATAGATAGACAGAAAAATATAGATATCATAAATTGTTATCATGAACATGGAATTTTTAAAAGTGGCTACTATAAAAAACTCCAAAGGGAATGTCACCAAATTTACAATGGTCTAAACAAAGAAACAAAAATACACAAGGAGGCAGGATTTTTCCATTTCTTGTTTTTTTATATTTCTAGATGCCCTTTTTAAACAACAATGAACATGACAAATTATGAACAAAGACAAAAACTAGAAAATATGAAACTAATAACCATTCACCAGTGTTTAGTCTGACAAACACAGTACAAGGCTTGAGTCTGAAGTTGTGTACTCGGATCTGAACTCTAGGCCTCTCCAGCTCTGAGCCTTGGAACAAGTCCCAACACCTCTCAGTTTCACTGTCTTCATTTCTAACATAGGAATTGGTACTTTCATCCCTCCAGGTTTGTTGTAAAGTTAAAATCAGTCAACATTTAGCACCTTCTATGTGCCAGGAGTCAAACAGGACATGACTTCCATCTCCTCTGCTGCTGTCCACCTGAAACTACATGTGGGCACCTACAGGCCCCCGTGAGAGGTAGCCTCCAACCTTCCTGGCCCAGCCCCAGCTTTTTTGTCAGTGACCCCTATCTCGTTTCCCCTACTAAGCTGGACACCAACCCCCTATCTATGTCTCCCTTCCTCCCCTCCCCCCCCACCAAGCATCATTTGCACAGTAAATTAATCAATTAATCAAGAAGCATTTACCAAATATTTATTATGAGCCAAATGTGGAATAAAGTCAGCCATCAAAGAACTTATGGAGTTGAAATGTTTTAAAATTCCTTCCAGCAGGAATTACAGTGCCAAGAGTCCTTGGGATTGAAACTGTATTTGGGAGGGAGAGGGATAGTCTGTACTCCCTGTGACTTCATCAGTCTAGGGAAATCCTGTGGACTGACAATCATTCTACAATTTATAGTCTTGGAGAGTTGCCCATCATGAGTAGGTGCAGGGTGGGGCCTTCCATCTGCTGCTGGGGACGGTGTGACCCCTGAGGAAAAGGGCCAGGCTGGGCATTTTCCATCTGCCCCAGAGCAATGACTTCCCTCTATATCACACAAGGCATCTTACTTCCTGCTGCCAGCTCATTCTCCCAACTGGGATGTGGAGAACATCCTGTGCAAAGATTCCCTTCAAATTCAGGCCTCCCATTTCCTGCTATGCCTATTTATTGAGAGTACAGGAGGGAAATCTGCCATTCAATGGTTAACATTCTTATACCTGGTCACACCTGTCACTTACACAACCTCTAAACTTCTGCAGATCATCACCTGAACCCAATTCTTCTCCTTCTACCACCCAATTCCTAATCCCACTGCCCCTCAACCCTCCCACACCAACTCCACCCACCCTGCCCCACTCTTTCCATCTATTAGCTCTTGCCTAGAGTCCCCCAATGATGAAGCCTCCCTGACCACCCTTTCTTGGTACCAGCTGGACCTTCACTCATTCCCTTTGCTTCACTGGTCAAGGAAGGGGAGTTGGAACGCTCCTTCCTCTGCATCACCACTTTCATCAACCTTTATTTCTATCACTTGGTGTATTCTCCTCTTTTGAGATTCATGCTATTTGTATCCATTACCCAATCAAAATGCTAGTAGCTGTTGTCTATAGACCCTTGTCCAGGTCACCTCTCCCTTTCCTCCCTTCCTCAATGATTCTGGTATTGGGTTTGTAATTTTTCTCTCCTCCTCAATCTCTGCCCTCACACTTCCACATGAATATTGATTCTCCCTTAAATATCCCAAGCATTCAAATCCTCAACCTACTCACCTCCCATGAGCTCCTCTTCCACCCCCCCCCACACACACTCATACACAAGGATGGCCATACCCTTGGCTCTTGTTGTCACCCACAAATGTTCCACTTCCGTATTCAGGCACTCTGAAATTCCCTTGTCCAACCATCATGTACTGACTTTTCATCTCTCTTTCTGCCTCCTCTTACAAAAACCCATTCCTTATCCACACCGTGACATCCAAACCCTTACAGCACCCAGGCCATCTCCCCTGTACTAGCCACTCTCTCCTCTACTCCAGATTTTGACTCCTTGCTGAACCAATTCAACTCCACCCTCTCCTCCTCCCCCCCTTGAATACCTTTTATCATACCACTGATTTCACCCAGCCAAACCTTATTCTTGGATCACTCCCAGCAGTCATTGTTATCATACCTATAAATGTGCTGCTGAACAAAGATGGAGAAAATCATGCAACTTTTCTGACTGGGTCCACTACAAATTTATGTTACATGACCTCAACGAGGCCCTCACTGTCGCTTGGCAATCCTACTACACTTCCCTTATCAATTCTTTCTCCCATTCTCCACAGTGGGTTTTCCAAACCTTTCATCTCTCCTCAAACTTCCCATAGCTCTTTTCTCCTGTTCCTCAGCTGAGAACCTTGTTTCATATTTTACAGAAAAAAAATTGAGGCTATTGGCCATGAACTCACTCTTCTCCCTTCTTTCTCAACACTTATCACTTAGGTAAGTTCTGCCATGTTTTTCCTACTTTGCCCCTGTCTCATGGTGAAGTGGCCTTACTCCTTACCAAGCCTAACCTTGTACAAGTTATCCCCTTCCATTCTGTCTCCTCCAACATAGTGTCCCCTTTGTCATCCCAAGTCTTTCACCTACTTTCAGTATCTCCTTCTCTACTAGCTCATTTAGTACCACCTACAGACATGCCCAGATCTCCTCTTTCCTAATAAAACAAAGAAAAAAACCCTCACTTGAACCTTACCTCCCTGCTAACTCTCATCCTATATCTCTTCTACCCTTAAAGAGGCTTTCTACAAGACATGCCTCAACTTTCTCTCCTCTCACTCTCTTAACACTGGACGTTATCATTCCATTGAGACTGTTTTCTCCAAAGCTACCAATGATCTCTGGTCTTTTCTCCATCTTCCTTCTCCTTGACACCCTGCAGCCTGCTGATCTCTCTCTCCTTCCTGATACTCTCTGCTCTCTAGGTTTTCAGGAAACTGTTCTCTCCTGGTTTTCCTTTTATCTGTCTCACCACTCCTTCTCTGTCCACCCTTGTTGAATTCTCATCTAAGTCACGTCCTCTAACCATAGGTGGCCCTCAGGGTTCTGTCCTGGGTCCTCTTCTCTTCCCTGTCTCTACCACTTCAGGGGATGATCCTATCAGTTCTCATGGATTTACTTATTATCTCTAAGCTGCTGATTCCCAAATCCACCTTTCTTGCCCCAATCTCTCTGCGGACCTCTAACCTCACATTTCCAACAGTCTTCCAGACATCTTGATCTGGATGTCCAGTGGACGTCTGAAACTCAAGACGTCTGAAACAGAACCCATTATCTTGGCTCCTAAGCCCTCCCCTACTCCTCTCTTTATATCATGTAGAGGCCAACATCATCTTCCCAGTCCTGAGGGTTTGCAAACTAGGAGTCATACTGGATACTTCAGTTATCTCTCATAATTCATACCCAATCTGTTGCCAAGACTGTTGATATCACTGCGGCACCATCTCTTGAATTCCTTACCCCCCTCCCCTTATCTGATACTGCCACCACCCTAGGGCAGGCCCAAATCCCCTCACCTCTTTACAATACTTTATGGTGGGTTAGCTTGCCTCAAGTCTTTTAAAAATAATAGCACACTTTAAAATAAATTGAAAATCAATTCCATAGCAAGTGAGGAAACCTAACATATTTTTACTTCTTACCCCGATCCATCCTCCATTTAGCCATGAAAGTGATTTCCCTAAAACACAGATCTAATTCTGTCACCCCCTTACTCAGTAATCTCTAGTGACTTCCTGTTGCCTCCAGGAGCAAACACAAAATGTTCCATTTGGTATTCAAAGATCTTCATAACCTAGCCCCCTCCTACCTTTCCAGGTTTCCCATGCCTTACTCCCCTAAATAAACTCTTCAATCCAATGACATTTACCTCCTGATTTTTCCATGACCAAACATTCCATCTCTCAGTTCTGGGCATTCTTTCTGACTATCCCCCATGCTTGGAACATTCTCCCTCTGCTCCTCCCACTAGTGACCTCCCTGGGTTCTTTTAAATCCTAACTAAAATCCTACCTTATACAGGAAGCCTTGCCCAATTCCTCTAAATTCCAGTGCCTTCCTTCTGTTAATTATTTCCCATTTAACCTCTATACGGCTTATTTTGTATATATTTCTTTGAACACTGGCTTTCACATTACATTATAAGTCCCTTGAGTTCAGGACTGTTTTTTGCCTTTTTTGTATCCCCAGTGCCTAGTATAAAGCTTGGCATATAGTAGACATTTAATAAATGTTTAGTGATTGATTGTGAAATAAAGTGGAATATGGTGCACTGTATGGACTATATGCAATATGGTTCTTCAAACCAGTGTAGAAGACACTTTCAGAAATCATACACTTGAAATACATTGGCTAAAATGTAAACTATTGCACCCATGTTAACTATGATACTGCTTTATCTACATGCAAGAAGAAAACAATTTATAACACTCTTTGAAGAAGTAAAAATGTGTTAGGTTTCCTCACTTGCTATGGAATTGATTTTCAATTTATTTTAAAGTGTAGTATTATTTTTAAAAGAATTTTGCTTACCTGAAAATATAAAAATGCACGTGGGGAGAAGAAGCATGCAGGTAAGCATCAGGAGTTGTATCAGGATTAACTTCAAAAGCCATTCACTACAGAAATTGTCTGGAATATGTGTTTCCATTTATTTTTAATATTTAGTTTTGTTATATTCAACCACACTTTTTTTTCAAAACTCCCCAAAGCATTAAAAAAATTGAGATTTAGATTGATAAAAGCCATTTCTCCAAGAAAAGGAGATAACATCCTGTCAAGGTTTGTTTTGATAGTACAAGATAAGAAGTTAAAAATAACTACTGGATATTTTCTTGCAAAATAGAATTACTCAAAGAAGCTTCAGACGCAAATTTATACCAAAGCGGTAAGTTTCAAAATCTGTATTTTAGCCTTATAAAAAGTTCATTCTTCCTCAAAAGCTTCTGACATGCAAACCATTAAAATGACTAGAAATGAAGTACTCATTTTAATTGGGTTGTGAAAAATCTTGCAAGACATTGTAATACTATCTTTGCTTAAAATAAACAGTGAACTACAGAGAAATTTCATTAACGCACTGTTCAAGGAATCACAGTTTCCAAAAGGGAAAGAAAAGTGTGATAATAAAAGCATCTTAATGAGGTTTTGTGTGAGAAAAGATTCTAATACAAAAGGTGATTTATGTAATATTATAAACCATGTAACCCATAGTGTTGTGATTCTAAATCAAGACAAACTCCAACATTTTGCACTAATTTATAGAAAGGGCAGTTTGACCATACCAGCGGCTCTACCCATTTTCCTACTTCTGTCAGATTTTACTAGACAAAAAAGGGGAAGGGGGGAGAAGGGAAGGGAATTCAATAATTCAATAACTGACCTCATTGTATATTCTTTCCAAATGCCTACTGATCCATCAGAGATATTGCCATTCAACTTCCAGCTGGGGACAATGTACTGCGGTGACAGACGAGGGGGCCACTACATTTTCCTTTTTTCTTGAATGTAACTCCCTTTCAGGATGTCTTCAATTTAGGGTAACAGGGTAGCTACATCTAACCACTAAGGTTTGCCTTTCTTTACCCCAATTCTTATGCAAAGCCAACCAGGATTAAGTATATCCTGTTTTAGACCCCTGAGGCCAATGAAGAGTAGATTAGGATTTAATGAACCCCTTTTGTGAAATATAACCAACTCCCTTCAAGGCCTATGGATGGATGCGTGGGATTGAATCCAGTATTACTGTGTTTCCTGTTCGTTACAAGGCTCTTGGGTAGGGGCTTCTACTCAAGCTCATTTGGAGGGATTCCTTTTCATGTGCCAACTAATTCTTCTCCTTACCTTGGTTTATAACAACATACAGGATAAAAAGCCTTTTCCTCACTTGTATTCTAAATTGTAATAAAGTAGATTTTATTTCCAGTACACCTTTTAGGGGCCAAAATATTATTTAAATCTTCTGTTCATTCTTAACAATAGGATTTTTACAAATTTAAAAATCATAACAAGTTATGCATCTACTATATTCATAGACATGGTTTCCATCTCCAGAAATTTTAAAGTATTGTTGGGAATAGAAAGTATGTTCATTTATACAACAACATAAGAGTAAAATAAAAATTCATGACAACATGTGAGCTGTCATAGTGTAGCATATGATCATGTTTTCAGTAATGTTAAACTGCAGAATGTAATTACTATGAGTTCAAAGGAAAAGAAAGATCATTCTTAGAAGACCTGAGTTTGAATCCTAGTTCGAAGACATACCAGTCATATCACCTTATCTTTGGTTAGCCTTAGCTTCTCTCTCCACAAAATGTTAACAATAGCACATGGACACTGTGGAGCCCCAGAGTTCTGCAGAGCCTTCTCAAAAGAATTCATGATCCTCTAAGAGAACAATTTAGACATGGCCCTAAGGAACAAGTGCAGAAAGCACTGGCATTGCCCCAGACTGGCAAGCATGTGTTAGCCCTTCTGAATAACTGCCTTGAACAGGCCCTATAGCTGACCAGTGATCTGCGCCCAGAACTGAATGAAAGAAGAAAAGCGAGTTGGCTTACATTTGGAAAGCTTTTTTCAGTGATCCCTGACTATCACAAGCCTTTTCTACTAGTGATCCTATTTGGCTGTGAGTCATGAAACATCATAAGTAAAGAAGAATTTACTGTCCTATTACTGTTACTATTTACCTACTACATGTGGGCACTATATGAAATGCTGGGAATGCAAAGAAAGACCAAAATAGTCCCTATCCTCAAAGATAGCTACTCTCATAGCTAAAGTGGGGGGGGGGGGGGTGGAGAAGAAAGGTGACATCCTGCAAACAACTATCCATAAACAGGGGAATATATGTGTGTGTACATATATATAGATATAGATATAGATATAGATATAGATATAGATATAGATATAGATATAGATATAGATATAGACAGATAGATATGATAAGCTATAGGTAATCTCAGAGGGAAGATACCAGTGTAAAGGTGGATCAGGAAAAGCTTCTTGCAGAAAAACATATAATCTAAGAATCAAAATTGCAAGTGACAATTGCAATCAAAATTGCAAGGACAGTAGGAAGATATATGATTGGCATAAGAAAGATGTGGCAGATTACAGACAATGACGGGCATATGAGATGGTGATAGGGACCAATCCTATGATTTAATGGGAATCAGGAACTCCCATGTGAGGAAACATCCTCTCCCAATGCAGACTGAGTACTCTGAAACTTAACTGTCTTAAAGTTGTCTAGAGCATGGAGAGGGTTCAATGTCATTGCTCAGGGTTACACAGCCATTTTTTTGTCAGAGAGAACTTGAATCTGGCTCTTTCTGGCTTTAATGCTGGTTCTTTATCTGTTATATTATATAGAAAAAACACGAGCAGAGGAAGTGAATTGGTAGCATAGAAAGATTGACAGAAAAGAGATTCACAGCCTGCATTTTGCACTGGTTTCCACAAAATGATGAATGAATTTGAGGAAGGTCTCTCTCTCTCTCTAGCACACTGGGTAGATGTTTTATGGAGGATTAATGAAAATGTAGGTAAGAGGAATGACAAAAAATGCACAGGATGAGAAGGCACTGATGAGTCATAATGAAGTACTGTAATGAGATCATGGATCCAAAAAAGAAAAGAACTGTGCAAGGTTATTGTTGAGTATCAAATAAGAAAATAAGTGATCCATCAATGGAAGCTCATCAACATCCCTGTAGGCTGATGTAGTCAGGAAAGACTTCCAGGAAATGGTAGAATTAGAATTAAGCCTAGAGATGTAAATAGATTAAGAGAAAGAGATAGGGTGTCTCTGGCAGGCTGAATATAAGGAAAGACACAAGGGAATGGACAATGAGCACCTCATCCTTCCTAAGAGGGAAGAATCATGGGATTTTAGAACTGGATTGTTCTCCAATAATTATGTAATGACCTAATTCTAATTAATTTCCAATCTCACTTCTCTGTTTAGAGATGAAAAACTGAGGCTCCAGAGTTAAAAGCTTTATAGCTCATTACAGTCAGGGCTTGAGAATGGAACACAGATCCTCTGACTCCTAAGCTAGCATCACACACACACACACACACACACACACACACACACACACACACACACACACAAACACACACACTGTTAAGGTGGCTAAACTATGGACTGTTAAAGAAGTTACTAGCAAGCTATTTTCTATTGCAGGTTTTCAGATTTAAGTTTCTGCCTTTAAAAATGTTTATGTAATACAGGCACTGGGGTAGGGAGATCCATCTTGCCCTACCGGAAAGTCAGAGGGGTGATGGGGGAGGACACAGGAGAGAACAGGTTGGGGGAGGAGGTATACAGTGAGATTGCTGTTTTGAGATGGTACGTAGGGAAAAGATGAGGAGAAAATTTTTAACTCAAAATCTCATGGAAATGAATGATGTAAACTAAAAATAAATGGAAGTTAATTAACAATAAAAAAAGAAAAAATGTTTATCTAGCTAGGATGCAGTTGTCCAGAAAATTAATAAGAAATAAAATTTCATTATTATTTAAAGCAGGCCTGTACAATCTGTAGCTCACCAAAGGATTTGGGTGGCCTGTGAAAAATGTAGAGAAAAACATCCTCTACATCCTCTACATTTTTGTAGGGCTGCCCAAAATCCTTTGGTGTGCCCACAGGATGCAGGTTGTAAAGGCTTGATTTAACTGAAGTTTGACTGTAAAAATCATATATCAAATAAGTGTTTAAAAAAAAACTTGTGTGGGTAGTGGAAGAGGAAGAAAAAAGTAAACTGAAGGATCATTTAAAAAATATTCAATACACACACACACACACACACACACACATATACACACACACTGTTTTCCAGATTTCTAAATTATAAGCTCAAGGAGCAGTTTAAAGAAGAAAATTGGGTTAGAATGTGTAAAGTTAGAGGATTTTTAAAGAAAAATTTTAAAAATAAAATTTTAGGTTCCGATTGATTTTCACACCCACCCCTACATAAAGGAAGAAAAAAAATAAGGAATGTAAAAATGAATATTTAATTTAAAAATTCTTATGAATTCAAGCTTTTGGTTTTTTTTTATCTTTTACAAATTTATTCTGATTTCACACACACTTAAATCAAGCCTTACTTTTATATGTATATTATGATATTATTGATGCATTTGCATAATTATATCAAATTCTCTATTTTTTACCTTAGCTAAGTAAATGGTTATGATTAAGAGCGTCATTATTATTAGTGACTAATTGTGTTAATATCACATAACTATGGCTGCATTACTTTGTGAGTAGCTAAGTCACTTCTCAAACAGTGGCTTGTGACCTCATATGGAGCTGTGACCTACAGCTTAAGAAGTGCTAAAGGGGGCACAAGCGAAAAAAGTTTAAGAAACCCTGGAAATAACATATCTTGTGGGGGGCACAAGAATTGTAATGGGGAGTAAAGGATGCACACTTCTCTTCACAGGCTTTCTCCTAGGACCCTGGATTAGTTTAAATGGAGCTCTACAGTAGTAATCTATGTCTTGGAACTCAGACTTGCTGGTATAAGAACAGATCAGAGGAGGGAGTGGGCTAAACCCAGAGAAAAATGTAGGGTATTTCATATGCCTGAGTGACAGGAATGAGAGGTTCCAAAGTGTGATATTGGCAAGGTGTTTGGGACTCTTTTTCTGTAGGACCCACCATATGCCATTTGCACATTACATTGTGAGGACTCATGTAAGTGGAGAACTCATTGAATATTGGATAAGATCTCACATTTTGTGACATCACATAAGCAAGCAGGCTCATGTGTTTGTCCAGTATAGAAGAGAAAGGAAAATAAAAAAAAGGAAAGTTCATTTACTTTATTCTGAACAACTATTTCGAACATTCATGGCACTGATTACATACTGATTCCTTCATAGGGCAGATATTCTAATGCATGCATAGTAACTCTCCCACTTGGGAACTGCTTTAAAAGAAGAATCTTATTTTTTTAAATGCTACATTTATTGCTATATCTTGTTTGAACACTCGTTATTTTCCCAACAAGCACCCAGACAAATCCCTTCCCAGGTACACTCCCTGAGCAAACACATTCACTACCAGTCATTAACAGAAAGGAGGAATGTGTCCCTAACTCTGCCCGTATAGCACTCACGTTGTATTAGACCAACATTTCTTTGTCTCTTCACGTTGGTTGTTATTTACATTACTTTATTCACTGTGGAGAGTGTTCGTTTGGATCTTGTTTTCCTTGCTCTGCATCGTCTCATTTAAATGTTCCCATACTTCTATAATTATTTTTGTATTCATCATTCTTAACGGTTCCCCAAAAATTCCTATGGTTCAGGTCTATTGCATTCACAGCCAAGTTGTGTTCAGTCCTTCCCCACGTGTTGGTTAAAAATAACAGCACTAAACACATTTGTGTTTTGTTTGGTTTTGTTTTGTTTCTGCTACTCATAACCTCTTCTGCCTTGGGATATCATCCCAATAGCGAGATCTCTGAGTTAATGGTAAAAACAATTTATTAACTTTTATCTTGTAATTTCAACGTGTCCTCCAGAACGGTCAAAGTAATTCACAATTCCCCCTATCTGGGAATCGATGTGCCTATATCATAGGAAACTCATCTAATTCATCTTTCAATAAAACAGTACAGAATTATTGAGTCATAAGAATGCCTTATACTTCTCTGTATGAAGTTCAAGATAAAAGCACTTTTCAAACCATAAAGCACTATATAAATGTAAGTAATTTTATTATAATCTCTTGAAGTGCCTCATGCATACCCAACATTAATAAGAGCTCAATTAGTATCTGTTGGATGAATGATGAATCAATATGGACACGACAAATAAATCAACCAACACTTGAGGTGAAGCTTCTACCATTTAATTTTTTAACCTTTAAGGTATATTGAACTTAACAATGAACTATATATTGATTATTTTATCTTCATCTTTAATCTTCATTTTTCTTTTTCTTTTATTATTTACCAATGTATTTCATGTAGTATGTCCATCACATCATCTCTGATCTTTAACTTCTAGTTAATTCATTTTCAAAGTAGATATAATTCAAGCAATATTACCTTAGCTTTATTTTGTATATATTATTCATATGTGTATTCAGATTGAATGGACAAATGAGTTAAAAGGTATTCATTAAAGAATTCCAATGTGCAGGGCAATGTGCTAAGCTCTCCAGATACAAATTCAAAAGGCAATGTAGAGGGGTGGAGCCAAGATGGTGGCATAAGAGCAGCAACATATCACAGCTTTCACATAGCCACCCTAAAATACCCATAAAATATGACTCTAAACAAATTCTAAAACTCCAAAACGCACACAAATATACTTTCCACTAAAGTCAGCTCAGCTATGAAGAACCATCTCAGCCCTGCGAGCCGAAACCAGCACAGCCTGAAACCGCGGCTCTGCCCTGGAAGCAGCTGGATGAGAGGAGCCGAGCCCTGACTGGAGCTTCAGAAGAGCTGATCTGCGGCAGCTGCGGCAATATCCAGAATTAGGTTAGTGAAGCTCCACGAAATCGGGGGAGAAAAGCGGGTCTGGCCAAAACTCCTTCAGGGCAAAGAAGTGAGAAATGGAGGTTGTGTATCCACCTCCACACTGCTGCTTCAGAGCTCCCGGCCTGCAGACTGCAGGGGGACCAAGTGATTGTTCAGAGGCCAAGTGCTCTCACATTGAGCAGCCTGGATCCAGATCACAGTCTTGGGAGTTGGTCTTGGGGTTTTTTTTTTCAGTGAGCCAGAGTGGGGGAGGGACCCAGTAGCCTCCTAAGAGCTTTGGCAGCTGAGAAAACCCCAGCGATTTGGGACAGAGCTTTCCCCTCTGGAAGCAGAATTCCAAAGAGATTTAAAAAAAAAAATCACAGACTGACCAACCATGAATAAGAATAAGCATGAGAAGCAAAGTAAGAACAGCAACCAAACCCTAGATTCCTTCTTTGGGGAAAAGAAGGATCAAGGTAGAGAGCGGGAAGAGGACAGCACAGCCAGAGCTCCCCCACCAAAAGCTTCCAATAAGCATGAAGATTGCCTGAAAGCTAGAGATCAGCTGAAGAAGGATTTTGAAAACCAAATGAGAGAAGTGGAAGAAAAACTGGGAAGAGAAATAAGAATGTTGCAAGAAAATCATGAAAAGAGAGTCAGCAATCTCACTGAAGAAATTAACACCTTAAAAAACAGATTAATTCAAATGATAAAAGAGGCACAAAAATCCAATGAGGAGAAGAATGCCTTAAAAAGTCGACTTTGCCATATGGAAAAAGAATCTCAAAAGCATTCTGAAGAGAATAATTCCATCAAAATTAGAGTGGAGCAAATGTAAGCAAATGACTTCATTAGAAATCAAGATACTATCAAACAGATCCAAACCAATGAAAAAATAGAAGGCAATGTGAAATATATCCTTGAAAAAACACACTGACCTGGAAAACAGATCCAGGAGTGACAACTTAAAAATTATGGGACTACCGGAAAGCCATGATCAAAAAAAGAACTTAGAAAGCATTCTTCAAGAAATTCTCAAGGAAAATTGCCCAGATATTCTAGAACCAGAGGGCAAAATAGAACTTGAAAGAATTCACCAATCACCTCTTGAAAAAGATCCCCAAAAGAAAACTCCTAGAAATATTATAGCCAGGTTCTGGAATCCCCAGACCAAGGAGAAGGTATTGCAAGCTGCCAGGAAGAAACAATTTGAATATGGTGGAAACACAATTAGGATAACCCAGGATCTAGCAGCTTCTACATTAAGGAATAGAAGGGCCTGGAATATGATATACCGGAGATCAAGGGAGCTTGGATTAAAACCAAGAATCACCTACCCAGCAAAACTGAGTATAGTGTTCCAGGGGAAAATATGGCCATTCAGTGAGGTGGAGGACTTTCAAACATTCTTGCTGAAAAAACCAGAACTGAAAAGAAAGTTTGACACTCCAACACAAGAAGCATGAGAAGATAAACACAGAAAAGAAATCATAAGGAACTCATCAAAGATTAACTATTTACATGACAACATGGAAAAGTGACAATTGTAACTTGATGAAACTTTTTTCAGTATGAGGATAGGGGAAGGGAATACAAATGTATATATATATACACATACACATAAATTTATATAAGAGGGTTTACATATGCATACAAGCACATATCTGAGTACATGTATAAATGAATTCATAGAGGGCATAAGATTAATTGAATAGGAAGGGGCAATAATCCAAATGGTGAAATCCTGAGGTGAGAGAAGATTAGATTGAGAGGAGACAGGGAGAGACAGAATGGGGTTGAGCATCTCATGGAAGAGGCAAGAGAT
>CM053583.1:178840963-178876350 GCA_028627135.1 Pseudochirops cupreus
TGTGTGTGTGTGTGTGTGTATACACACAATTATTACTATTATTATTATTATTAACTACATCCAACTGGAACTGGCACTGTGGTTGGGAGAGCCATCCTGCCCTACTGGAAAGTCAGAGGGGTGAGGGGGGAAGACATTGGAGAGAATAGATTGGAGGAGGGGGTTACATTGGGATGGCTGTTTTGGGGTGGTGGGTAGGGGAAAGATGGGGAGAAAATTTGTAACTCAAAATTTCATGGAAATGAATGATGTAAACTAAAATAAAACAAAATAAAATTTAAAAAAAAGGCAATGTATTCCCTGTCCTCAAGGAGTTCTTGTTCTAATAATGGAAGATACCTGGAGACAAGAAGGATGATTTCAGAAAAACCCAGAAAGACTTATGTGAACTGATGCAAAGTGAAGTGAGCAGAACCAGGAGAGCACTGGGCACAGTAAATGCAATATTGTAACGGAGATCAACTGAAAGACTTAGTCACTCTGATCAAGACAATGGATGATTCAAGACCACTCCAAAGGACCCATGATGAAAAATTGTATCCACCTTCAGAAAAAAGAGATAAGTTTGGAGCACAGATTGAAGCATACTTTTTTTAAACTTTCTTTATGTATCTTGTTTTCTCTGTGCCTGTGTTTTCTTTTGCAACATAGCTACCATGGAAATATTTCTGGCACGGAAAAATAGAAGACATGTAGAGGGGAATGGTAGCCATGGAGGAGTGTTTTGTTCTTCTGCAAAGAAATAGGGATGGTGGGCAATTGATCAACACGTCGTCCTTTCTGGATTTGTAGCACTAATTTGAATACTATTCCTAGAACCTAGAAATTATAGGGTGGGGGAAGGAAGGGTATGCACTTGCTGGAATGGCATGAAGAGGGCAAGAAAACAGATGGTAGGTTTGGATCACACTAGGCATGGAGAACTCTCTTTAGGAAGAAGCTTAGGGTCCCTGGGGTGTATTGGTTTGAGAGGGTACAGGACTAGGGAGAAGAAGCAAGGCAGATAAGTAAACTCTTTGACTGGAGATATTGTTTTATTTTGGACTTTATAACCCCCTCACCTAGTAGAGTGCTGAGCCTATAAAAGATGGTTTAGAAAAGCTTCTTTGATTAATTGAACATCTTACTCTTTTCATTCTCAATACTTCTTAGTCTTAAAGTACATTTATATGGTGACCCTTGTTGTCTTATGTATGCCCATAAACCACAAAGCAGTAACTGCATGAGTCCTGGGTAAAGTGCCGTTTTCAGACTGCTACCCAATTTACATGCTTTCCTTCTTCTGATACCTCTTTAGCTTCCCTCTCTGAAGTTCCCTCTATGGCTGCTCCCAAGGATAGAGCAGTAGCCCTGCTGTCTTTATACATCCACATACTTATTCAAATCACTATTACTCATCTCCTAAAAATAAGGTGAATAATAGAATGAGGCTTTGTGAAGCCATACATCAAGAAGAAGGTTTTATAGCTTAGTGTTGCTTACAAATCAATTCCTTCCAGTTGGTCTGCCATTAGTAGCTTTTAAGACTGCTTGGAGCTATGTCATTCATGGCTGTTTTGACACATTAATGCATTAATGGTATGTACCAGCTGACATAACTTCTCTTAAGCACGATTACAATAATTATTAGGCCTCTTGGATGAGACGTGCAAAGTTACAAAAGGTGACAAAGAGTATGTAAATACTCAAATATTCCTCAAGTACCCACTTAAAATTGTCAGCGAATAATTAAGACACTACAAAAATGCTGGGATGAGAATTGTCTGCTGAGAACCCCCAAGAAAACACTTTGAGTTAAGAGAGACAGGAGCTCAGCGCTGATAGCAGAGGCACTCAAGTACTCAATTTCTTGTTATAAAACAAGGTTAAAAGTCGCAAGGCAATGAAACATCATCCATCGAGTCCACGGGTTACTGGCAGCTTTAAATTAAAATGAGCACACATTTGAGAAGAGCATAATGGAATGGCTTGTTTTCAAAATTATTCACCTTTTGGTGGGGGTGAGGGGAATAGACATGTGAAGTTTCTTTTTATATGACAAAGACACGTTAAGGTAAATGTGTTGATGTGGTGCGACCTTGATAAGACCAAGTGCTTTTAATTTCCCCAAATTAATGTACTGTAACAGCTTCCTAGCTGATCTCCCTGCTTCTGCTGCTCCCTTGATCACACAAACACCTGAAAGACTGATTGTCCTGAAATATCATTTTCATCATGTCCCAACATTTGAAAGCATAAAATGGCCTTTTTTGCCGTAGACATGAAATCCAAGCCTCTCTGACTGGCTTTGCATGCTATCTGCCAACATCAGTTAGAACCCTTTTGCTCTATGACTATCAGCCATTCCATACCTCTCACCTACCTCATGGTAAGTAACTCCACTTCAAAGCCCACGTTTCTTCTACGAGCTTCATCATTCCCAACTGAAATGAAGTCACTCCATAGGCTCATACCATCATTGATTTAGATCTGGAAGTCAACAAGTCTGATCCTTTCAATTTACAGAGGAGGAAACTGAAGACTTGAGAGCTCAGGGGACTTGACTTAGAAGCTGCTGGGTAGTGCAGTGGCTAGAGTACTGAGTCTGAATTTATGAAGAACTGAGTTTAAATTCAGCCTCAGATACTTATTAGCTATGCAGCCCTGGGTTTCTTTAACTTTAAAATGACTAATAATATCACTTACCTCCCAGAGCTGTTGAAAGGTTCAAATAAAATATTACTTACAAAGTGCTAAGCATAGTACTTGGCACATACAGTTATGTAAGACATGTTGTGTGTTCCTAGGGTCTAGTAAGTGTCTGAAGCAGGGTTTGAATATTTGATCAAGCATCCTCCAAGACTTGATCAAGGACATTTCCAAATCAACTTGAGCTTGAAGAGTAGGGAGTCATTAGGACTTTGATGGCACCTTCCTATAGACAGATGGTATAAACAGGCCCCTTTGTTTCTCATAAAACATGCGTAGATCTTATTGATTTGGGATGAATAATTTGGCTTGGTTTGTTGCAGGAAAAAAGAATCACTCTTTTTTCTGGACCTAGAAAAAGTGGATCAGTCACAAACTAAAATTTCCCTTCTCCCCTCCTCCTTTTTTCAGAGGGCATCAGAGCTGAGACCTGACTTGGGTCATAGTTTGCCACCCAATCTGGGGACATAAATATTGAAAGTTTCTAAGTTATTTAATGAAGAAAATAAATGATAAGTTGCAATCTGATATTCATCTTTTCATTATCCTTTAGGTTGCCTGCAGCTTTCCAAAAGTGGCATAGGGGATGAGTGACAAATTTAGGATGTGGACTCAGGTCCTCTGATTCTAGATTCAAAGCTCTTCACATTCCATCACAGTTTCCCATTGACTTTAGAGTTTTCCATTAGTTAAGTAGTTGATAAAGTCATTTGTCTTGACAAAAATTTCATTTTTAATAGTTTGGATCTAGTTCTAACCTATAAAGAAGAACCAGGTGCTGAAATAGGGGGGATAGGAAAATCAGGAATAAGTGACTATTACTCAATCTTATTATTCCTGCTAGAGGAGGGGAAATGTGGACATGGTGACTGATGACTTTGTCAGAAAACTTTTCAAAGATGGCAGAATGAAAGCTTCCAGTTCAATTCAGTAAATAGCATCAAGTTAACAGTGGAATGACAAATATAATAGATAAATTAAGAGGATCATCAGTGAGAGAATCCCCGTACAATTTCCAAAATAAAATTTAAAAGATACCGCAGAGAAGGGAATAAACTGTTAGCTTCATATCTGATATGCCAAGACCAAGATTCCCTTCTCACCTCTTAATGACCCCTCTAGGAGATCTTTACACTTGGTTTCTTTAATGAATATAAGATTTGGGGAGTAGTTATTTCAGCCATACTATCCATGGCTACATGGCAGAGACAGACTTGTTCAGGACTTGGGTAGTGGGTAAAATTCTAAGTCTGCCAGGATTCCAGCTCAGCCAAATCACTCAAGATTGTGAGAGGAGGCAGGTAACAGGGAATGGGACCTTACCTCAATATTCACAAGCAGGTTTATAGGACAGGACCTCAACCTGGATCAGCAACCTAGTCCATTACTCTGGTAGAGAAAACCATGATCCCAACTTAACTACCACACCCAGGACTGCAGGAAGATGCATAGCACAGACTATGATTCCAAGCCCATTGTTATGGAAATCTGAAGATCTTCCCTACCCCTAGGCCCTTTGCTTAAGGGGCTTAAGTGACTCTGAGAACCTTCCCTAATTTGAACGTATACTCTGCCCCCTAATAGGCTGAATGTGGTCACATGGAGCCTGTGGCAGGAGGCTTGTTCTTCAGGAATGCCCATGTCTTATTACTTTGTAATTGGGCAACGGGTCAAGAGGGCTGTGACATCTTCTGATCCAGGAGAAGGCTATATATAGGTCCTGATGTGAGGTTTTGCTTTGGGGCTCACTCTGAGAAGAGTTGTGTGATTTGGCCAGACGAGACTCTGGGAAGCCATAGAGCTCCCAGCTTTGAAAAACCCAGATGTTGGTGCTTCCCTCTCTGGTAACTAACTAGGTATGGATGTAATGGTCAGACGATTGGAAGCCCATCTGCTGATTTGTTTCTTTGTCTGCTTGTAACTTCTGTTTGCATTCTCTGAAGTTCAGGGTGCTGACTTTTTCCCCCTGAACTAGGTAAATGATATATGTTTGATCAATTAAAGTGAGACTGTTAACCCGTTTTGGTTGCTTTCCTTTAGAAAAGCAGATCTAAGAACCCGTGCTAGCCGCCGCCCTGGGTGTGCTGGGGCGCTTGCTGATACACCCACTTACTCTGTTCAGGGTGATAACCACCATTTTGGTGTCTCAGGACAAGACCAACAGAGCAGGAAGGACTAAGAAGCTTCAATCAGCTGAGCTGCTTGGCTGCCCAATTCCCAACAAAGACGTGGATCTCACTGTGGCTCCTGCAAACCTTACAACCCTCTCCTGAGTTCTTCCAGTACCCTGAGCTGACAATAACTTCAAGAAGTGTTTAGTCAACAAAAATTACTAACAAGAGCACCCTTTGCTAGTCGTTCCAAGCGGGGAGACTAAAGGAATAGGACGACAGAAGGAAATTCCAAATGCAATGAAGACTATCAGGGGTTACGGAGGCTGGAGGTAAAATTCCAACATAGAGAGAATTCAGTGAGCAATCCAGATTTTAAAAGGACAAAATATGAAGGAGAAACACATTTTCCTAAATGGTCACTGTGTGAACTTGCTTTGCTTGACTATGCACGTGCGTCGCAAAGGTTTTATTTCTTCTTTCTTTTAATGGGTGACAGAGTTGAGGAAATCCGAGGGAGAAAAAAATGAATGCTTGTTAATTGAAAATATACAACAATATAAATAAAACAGAGGCAAAGATGCTGGAAGCAATTGGAAGGTCAATGTCATTAATGGATCAGCGTCAATACTGAGGGAAGTCTCTGGTGGAATGATCCAGGAAGCTGTCCTTGGTCCTCATCTATTAATCATATTTACCAATAATTTGGACAAAGGTATAAACAACAAACATCCTATGTACAGATTACATGTATTAGGAAGGGAACGCCTACACATGAAAGACACAGTCAGTGTTCAAAAAGATGTTAATAGACAACAGACCCAAACTAATAGCATAAAACTTGAGGATCTGTTAAAGGTCTGGTGAAGCTCCAATATCAATAATGTGAACAGTTAATAGCAAAAGAAAGCCAAGAAATCTCTGGTGTCATAAATTAGAAGCAAAGTTACTAGAACTAGGAAGAAAAACATCCTCACGTGACTGCCTTGGTCAGACCACACCAAGCCATTTAAGACAGTTTGACCAGAAAGGGAAGAAACCTGCAGATCATGCTGTACAGTTTCTGGCTGAAGATACCAGAGAGGTTTAGGCTACCCTAGAGAAGAGACTTAAGAGGGACATGAAGATTGTCTCCAAGAATTTTGACGGGCTATCATATGGAAGAGGGTTTCAAATTGTTGTGCTTGGCCCAAGTGGGCAGAACTATGAGCAACTCACAAAAATTTCAGAGTGGCAGATTTGGCTTTGTATAAGGAAATAAAATTAGTCATGTCCAAAAGAAGAATGAGCTGCTTTAGGAAGTAAGAGATTTCACATCAATTGAGAATGGGGGGGGAGGGGGGCAACGGGAACAGATGAGATGATTACTCACAAAAAATGTCACAGAAGTGTCTCCTTTTCAGGTATAGATTGTACCAGAAAAGCCAGTCTCAACAGCCCTTAGATTTTGTTATCTTTCCCAGATTTCATGAATATTTTTACCATCTTCATTTGCAGATGTTAAGTTTTGTTAGAATAGCCCCAATTTATACAGCATTTCATATTTACAAAGTTCTCTCTCTCTCTCTCTCTCTCTCTCTCTCTCCCTCTCTCTCTCTGTCTCTCTCTCTCTTTCTGTCTCTCTCTCTCTTTCTGTCTCTCTCTCTCTCTGTCTCTCTTTCCCTCTCTCTCTCTAACACACACACACACACACACACACACACACACACACACACACATAGACAGCTAGGTGACTCAGTAGACAGACCACTGAGCCTGGAGTCAGGAAGATGCGAGCACAAATCTAGCTAGTTGACCCCAGGCAAGTCATTTAACCTCTGTTTTTCTTAATCCACTGTCTCCCCAAATGGCAAGCCATTCCAGTATCTTTGCCTAGAAAAAAACCCATGGACTATAGTCCATGGTGTCATGAAGAGTTCGACATGACTGAACAACAACAAAAACATATAAAATCTCATTTGATCCTCACAACAACCCTATAAGGTAGATATTATTATTCCTATTTTAAATTTGGGGAAACTGAAGCTAGGAAAATTAAGTGATCTCACCTGGGTTCCAGAGCTAGTTAAGTGACTGAGGCAGAATTCAAACTCAGATCTTTCTGACTCCAAGTTTAGTCCTCTATTAATTGCTTGTTGTTTTGCTGCTTCCCCAAAGACATTCACTCACTCATTCATTTATTCAGTTACCAAGCATCATGAAGAGCATTATTCTAGTCATTGGGGAACATGACTTTAGACAGCACTGAGTCCCTACCCTCATAGTGTCAAAGACTAAAATAACAGAAAATCCCAGGTAACCAGCATACCCAATATTAGGTGTTCTCATATATTAGAGAGTTGATGGGTAAGATCATGAATAAAGAAGAGCATGCATCATGTGCTGGACAGGACAGTCCTAGTGGGTATGGATTCAGAGGACCTCTGGGAGGGAGGGTCTGCATTCTAATTCTAGTCATGCCACTAACTCCCTTGTGAAATACAGACAAGCCATTGATCCATCCACTCTAGGCATTATTTTTCTAATAATCAAAATAAGTGGGGGGGCACTACTAGATGTTTTCCAAACCCCTTCTGGGTTGAAATTCTATGACCTATGTTAAGAAGAGATCTCTGCTCTTATCAGAGAGAGAGAGAGAGAGAGAGAGAGAGAGAGTAGGTTCGCAATCAATCAATGTACATTTATCAAGTACCTACTATGTGCCAAGAACTATGATAAGAATGAACATAAATCATGAACGGGGTAAGGCAGAGTAGACTAACTGCTAAATGAATGGCAGAGATAGCAAACACTCAAGAAAAGATGTCACTGAGAGCTGGCACAGTCAATGAAAGCCTAATGAAGTGAGGACTTAGATGAACCGGGAGAAATGACAAAGACATTCCAAGAAAAGGGAGTATAAAGCCAAACTAAAGCAGGATTTTTTCAAGATATATACCACAAGTAGACTAGTCTGGACAGAATGCAGGTGCAGACAACAGTGGTGAGAGAAAGCTAGAGAAGGATAGGAAGGGGCCAGAAGGAGGAAAGCTTTAAATTCAGGACAAGGACTTTTTCCTACAGGGAATATTACTGTTTTATAGGCATAATATCTGGCAGGTAGCAAGCATTCAGCTAAAATGTGTTGGATGAACAAACATATGGGCATTGAAGAATCATTGGTTATTAGTCTGGGAGGTATACAGGACAGATTTGAGGCAGGGAGAGAGAAGCCAGCCAGGAGACTTTTATAATTCCTAAAACAAAGGCTAAAAAGTCATAGCATCAGACAAAGGCAATAAGAATGGAAAAGAGGGGGCCAAGTTGTAAGAAAGTAAAAAAAATCTTGGTAATTTGATACCAAAGGACACTATGATTACCATGATGACAGAAAAGAATGAGAGTCACTCATGCTCCTTTGAATAGGATCAATAGCCTTCAGTGACAAGTTGCAAAGTGTAGTTTGGCCTTAACCAAGTAGAAATCACATACTTTGTTATTCCTTCTTTTGACCTTTCCTTCTCAGCTCCAGATGTTCATAAAAGCAGAATACTAAAATCCTAACCACCTGTGGAACTTTTACAAGAATAACAGAAGGTACTGAGGTATTACCCTCAGAATTCATCTTATGTAATTAAGTTAGGCTCTTGTAAATTTCCCCTGTGTATCACTGGTTACAGAATTTTTCTCCACTTACTGGCCTAGAATAATATAAAAAGCTACCGGCTTCCAAGAGATAGTTTTAGCTTCACACTCTAGAGAGGACAGTATTTCAGCAAAGTGATTACAGTATTTCTGCCTCACAGATCTATTATGAAATTTAATTAATCTTTAGTGGCGCAATGATATCTGTAGGTGAAAATTGTCATAAAAACAATGATTTTCTATCCTGGGAACTCTCCTACACAGACATTAGGTAGCTAACAGTAAACCCATTGCACTTAATGTCATTAAAAAAAAAAGTAACGGAAAGTACGGAATCAATCTTCTTTGGGATCTGGACCAGTTTGGTTCTAAATGCACAGAGTGACCATGAGAAAATAATAAGCAGTTCAGACTACTCTCCAAAGATTCAGTAAAAGTAATAAGATCATTTAAATTATACACCACAATAATTGGTTAATAATATTAATAACAGTAACAACAATTAATAACTTTAAATTTACAAAGTACCTTCTATATACACATCCTATTAGGCAGGTACAAGTATCATTTACCCCCATTTTACAGATGGAAGAACTGAAATTTCAAAGGATGTGTAACCTGCTAAGGTCTCAGACCCCCTCAAAAGTAGGAGATATCCTAAAAGCAACGACATTTGTTATAGTGGTACTTTGTCTCATTAAATGCATGCTAGGCAGGACAAGAGCTGTGATTTAATAAATAAGCTTGTTTAATAAAGCCATTCAAGCATTAGTTTTAAAATAGCCCTGGACACTCTATTCCCCAAAGAAAAGTAAAAGGAACTAAAAAAAAATGATTCCAGTAAGTATGAGAGTAAATGTACATGGATAATCTTTCAGTAAAAACTGGCATTTATGTAATTCTTTAACATTTGTAAAAACACTTAATAAATCTAGTCTCATTTGATTTTCAACCCCATTAGTTAGGTGCTATTTTCATCCCCATTTTACAGATGAGAAAATTAAGGCTGATTTACCCAGGATCACACAGGTAGTAAGCATTTGAGGTTAATATTTAGACTCAGGTTTTTCTGACTCAAATCCAAAACTTCTACCCACTGCTGCACAAAGTTGTCTCTTTGCAACAATAGGGTCTTCCTCTACTGGTAAAACATCATGGGAAGTGGGAATACTTAATGGTAATTAATTTAAATTTGAAGACCCCTTTTTTTGTACTGGCAAGTAAAGCGGTACTTAGCATTTTGTTTCAAGTTAAGCAAGGTAGCAGGTACTTATCAGTTACTAACTGATCAAGCCACTGTTGAGGAAACAGAAGGTATGAACTGATGTTACTGATGTAATAGGAAGGGGTGGCTGAAATAGGAAGCTAATTCTGTGTGTATATAAGCAAAACCCCAGAGAAGCACAGTCAGAATATCTTCTGACAGGAATCTGGTGGCAGAAACTGTTCTGCTGGGGAGAGAGAGTTTCTCTCAGCAGCATCTGGAGCCTGGACTGCTACTGCAGGACTGAGAACTGAGTCAGAACTTTCTTTGGACTAGAATCATGGAGACTGAAGTTGCTGCTGCTGGGAAGGTGGAAGAAGAAAGCACCCCCTAGACTGGAGAAAACAGTTTTGATTTTGAAAACCTTGGAGCAGTGATTTTGATTCTGGGAGCCAGCTGAAATTTCTTCTGGGCCCTAGGGCCAGATAAATTGCCAGATGACTGAGGAAGCATGGCTATGCTTCCAGTATTCTGTCTGTTTTGATGCTGTTTTGCCAGACTTGTCTGCTGGCAAAGGACAGTGCTGTAGTTGCAGAAGTCCTGGAACCTTGCTGTTGGCTCAGAAGCCCTGAAGAAGGATTTTACAGAAATCCTGGAAGAGGGTCCTGCTAATGTTTTCAGGGGTCCTGAGACTGTTCTGCAGGCAGAGAGTGAATTGATAAGGACACTGGCAATGTATATTGTGGCTTTGTTAAGCTTTGTCTCCCCAGTAAGAGAGATTGCTGAGAACTTGCCCCGGGTCAAGATGAAGAAAAGACATCTCCTTGGGTATTGAATACTGTGACGATAAGGTGGTTTACTAGCAACCTAGGGGTGGAGGGTTTCTGTATTTTCTAATGATTGTAGTTAGTGATTAATGATACTTAGTAACTAATTGCTGAATAAGTTCTTAATGAGTTAACTTAGTTGCTCCATGAGTAGAAGACTTTGACTATTGTACTTTGAGATGACTGAATGACTGAGTAAGGAGGCAAAACTCCTTAGAGATATCAGATGATTGCTCTTTGTTCAAAACTTTGCGGCCACTATGGTGGAAACTATGCGGCCATTTTAATGATAAACTGTTGTGAACACCATATTATAATTTTCTGTGATAAGTTGTAATATTGTGAATGCTGTACCTTGATTTTCTATGGATGTTTTGCTTTGATTTGTTATGGAATAAATAGTGTTCACTACACTGTGGAATCAGAACCTTGAAAGCTGTTCACAGTAGCATTCTTTTGGAAAGCTGCTTGTGCATGGCATTACAGATACCAAGACCAAATTCACCCCAAGTATATAGTATCTTGTTGACCAGATACCTGACTATAGCTTCCTGAATTTGAATTAGTCCAGTCACTCCCTTTCTGTTTTATACACACTAACTGCATCTTCTCATTCCCAAAGGACTCTCTACACTAACACTATGATTTTCTCTCTCCATGAAGTGAAACAGTCGCCAGCAATGGTCTTCACACTGCTTTCTCAACCTCAACTGAACAAGAATCAGCCTTATGGTTTGTTCTTTGACATCTTTACACAGATAAGGGGAAGGCAGGGGGAGGTACCCTTAGGCATGCAGATGGTTCACCACAACCATTAAACCCTAGCTATCTTCAACATCTGACTATGGAAATGCCAGACTGAATTTGGACTAGACCTGCCTGGAAATAACTTGTTAACTAAAACAATCTCTGCAAGTTTCCTCTAGTACTAATAGGTTTTCTTCTTTAAGTTAAACTTGTCTCTGTGTTGATATTAAATAGCATAAAAATAACTGTAAAAAAATTATTGTAGAGGGAGTTCTCACTTTTCACCTCAATTTCTAGAAACTATGTGGAAAAATATAATTATGAAAAATGATGTTTTTTTCTATTTGTTATTCAACAGCTGAATGATCTATAGTTAGTCACTTAATGGAGCTCCTGCATTGACAATGGGGAATGCTGACTGACCACAATGTGACATATCATTGTTACGGTGTTTGAGAAGACAGTCAGGTGCACTGGGAACATCACAAAAATGAAGTTCACTCACTGGGGAACCCACAACTGATTGTTTCCTGTAATACTTAGAGAAAGATGGGAGGGGAGGAGAGGAGAAATAGAATATGTTTTATGAGACAGGAAATAATCAGTTGTGGCTACAGCTGTCAGTGCATACAAACAGTTAATTCTGAAGCCAGATTGTGGACTATTTATAGAAAAGATCAAAATTTGGACCAAAAGAGAAGAATAAATGAAGATAAGAAGCCATTGCTTATATTCATTGTAGCTCGAACCATAAATTTTTATATAAGTTCTCAACTCCAAAAACATTAGGGAATAGCCAAAAGTTAAAAAATTGACTTTCCTTGACTTTTCCTTGATCAGGGGGAAAAAAAACATATTTGATTACCAAAAAAATAAAAATAAAAAAAAAACCCAACAACTGTCAACCCGGCAAGGAGTGTGAAAAAGATTAGGAAATGCTTTGTCCAGCTGACACATAACCTCCTTATTACTTAAAGACATTCTGGGGGTGTGGGGCGGTGGCTAGGTGGCATGGTGGCGCAGTGAATAGAGCACCAGCCCTGGAGTCAGGAGGACCTGAGTTCAAATCTGGCCTCAGATGCTTGGCACACTTACTAGCAGTGTGACCTTGGGCAAGTCACTTAACCCCAGTTGCCCTCCAAAACGCAAACCAAACAACAAAAAAAAGACATTATAGGGAAGTTAGTGGGCAGAGCACCAGGACTGGAGTCATGAAGACTTAAGGTCAAATCTAGCCACAGACAGTTGCTAGCTGTGTGACCATGGGCAACTTCTGTTTGTCTCAGTTTCCTTGTCTGTAAAATCAGAGTATAACTGTACTTACTTCCGATGGTTGCTTTGAGGATCAAATAAGAATTGCAAAGTTCATGGTACATGATAAGGGCTACATAAATGTTAGTTATATGGTGAAGAACAATACGATTCAATAAGAAGGGAGGAAGATGAAAGATGGTGAGCAACATCATCTCAGAAATTATTTTAAAAATCAACTGAGGAGAAAACAAGTATCGAAGCCTTTATACAAGGTCAAACTATCCTAGCGCATCCCAAGAATATTTGCAGATGACATGAGAAGATACGCAAAGTGGCACAGACCTGCTGATATTCCCAAAGCAGTCAGTTCTCATTATGCCCAAAGTTGAGTAACCACAGAGGTAGCACATTGTTATCTGTTGTTCTACATGAGGATATGGGAAGGACATTTAAGGAGAAGATTTTGAATAGCAGCTGGATTTCACTGAATGTGTATAGAAGATGTCTGTCTATGCTCAAGGTGATATAATTTCAAATGCTAACTATCTGTGGTATTTTTATCCTCCTTGCCCAAAAGCTACCTGATAAAATAACCAATCAAGAAGGATATATTTGTTCTTACTACATGGCAAGGACACAAGAAAACAGTTTTATTCATGAATTAACGAAAACAATTAGAAAACACATCTAAGTCCATAAAAACAATGGTACCAAACCACAATAGTCCTCCCTCAGAGATGTGCACTATTTCAACGAGTAATAATGCTGTCTGTGCCCAAGATGTAGTAAATAATAAATATAATTTCATTATTTATATGCATATGTACAATACTATCTTATAAATTTAAACAATAAATGTAAAGTTGTTCCCCTTGGGGACAGGGTAGCACATCCTGTAACTCCTAGACCATCTTATGGGGGACAACGATCCAGAAAAAGGAGAAAACTCCAAAGTGTACTTAGCCTGTCATATTATTGAGGAGACTTTGGTTTACTGCTAACGTGAAATGATGCTCACCTCAAGGGTTCTCCAGTGTCACTGAATCATCAAGTTGGAAGCGGCTTCAGAGTCCCCTTGGTCTGAATCACATATAAATAATAATCTCCTTTGCAATATTCCCACAAGAAGTCATCCCACCTCTTCTTGAAAACTTCTAATAATGGGAAACTTAATAATCCCAAGATAGTCCATTCCATTTTTATGGCACTAAAATAGAAAGGTTTTTTTTTCCTTCATATCAAAAAGAAATCTACTCCTCTGTACACCCTGCTCTTTGTTTTGCCCTCTGGGACCAAACAACAAATCTAAGCCACAATCTATATAATCATCCTTCAAATATTTAAAGGCAGCTATCAGATCTCCCCAGAAAGCATTCTTTGCTTTGGGCTATAAATGTCCTTAATTTCTTCAATTCATCCTCATATAACATCTCATCTTCTCCCTTCCCTGATCCCCATCCTACAGTTGTACTCCTGTTTACAAATATTATTCCTAAACTATAGCCCCAGAACTGAACACAATTCTCTAGATGTGGCTTGATTAAGGTAGAAAACAATGATTGATTATATTTCTATTTATAACAAGATCTTAACCATTCAATGGAACTACGATCTCCTCTTGGGAATAAGAGTGCTGACTCTGGAGTCAAGGAATCTGGGTTCAAATCCCTCCTCTGATATTTAGTAAGTCTGTTAACCTTGGGTAAATCACAGCCTCCCTGGCCCTTCATTTCCTTATCTGTAAAATTAAGAGTTTGGCAGGTGATGTCCTCGAAGGTCGCTTCTAATCCTAGAACTTTGATTCTCCAGTGATGTATATTCATAAGCCATCCATTCTATCCATTCTTGTGGTGTAGTGGATAGCATACTGGGCCTTAAGCTAAGAAGACATCTTCCTGAGTTCAAATGTCACTTCAGACACTCTAGAGTTTTGTTACCCTCGGGAAGTTACTTTACTCAGTTTGCCTCAGTCTCCTCGTCTGTAAAATGAGCCGGAGAAGGAAGCGGCAAACCACTGCACTGTCCCCACCAAGAAAACCCCAAATGGGGTCACAAAGAGTTAGACGTGACTAAAAAACAACTGAACAACAGTGAAACAAAATCAAAATGGCGGAAAATTACTAACAATAAGCTCAAAAATATCAGTAGCAGAAAGTCAGTGTTTTCCTTCATGCACATGCTTTTAAAAGCCTTGTTTCTTTCATTATACCAAATAGCCAAATTCTTTTCCATCATAGTCCATTTCTACTGTTGCTTCTATTGGTTACCATTATAGTCAATCAAAAAAAAATTCACTTTACAGGACTGCATTTTCCATTAAATAAGAGATAACTCAAAAGGTCACAAGATGCAGCCCAGGGCAAAGACCCACTGTTCAACCCAAATGGCCTCCCAGCGATGCTCCGTAGTGTGGGACCTTACAACATCACAATCCCTGAGAAATCAAAGTTATAGATGACACAATGGTCAATGGAGAGGTGAACACAAGCAGAGGAAGGATATTTTTAGTGATGAGCTACAATCAGTAGTGTAAGGGGTATCTCCTAGGAGATACATTATTGGAAAAGAAGATCCAAGCCATGTAGTATGAGTGAGGGAGAGGCCAGTGAACAGCTTGGATACTCCTTCAAAACATTCGCTATATAAAAAGAGTGAGGGGAAATCTTCCTGCAAGGTGGGTGGATTGTCTTCAGCTGAGGATAATCTGTGCAAAAATGTGAATCAGGATCACTGAGAATGAGGAAGCCTACATCTGTTTTGTGATCTGAACCAATGGGAAAAAAAAACACATTAGTATCACTGAGATCAAAGATACATTGAATTTTTAAAATAACAAAACTACTAAATAATTATTAAATAAAGTAAGTCATTCTTTCGTACCAGCTTTTCCCCACCTGCTGCCAACGTATAAATTAAGATAAGATTTTGTGAAAACAAATAAACAAAAGCAAAAGAACTTATATTCAGTCTTTATTCATAGAAATAACAAATAGCTCTTTCCTAAAGACAGCTAGCATTTATGTAATATTTTAAAGTTGGAAAAAAAACATTTTAAAATAATATTTCATTTTCATTCTCACAATAATCCTGAGTACGTTTATCTCCAATTACAGATCAGGAAACT
Source organism: Pseudochirops cupreus (assembly GCA_028627135.1). Taxonomy (NCBI): domain Eukaryota; kingdom Metazoa; phylum Chordata; class Mammalia; order Diprotodontia; family Pseudocheiridae; genus Pseudochirops; species Pseudochirops cupreus. The sequence continues at coordinate 178,856,543 of CM053583.1, forward strand.
GAGGCAAAGAAAGGTTAAGTAACATGCCCAGGATTACACAACTACTGCATATCTGAGCTAGATTTGAACACAGGTCTTTCTGATTCCAGACCCAGAGCTCTATCCAATACACATCCTAGTGGTCTCAATTGTAAGCTGCCATTATTGTTAATCAACATATATGTAATTATAATCTTCAGGTAGTTTTAAGGTTTTTTATGTTTAAAAACACTTAAAACTAGTTAAGGATTAAAATAGGCACAGCAAAGTGACTGGAGAATCAGCTTCAAAGTCAAGAAGACCATGGTTAAAGTCCTATCATTGACAGATTGGTTGTGTGACAATGGGCATGGCATCTAATTTCTCACTGCTGTGGGCAGTTCTCTACGACTGTAAGATAAGATGTATCTAGCCAGCAAGAGTGGATACAATGCTAGCCCTGGAGTAAGAAAGTTCTGAGTTCAAATCCTGGCTCAGAAACATATTAGCTGTGTGACCCTAGGCAAGTCACATAGCCTCTGTCTGCCTTAGTTTCTTTATCTGCAAACTGAGGATAATAATTGTGCCTACCTCCCAGGGTTGTTATTAGGATAAAAAAAAAACAAGCTAAGGAATTTTGGCAGCCTTGAAACACTATGTAAATGCATTTGCTGTCATCATTATTTTTACCAGTGAATAGAGTTTCCTCTGGGATTCCCTACACTAAAGAACTGGACTAATTATTTTTTTCTCTTAAGTGGGTCACAGAATTAAAGCTGGAGGGGACTTCAGAGGTCATTTAGCCCAACCTGTAATTTTACAGATAAGACTGGGATTTATACAGAGTCACTCAGGTAGGAATCATCAGAAAGTGAATTTAACCACATCTTCTAACTCGACATTCTTTCTGTTGTGCTACACACTGATGGTGCAAACATGGGTGAAATGTGCTTCGTTCAACTAATTATCTTAAATAATTTTCATAGTTTACCTAAGAAAAGACTAAGAAATGATTTGATTACCATTTCAAGTGACTGGGCATTTTTGTAAGGATGCTAGTGCCTGCTACATATATTCGCACAGCGTATAGGAGGGCTACAAAGCTTAAATTAAAACACGATAGAATTTGGATATAAGGTGAAACATTACTCATCAGAATAACACAATGCCTCACTGGCTGGCAGAGGGAAGCTCTGGGCATGTCTATGGTGACCTTTGAGAAGGCAGTAGACAATGCCCTCTTAGTGGCTCAGATCAGTTCAGTCAAAATCAAACAGAAGTAGGGACCACAAAACTGGGCATAAAGATCACTGCAGGCCACATACTGGCTCAGAAAACCAATATATTAGCATTATCTGTATTTTATTGTATTTTATTTAGTTAGTAAAATATATCTCAGTCATATTTTGATGCGATTTAAACAGCATGTTTGACACCTCTGGTTTCTGGAGTAACTTTCCCTAAAGCAGGGTGTGGGCCAAATGATCTCTACAGATTGCTCACAGTTCTATGAACCTATGATTGCACAATAATTTTTAACATTTTTTGCTCTCTTGCCACTAAGTTCATTCTGTTCAAAATGAAGACGAAAGCTTCATTCTTACTGTCATAGTTGTTGCCTGTGGAAGTATCAGTTAACCAACACTTTGAAATTCCATGATACTTTAATTAAAAGATACCATTTTAATGTGCTGAGAAGTACTCAAGCTCCTGTTTAAACCTCACTAGGACACATTTTCCCCCAAGACTTTGTGGCTTTAGAAGTTTATAACTTGTTCAGGTCTGTGCCTGTGCTGACAGCTGGCATGGAAGCCTTGAGATGGAAGCCAGTGATGACATCAACACTTCAGTAGTCAAACTGGCCCCATGGGCTTCCACTGACTTTGGAGTAAAGGTCTTGGGTCAGAAAAGGTTCTTCAGTCCCTGTTCCTAATTGGACATATGCTGGTCCCTGTGGTTGGAAAATAGTATTGCAGACACTAGAAAAGGATTATGCCATTGGAAAAAGAAAGCCAGTAAATTTGATTTGGATGCCATGTTTGAATAGACCTGATGAACAGCTGTAGAAAGAAGTAGAAAATTTCAAAAGCCAGAGAGAAAAAGGAAGAACTTAAGAAAGAGAAAGAATTAAGAAAACAGCATGAAGATAATGAATCAAGACCTTTGGGCTCAAGTCTGACCAAAGATCCTTCTCTATCAGCCTTCCAAAGGCACAGCGGAAGTGAAGGTAGCTCTAGTGAAGAATTAATTGGGCCTCCTTCCCCACATTGAAACTGCCCAAATACAATCTGAAGACACAAATTCACTCCCACCTGGATACTTGGAGAGTGATGATGATAGCATTGAAATATAAGATGAAATTAACCCTGTCAAAAAAAAAATTCCTGATCCTTATGAAATCATTCTGTAGCACAGCAGTAAAACAGTTTCTGCCTTGGGTCTAGACCTTCAGAAGCCTGCTTGGAAACAGGAGGATTTGATTATGCTGTTAAATTTTGTAATTTTATAGGGATGGATGATTCTCTTCAAGCTTTCCAATTTCTTCAACTCTGTGATTGTCACCAAATTAAGTCACTACAACGCAGCAGCAAAAGAAACACAATTCTTGTGGCGCTGGGAACTCTCAGACCAAAGTGCTTGACAGAGATGACTCCCTAGGGATGGGATTGTGAAAGGATTCCAGTATATTTGAGACATGACCAACACCAAGGGTCACATGGCAATGCTTAGTATTGACTGCTGACATCCTAAAATGAAGGATTTTTGACTTATTCAAATGACGTGACTATGTGAACCTAAGCGAACAGGGATAAGAAGCACAAAAGTATGTTTAAGCCAAAAACAATCGAAGGGTAAAAAAAAGTAATTCTAACCACTCATATGCACAGCAGAAATGGAAAGCTCATTGACGTTGGCTGCCAGGACAGAAACATCCAGATCTGGGACAGAAATGTGGGTGTAAGCTGAAGACATTTAAACTTCCCTAAAATAAAAAAATAAAAAAAACAAGACCACAACCTTAAATAAGACAAGAACAATGTTAAATATTATGACAGTGAATTTACTGAGTTGAGTTTAGATTTTAATCTGTGTTAACTTGATTAAACATTGGACCTTTTGCATTAAACAGCATTTCAACAAACTTTCCAATCCACTATCTATAAACAACAAGCATTTTTAAAAATTTACTGAAGCACTTTGAAGCTCTTGGTTTCAATTAGATTTTGAAAGATGAATTTGACAAATTTTAAGGCATGACTAAATAAAGCATTGAATCTATACTTAAAAACATTCCTGTTTTCAGTGATCGAATACCTAAAATTATTAAATAGTGATTTTATTTTTATAATTATACGAATAATCTTGGCCTACACTGCCATACTACCTTAGACTTAGGCCTTCATCCAAAGAGAACTGAGAGTCATAGTTTATAACCAGGGATTCACGTCTGGAGAAGGAGATGGCCATATTGAGAGGGGGATTCCGCAATGGGTAGATAGTTTGGCGACAATCCTTACTCCTACGTGTTGTCAGTGAAATTTGAGGGTATTGCTTGTTTCAACCCTAGGGTGAAAAAGTAAGTTCTGTGTTCTATCTCTGCTTTGCTGTACATGACATAGCCCAGACCAATCCTGATAGGAATAAGGCCTGAAGAGAAAGGGACAGGTCTATGAAGGAAAGAATATGAATAATGGGAATTGAGCAGAAAATGGTGAAGAATAAACCAGAGGTACAGATTTAGGAATGATGTGGAATGGATATCCATAGAGTCAAATAGGAGAAGTGGGCTGACATGAGAAAAAAATACCAAAAAATGGGAATAAGGATTTAGGAGTGTCACAGAGGATGAGGGAAGTTGGGGGAGAGCTGACTTAGAAGAGGGGAATAAAAGGTGCTTGTGGTTGGGTTGTGGTACTAATTTTTGTTCATGGATACCTATAAAGATGAAGTACATAATAAGTAAGAGAAAAGATTTTTTAAAGCAGCTTATACCTAAATTCCTAAGTCCTTCAGGGAAAGGATTCTGTTCACATGTTATCCACACAAAAGCACTATGCTGACTTCTAAAACTACGTCGGGTACAAGTAAAGGCAGGGATGGAGGGAATCATGAATGCTGCTAGAGAAAAAAAAGAGTATTTGCCAGGAGACAATTCTGGTTCTATTTAACAACAGAAAAACATACGACGGGAAGAGTGGCATTCCAGTCACTATCTATGTTTTGGTCCCAATAGTAAATGGATTTTTAGCTTTCCCCTTATTTACCAATACCAAAGATAAAGTGCTGCTGCTAATTGTAGTGGATTCAATCAATAGATAAATAGGGTCCAGGCCATAATCAATGGATCTATGAGTATTTATAAATTATCTATGTAAAATATCCATATGTCAGGCATTGTCGTGGTGCCAGGGATACAGGTAAGAAATGAAATATCCCTGCCCTCAAGGAGCTTACATTCTATTAGGGGAGATAACCTGTACATTTAAATATATGTTAAATATATAAACACATAAGTACAAAGTTATTTCTGGGATCTTGGGGAGGCAGGCACTAGGAATTGGGAGGATGAAGAAAGAAAGGGACTAAGCCAAAGACAGTCAAAATAGAGGAAGAAAATTATAGATCAATTTCCCTAATGAATATTGCCACAATATTTTAAAGTAAATATTAGCATAGAAATTACTGCAATATATCACAAACAATAAACACTGTGACAAGATCTGATTGATGCCGGGTATGCTAGTTGGCTCAGCATTAGGAAAACCATAAAAATAATTATCATATCCATAACAAGAACAAAAGTCTTATGAGTCTATCAATAAACACCAAAAAAAAACTTTTGATAAGATATATCGCTACTTTTGTTAAAATTAAAAACAAAAGCAAGACATCTTAGGAGTAAAACAGACCTGTCTTTACCATGGGGAGTGCTACATATCTAAAATCTATATCGAAAATATATGAAGATAAACTAGAATAATGCTGGAAATATTGGCTGCAGCAATAAGACAAGAAAAAGAAATTGAGCAAAGAAGAAATACAATTATGACCTTGCATGTTATAAAAATTTAAACTTAGAAACTCCAAAGGAGTCAATTAAACATTAATTGAAATAATGAATGACATCAACAAAGTTGTAGAACATGAAGTAAATGCAAACAAGTCATAAGCCTTTCATCATACTACCAAAGAACCCAACAGAAAGAGAAATCCCACTGACAATAGCTACCAAATATGTAAAACATTTGAGGGCCTACCTACTAAAACACAGAAACTTTATAAATATGACAATGGAGCAAGCTTTAGAGTAATACAGACTTGAATAATTGGATGAATATTAATTACTCATCGGTAGGACAAGCGAAGATGATAAAAAGACAATACGACCTCAATTAATTTACTTATTCATTGACATATCAAACTACCAAAGAATTACTTTATAGAACTAAGAAAAAATAATAGTGAAATTACTTTGGAAGAACAAAAATTCAAGAATTTTAAGAAAACTAAAAAAAAAAGCAGGAAAGGAAGGTGCTTTACAATGTTGGATCTCAAACTATATTATAACACAGGAATTGTCAAAATAATTTTGTATCTGTCAAAAAAAAATTGCTGGCCAGTTGAACAGATAAAGTTCAAACTATGCAGAAGCAAGCAGCTCTAACAGCTTAGTGTTCGTTAAACCAAAAGTTACTAGTTAACATGGGAAATACTCAAAATTTGACAAAAACTGATAGGAAAACTAGGTAGTAATATTGCAGAAACGGTAAGGCTCATGTGGATATATGATTTAGATATTAAAAAGTCACAAAAAAATTAGAGGAGTAAGGAAGAAATTACCTTTTGGATATATTAGTAGGAAAACAGTTTGTGACAAAAAATAATACAGAAAATCACAGAAGATAAAGTAGAAATCTTAAAATTAAAATATTTTTGTACAAACAAAACCAATGCAGCTAAGAAAACAGTAATATGGGAGAAAAGAAACTTTTTTAGCAAGTTCCTCTGATAAATATTTTATTTCTAATATTTATAAAGAACAGATAAAGTAATAGAATAGTAATAGAAGTTATTTCCCAGTTGATAAATGGTCAAAAGATATGATCAAGCAGTTCTCAAGGGAAGAAATCCATGCTATTTAAAACCATGTGAAAAGATGGCCCCAAAGCACTGATAATTATTGAAATGCAAATTAAAACAACTCTGAGAGTCTTTCTTACACAAGTGTGGCATGTTGGCGAAGTTGACGACAAAAGAAAATGACAAATTTTGGAGGCACTATGGTAAAACTGGCTCATGGAGGCATTTTTGATGGAGTTGTGAATTTATCTGATCATTCTAGAAAACAACTTGGAATTCTGCCCCAAAATTTGCTAAACGTAGTGATAGCACTAGTGCTCTTACAATCCCAAAAAGACCAAAGGAAGAAGAAAAGAGCCCATATGTACAAAAAAAAATATTTGTAGCACTTTTTTTCTTCCATTTTTTGTGGGGCTAAAGAACAAAAAAATGTTAAAGGGGTTCCCATCAATTGGTGACTAGTTTAAAAAAATTATGGGGTGTGTGTGTGTGTGTGTATGTCTGTGTGATGGAATAATGCTGTATATGAAATGGTGAAAGTGATGATTTCAGAAAAATCTGGGGAGACTTGTATGGACTGATGCAGAAAGAACTCAGCAGAGCAAAAACAATTTCTAATCTAACAACTTTGTAAAAAAGAAAATAATGAAATACCCCCAAACAGTGATGAATCTAATGATCACTCATGATACCAGAGCCAATGACTAATGCCATCCAATACTCGTGGAGAAATGATGAACAAAATATGCAAATAGAACACTTTTTTGCATATGGAAAATGCACTTATTTGTTCTGCTTGTCTATGCACACTTGTTTCAAGGATTTTGTTATGTTTTCTTTGTATGTTCTTCAGTGTGTATGGTAAGGTGAGAGAGAGGAAAGAAATGCATATTCATCAAAAAAAACCCGAAACCTAACTTTCAAAAAGAATGCCAAAATCAGAAGTCTATACATTTTGCATTAAGCAACAAAGAACGGAGGGCTTCTGAGTAGAAGAGTGGCATAGTCCTGATGGAATACTAGAGTGAGGACTCAGTAGTATGGATGACAGAATGGAGGTCAGAAAATGAATTAGGTGACCAATATGATAGAACAGGTTAACCACGAAGAGGTAAGGGCCTGCACTAGAGATAATGTCATTAGAGTAGATGGTAATTGGATGAGAGTGATGTTCCAGAAGCAGAAACAGGAGGACTCAGTAACTGATAAGATATGTTGGATAAGGTATGTTGCTGTTCATTCATTTCAGTCATGTCCATCTCTTCATGACCCCATTTGGAGTTTTCTTGACAAAGATACTGGAGAGGTTTGCCATTTCCTTCCCCAGCTCAGTTAACAGATGAGGAAACTGAGGCAAAGAGGGACTTGCCCAGAGTTATATAGCTAGTAATTATTTAAGGCCAGTTTTTAATTCAAGGAGATAAATCTTTCTCACTCCAGAGACCTGGTATTCTACCCATTGTACCACCTAGCTGGAAGAGGTACAAGGATTCCAACTATGGGACTATGATTATGAGGACATTTGGGGATGGAGGGCATGGAAAAGAAATATAGAGTTGGAGGCAACTTGTATAGAGGTAAATGGAAATTACAGAAGAAAATGGAAACCACAGGAATCAATGAGATCATCAAGTGGACAAGTATTGAGAGAACCTCATGAGAGAGCCTAGAAAAGAAATATAGAGAATAACTATGTTTAGAATGTGGAAGGAGGATGAGGAGCCAGAAAAAGAAAGAAGGACAACTCAGACATGGCATGGAAATAATAAGAAAATTCAACATTATATTAGGCAACAAAAGACAGGATAGCAAGAAGGGAATGATGTAAAAATGCCTCAAGGAGGAGGAAGATGGGGAAAAGGTCATTGGATTTTTTAAAAAATGAGTCATTGGCAAGGAACTGTTTTAGTAGAGTGACGGGAATGGAAGTAAGACTACAAGTTGGAGAATGAACAGGTAATGAAGAAGGGTGTAAAAAGTTTCTCTAAGCCCTGGTGATAGCACTACTTTTAACAAATACATAAATAAAATAATAATTTCAGAGAAACATTTTCATTCCATAGGGAAATTCAATACCATATCACAAGGAAACATAACTTTTGATTTAAGAATGTGAATAAAATATGCTCATTACATACTAGAAAGTGCTCTCGTTAAGCTGGATCTTTCTAAATAATTCTTGAATTTCAGTAATCCAATGTCCCATTGTCTCTACCAAACCTAAAATTCCCTATTTTAGTGGTACAGACAGACACATTCCATAGAACCTGACCTCATTAAGGCACATTTTAGTGAAACAAACAATCTTCACAAACCTTTTAATGTACATTCCATTTTCCTCCTGAGCTGTAATGAGTGTAATTAATCTGTATTAGATTTCAGCATGTCTTTCAAGAAGCACTCTACTCCATTTCATTTTCTTGATTTGAAGGAAAGCACACTTGCTCTTCTGGGTGTGGTGACAGAAAAGTCAATTTTATTTTCTTTTGTAAGCTGGTTTCTGTCATCCAGAGGCTGAACTTCATATCTGTTTTGTTCTTTATGGAATGTGATCATGGTATAAAAATAGCCAAGGTAAAGCAATTAGTAGAAAATGAGGATGAGGACAGAACTGATCTTGTGGGTAATATGTTAAGTCAAACGAAATTCTTTGCTTTGAATTTCTTTATATTTTATTCTCCATGAATTAAAAAGAATGGAAATGTACTTGCCACTAAGTTAATGAATTATAATGTGCTTGAAAATAGACTGAATTCATTATAGGCATTAAACATAATTTTAAAAGTTACGACAAATATCTTATGGTCGCTGGATTAAAAAAAAATGAAAAACCCTATTCATCTGTAACAGAATTTCTATGCAAAAGGACAATTAAAAATAGTGAATCTGAACTTAAGTATTCAATTCTCATAATCATGTATAAAACCTTGATTTTTATTGTTTGAAGTAAACTATCTGTTATGTTCAGGAGAAAAGGAATAAAATGTAGTTTTATGAATTAAACTTCTCCAGAATCATATTCTTTACAAAAAGGTCAATTGCATATTAGCTTGAGATACATACAGAAGCAACTAACTCCCTTTAGTGATAATCACACAAAGTCAGAGAAGGAGGTAGACAGAGATTTTTGGTTTGGGTTTTTTTTTTTTCCTTCTCAACAGAAATGGCTCCTCATGAGTCTTATTAGGGGAAAGAGTAGGTGTTTAAGAGCATGGTGTCAAGTCTATTCTCTCTATGACATTTACTTCAACTTTGGAAATACTAAAAAACTCCACAGCTTTGGAGTTCGAGCTTCTGGTTCATCCAATTCACTTTAGAAATGAGGAAACTGAGGACCAGGGAAGTTGTACTTTATGTCCTCATCAGAGGCTCCAGGCATCTCTCTGTTTTCTAAGTCCCTCACCTCTGCTCTGACCTGACTTACCCACTTTACAGTATCAACCTTATTGTTAAACAATTTACTTGGACATAAGCAGGAGTCCCTTACTCAGCTGTCCTCTTGAGCCCATGCCTCTCCAAATCCCAATGCTGTTTTACCCTCTCCACCTGCCTTTTCTTTCTTTTTTTCCACCTGCCTTTTCTCTTCCTACTCAAAGCTGTGGAATGAAAAGGAAAGAAGTCATATAACCTTGTGGATCAGGTCCAACATAATTTAGGCAAAATAATATAAGGCAATCACAGATTCAACCACATCTTAGAAATCTGCTTAGAAATATTTAATGGCTCTTTAGTGGTCCTCCAATAAAATACAAATGGCTAAAAGGACTTCTAGCTACCTTTAATGAATTCGAGTCGTTCAAGATGTACATATACACTTTCTGAGTATTTAAAGAACTGTGAGAATAACTGCTGTGCCACCGTTATTGATCTTTGAAAGTATCAGATTGGGAGAAATGCTGCAAGATTATATAATGGTAACTAGCATTTTATGTAGAACTTTAAAATTTGGAATACATACATACACACATACATATATATATACATATATATGTATACACACACACATATATACATACATACATACATATATATATATATATATATATATATATATATATATATATATATATATATATATATACGTATATACTCTTTTGATTCTCACAACAACCCTCTAAGGTAGGTGATATGATTATTCCCATTTTGCAGATGGGTAAACTGAGACTGAAATGTAAAATGATTTGCTTAGGGTCAAGTGGCTAGTAAAGAACAGTTTGAATTCAGGTCTTCATGAAGCCAAGTCCTGCAACACTTAGCTGCCTCTAGAAAAGGGCAAATATTGACAAGGATATTACACTGGCCAATCAGAAGAATAAGAGAAGTATATCATTTACCTAGATTTCAGCAAAGCATTGACCAACGCTGTGCACAAGATGAAGAGATATGGGTTGGATGATGATAGTTAATTGGATTCACAAGTAACTGGATTTATAGTTGCACAATTGACCCAAAGATCAATAATTAATTGGATTGATGTCAACTTGAAGGGAGGTGTCTAGTGAAAGCATCCTGGTCTCTGTACCTGGTCCTGTGCTGTTTAACATTTTCATAAATATGCTCCCAAAATGATTTGCTTATCAAGTTTTCAAATGGCACAAAGCTCTAAGGTCTAGCCAGTGCATTAGGTAACAATCAGGATCCAGCTGGATCTTGACTGGCCAGAAGGTTGAGCCAAAGCTAGTAGATGACATTTCGTAGGAATAAAAATCAAGTCCTACACTAGGCTTTAACATACGAATTTTACAAGTTAATACAGAGAAAGTATTCATCTGAAAAAGCTCTCGGAGGTTGTAGTGAGCCACAAGGTAAATATAAGCCAAATGTATGAGATGGCAGCCAGAAATGCTAATGCCATCTAAGCTTCCATAAGAAAGACAAATCCAAGTAAGCCTGGGGGTTGGCTGGATGACTAGGGAAAGGTGTTGACTGCTTATGCCCACATTTATATAGTATAAGGGCAAAGGAAGCACCAGTTTAGTGTTTTACGTCCCAACCAAAAAAGAAGAGCTTTCTCTTCTGAGACAGACATCCTTCCCAAACCAAGAGGCACAGAGAATTTCTGGAGCAGTCACTGCCATTTCCATCAACTTTTTACTTCCTTATCAATATTGTAAAGAAGGAATAGAAGGCCAAAGAATCACTAAGATGACAAATCAGGTCAAATTCTACGTTTCTTTGGGCAAAGAAAATTATATAGAGTAACAATTCAATGATTTTTTGGTCTTCATAAATCTTAATGAGAATTTTTCTTCTTTTAATTGAAATTCTAAGCCAAGAGAGTTTTATTAGGTCTCTAGTTTCTGCTCTGATAGAAAATATAAGATCCTCAGAAGGCTCAAAATATTTAATTTTTGGAGGCTATAAATAGAAATTTCAAGTACTTGTACAGAAATTCATTTCCCTTTAAAATGAACAGGTAAAAATTGAGTTTTCCTACTGAAGGCTAAAATGTAACTAGTTAGTTTCCCTCTCTAGAGAACTTGATGCAAAGCTAAAGATGTTCTATTATATTTTACTTTGGGAGGACTTTGATACCAACACAGCAGGTCTGAGGAGTTTAAACATATATATACATATATACATATATATATGTATGTATATATATGTATACACACACACATACATACATACATATATGGATTTCCTTTGGTGAAGAAAAAATAAAGTATGCTTGAAAATGATCTCTTTACAATTCAGAATTTAAAATTTATATGAAAAAAATTTTTTTTCCAAAATGATACTCCTAATTTCTCAGGAATTAGAGGCTTAATTTTATTAGTCATTTCAAATGATTAATTTTTTTTTTGGAGAGGGGGGGCTAACAATCCTACTTTAACCAATCAAACATGAATAATTTACCTAGTTCAGGGGGAAAAGTCAACACCCTGAACTTCAGAGAATACAAACAGAAGTTACAAGCAGACAAACAGATCAGCAGATGAGCTTCCAGTCATCTGACCATTACATCCATACCTAGTTAGTTACCAGAGAGAAAAGCACCAACATCTGGGTTTTCAAAGTGGGGGAAGGGGGGTGAGAAAGCTCAATGGCTGCCCAGAGTTTCATGTGGCCAAATCACACAACTCTTTCCAAAGTGAGCCCCTCAAATGATTAATTTTATTATGGAAATATGATTAGTTGCTTATGATCAGAGGAAAGTAAATATTTAGTGAGAAGGCCGCTAGGTGGTGCAGTGAAAAGAGCACCGGTCCTGGAGTCAGGAGGACCTGAGTTCAAATCTGCCCTCAAACACTTAACACAAAAACTAGCCATGTGACCTTGGGCAAGTCACTTAACCCCAATTGCCCTCCAAAAAGCAAAAAATAATAATAATAATTAGTGAGCTATTTTGTGTGATTAGAGATGGGTGATGGAAGCTTCTTTTGCATTCTTCTCTTCTCTTCTCTTCTCTTCTCTATCTCTTTTTCCCCTCTCTTGGTTGGGTGTAGAGGAACATGATATGGAGAGAACACCAAGGTGGATGGGACAGCTCTGGCCATAGTGTGGAAGTACTTGGTCATCATTGAATTTTGCCCTGCTCAATCATCTCAATATCCAATCAAGTCATTTTCTCCCCTCTCTCTTCCCTTTCTGTCCAGATTCCTCTTGCATAGAGGAATCCAGAGTTTTCTGTTTTTAGAGTTGCTTATTTGCCGTTTTAACAAGTACTTTTAAAAGTCAGCTCCCTATATATTGAATCTGATCTATGTAAATTGTTTCTGACAGCTCAATGTCTTTAATTGTAATTAAGAAGTGCGTATAGGAGAAACCATTTTTGTTTTTAGAACTTTGAAATACATAAAAAAATTAAGGTTCGAGGTCTGGTCCAAAATGTCAGGCATTCTTCTAGTCTGGGGTGAAACTAAGTTGAGAGATCACCTCAAACGTTTGACTTATAGATTTTGAATAAATTTACCAAAAGGCAGAGCCAAATAGGATCTATGGTTTTCTTTTCCCCCTCTCCAGCTAAATGGAGCGAGAGAACCATTTTTACAGTCCAGAACAAAGCTAGGCTGTCAGTCACATGGCCTTACTCACTCATCTTTCTCTGTACACTGGCAGAGTCCTCTGCAAAGACTAGGGGAAAGAAAATACCCAGTGGGGGGAGAAAATGGATGGCTGATCCTGGCTTATTGTCCCCAAATTCCAAAGGGAGAAGTCAGAGGAGGACTTTCCCCCCTTTCAGCTAAAACGAAATCCTCAATCTCCCACCCACACAAATATAAAGCTTACACTTTGCTAAAACTTACTGAGTCATTTGGTTGGGTTTATCTCTATATGTTCTAGGTTTTTTCTCAGTTTTCCTCCCTTGACCTTTTGGTCTTTTAGCCTTTTTTTTTTTTGTATTTCTTGTCATTTGTCTTTGGCATGTTTTCTTACAGTCTGTCCCCTCCTGTTGCACAAATGACTTTTGTACTGGCCAACCTTAGGCTCCTTGAGCAGAGAAATGGGAGATCCTGGCATAGGTCCCTGGTTAGAATCAACTTGGTAAGAAAAAGACTGGCCTCAGGTGAGTTTTCAGTCCCATTTCCTGATTCCCTGGCAGTCTAATCTCTAAACATCGTACAGTGAGAGTCTGCAACATGACCACTCAAATATACCAGATGAGACTCAGTGGTCATTCCCTCTCCTCTACAGAACGCACCCTAATGCTTCTCATTGTAACTACCCCTTTAAGAACTCAAGAAAAGCTGAAAAAGTTTTCACTCCACCATCACTCCAGACTTATTTTATGTGGTACTTGATGCCAGTGGGTACTTTTTATATGATTTTTTTTCTTGCTATTTTTAAGATATGTGTATTCTTTGATTTTTATCTCACATAAAAACTGAGGGATCAATCATAACTGCTTTGTGCTGCATGGATATACGATAATTCTATGCTAGGAAGGACAAAATGAAGCATATAGTGACAAACTGGAAATAACAAAGAGTTGTTCAAAGTCTTAGAGTCCCTCTCCCCTTCCTTAACTGTTATCTGTGTGTGCGTGAGGATTCATAATAATGACTTTTATTAATAACTTTCATTTCTAAGCTTTTAGAAATAGCAGGGATTCATGCAGATTGGGACCACTTCATCTGCAGGTTAAATTCTGCAAGTTAAACAGTTAATCCGCAAGTTAAACACTGTATTAAAGCCAAAAACTTTAGAATAAGGGTGCATCAGGCAAATCTCCTATCTCCAAAAGAGGGCTGGGGGAGAGGTGAGACCAAGGGGAATATACTCCTAGGCCACTCAGTGGTAGGAAGAATGTTCTAGAAAGAACTAGCCTCTTACTCTTTCTTTATTGGGAGGGGAGTCAAAAAGGAGAACCCTACTAAATCTTACTCCACAGCAATACCTGCCAATTACAAAGATAACATACATTTCAAAGATCTGTAGCATTTCAGAGTTGGAAAGGCCTCCAGAGATCATTTAGCCCAAATATCTTCTTTTACAGAAGTTGCACCTGAGGCCCAGCAAGATCAAATTCAAGTTCATATGGGTAATTAGAGGTAGAGCTGGGTTTAAAATCCAGACTCCCCTCCCCAACTACAGGCCTAGCACCTTTTATACTACACATATATTTTGCCCATATTTACTTCCATAAAGGTGGGTTAGCAAAGAAAAAAAATCAAAAAAAGATTTGTTTTTTTTTTCCTTTTAAAAATGCCATAAGCAAGTAAGGCAGTCAACATAGAAAATATTTAGATTATCAGGTTGAACCAATTTAGAGCAAAGTTTTCTTCATTTTTCATATTTCCTGAAATACAGATTCGGGCATAACTCAAAGAAATCCTCATGCCTTCCTCAGATGATGATATTCTTAGCAGGGGAACTGCAGAGAGGCTGTGTGGTGCAATGGAAAATGTGCCAACTCTGCAGGCAGAAATTCTGTTTCAGCCATTTACTTTTGGGAAATTACCTAAATTCTTGAGGCCTCAGTTTCCTCAATAATAAAAGGAAGACCTCAGCCTAGATGACTTCTGAGAACCATCCATAACATCCCTATTCTCAAAGATTTTTAAGTTAGAAATCTATACTTTTCTTAGAATATCTGTCTGATATTTTGAATCTGTCCCTTTTTTGTCCTAAAAATACCCTAATTCTAAGAATTTTCCATGAATAGATATTATGGAAGATCACTATGCCTTTTGTCTATTAAACCTCTTTTAATTTAATTGGGTAATGTACTGTTTCTGTTACTAGGAAACAGCCTTTAGGATCAGGTAAATTAGAATACCCAATTGGCCTTTTTGTTATTAGTCATTATTTTATATTCTGCTATAATGTTATTAATTTTCTTCTTTCTCAACTATATACCTATTCACCTTTTTTGTAGAGAAAATTCTTCATGTTATTGTAAACATAATGGTTGTCCTCTTCATTTTTCTGAGTTAGTCATTTAAGTGTGGGATAATTAAAATGACTACTATAGTTAAGAAAATTATGAATTATTGTTGAATTATGAATTGAGATTTAATAATACTTTCTTAACTATTTATGCACTTTTCAATATGGTCAAATACTTTATTACTTTCTTATATTTACCTAAATGTTTTAAGCAAATATATCCAACGAATAAGACAAAAGGGATGTATAAGGTGTATTCTTGAGAAAATCGCATCTAATTCATAACGAATTAGATGTGTATAAGTGATTTGATTTTTCAAAGGAGTATTTGCTTTGTTATCTATTTAAAATAAATTTCATCAGCCTTGTCTTTTTTTAATTAACTAATATTATTAGGTTCTTTGGCATTTTCTCAGTTGTCTCTGAGCTAAACAAAATCAAAATTAGCTTCTGTCAGCAAATTTCGAATCTTCACTATTGCACACCTTTTCCAGATCATTAACAGGAATATTGAAGACCAGGCATAGAATAACCCTGTCAATTAACCTTTCTCTTTCTGGAGAAATAGAAGCGTATTTCCATTCAATTTCTGCGTATTGACTTACTTGTAATCTTAGTGTCTACCCGGGGCCATCCTAACGAGGGCTTCAGGGTTGCAGGGAAGGACGAGAAGAGCCAAAGACATTTCCTGTAGTATAGGACTGTCATACCATTAGCTTTACTCTTTGTGGGAAAAAAATCAGTACTCACTCTAGCTAAGAAATATAATGATCCTGCTTAAATGGGTAAACATGACTAGAACTGACAGAAGAAAATACTGTTATAAAATCTTGATTAAATTACCATCAAGGGTGAAATCAAAGAGACAGGTAAAGGGAGATGCCATAAAGGTGACTTATAGCCAAAGGGATATATGTGAGATGGCCCCAAGGTCATTGATCTTAGCACTAATCCCCATGATTTATGAATAAAAAAAATTCTAGCTTATTAGAGATACAGCTCAGTAAACATTTAAAGGCAGAAAACTGTGATCAAGGGGTCTATTCTATTTAAAGGTTTTTATGAATGACTTGGATAAAGTCATATGTGACATACTTATTATATTTACCGATGATACAAAGCCGTAAGAGACAGTTAACACACAAGATGACAGAGTCAGAGCCCCAAAAGATCCTGAAAAGCCAGAACACTGTGCTAAAGATTAAATGGAATTAAATAAGAATTCACGTAATATACTGAGTACGCTGTAGTGAGGATTCTCCTCCGGGTATGGCTGGAAAAGATGAACACTGAGATCATTTCTAACTATGAAGTTCCGTGATGGCTTTTGGTGTTCCCACCATCCATCCTCTATTAGTCTACACTAAGTATTTGGGCCCCAGAATAGTACAAAGCCCCTAAACAGCAGACACTGGGACTTACCCCCATTTTCCCAATTCTAGAGGTGGCCCAGATTGGATTTATCTCCCATGTTATGTTTACCAAGTTCCCTTAACATAGTAGAACAGATCAAGCAGTAGGTTGGAACAGAGAAAACAGCTTTGCCCAGAGTTCAAGTTCCACCTATGACATACATGATCTATGTGATCACCAATGAGACCCAACCTCTCAGTGCCCCCAAGAGACTCACACAAACTGTACCTTGAACCTCACCTAGGCATTTGACTTAACTACTTTTGACCACATAGAACCCTGAGTGAGGGTGTGCTGAGAGAAATGCTAATCGATTATCACTCCTGGTTGTTACCTGCCATGGCTTTCACATAATTCAAAATATAAACATGTAGTGTGCATGTGTGTATATGTGCATATACATGTATAAATATGTGTATATTTGTATGTGTGATATGTGTGTATACAAAAATACATGAGTATATATTGGTTGTTGTTCAGTTGTACTTCAGTCATGTCCAACTATTTGTGACCCCATTTGGGATTTTCGTGACAAAGATATTAAAATGATTTGCTGTTTCCTTCTCCAGCTCTTTTTACAGATGAGGAAACTGAGGCAGACAGAGTTAAGTGACTGGCCCAGTGTCAAACAGCTAGCAAGTGTCTGAGGCCAGATTTCAGTTCAGGTCTTTCTAACTCCAGGGCCAGTGCTCTATCCACTGCACCTCCCAGCTACCCTACCTATCTGTCTGTCTGTCTGTCTATATTATATACACAAAGCTTAGTAGTAGGTGCTGTTTACTTATTCAAATTTATTCAAAGCATAATTCCTGGCTTTGAGGAACATTTTTATAGATCTTTGATTTACAAAGCAGTAACTTCAAAACAACCCTATATATGTTGGGCTCCTTCCAGTGATCCACCTCTCAAAGGCATATATAAACCCATGGTACTGAATTGTCAGCTATCTATCCTGATTCACATCTGCGAGCCTCTACAGACACACTTATAAACCAAATCAAGCCAGACAACCAATGATTGCCACTTACAGTCTCTAATTTCTTTCAATGCTTAGCTCAGACCCTCTCCCCCTGTATCAGCAAGCACCCTAGCATACCCAGGATGGCTGCTAGCACAGGTTCTTATATCTGCTTTTCTAAAGGAAAGCAACTCAAAATGGGTTAACAATCTTAGTTTAATCAATCAAACATATATCACTTACCTACTTCAGGGGGGAAAAGTCAGCACCCTGAACTTCAGATGACACAAACAGAATACAAACAAGTTACAAGAAGTTATAAGCAGACAGAGAAACAGATCAGCAGACAGAGCTTCCAACCATCTGACCATTACATCCATACCTATTCAGTTACCAGAGAGGGGAGCACCAACATCTGCGTTTTTCAAAGCCGGGGAGCTCTATGGCTTCCCAGAGTCTCGTCTGGCCAAACCACACAACTCTTTCCAAAGTGAGCCCCAAAGCAAAACCTCACATCAGGGTATATAATATATATATATAGCCTTCTCCTGGATCAGAGAATGTCACGGCCTTCTTGACCCATTGCCCAATCACAAAGTAATCAGGTGTGGGCATTCCTGAAGAACAAGCCTCCCTCCACAGGCTCTGTGTGACCACATTCAGCCTGTTAGGGGGCAGAGCATACTTTCACAGCAGGGAAGGTTCTCAGAGTCCCTTAAGCCTATCAGAGGGCCTAGGGGCAGGGAAGATCTTCAGATTCCCATAACACCCCCTTTGCTGTCACTGCTTGTTCCTTCCTCAAAATGTTTTGTATTGTGTTATTTGTGTGCTTGTTGCATCTTCCTAGTAGAATGCACATGTCTTGAAGTCAGTAGTTATTTCCTTTTCATTTGTGTATGCCCATCACCTTTGTTCCTTGCATACAGAAGGCGCTAAATATTTGCTGAATGAAATAGATAGCAATCCTCTGTTGTCTTTCACTCTCTCTATACTCTCTCCTTAGCAATCTTGTTCAGTCTTATGGCTACATCAATTATCAATGCATAAATTATGGACAAATCTGAATCTTTCAACCCAATTCTTTTTGTGAACTGCGGACCATCATTTCCTATAGACTCCCTTTTAATGGGATGTGCCACTGGCACGTCAAACATAAAACTCCCAAATACCTTTTCATAATAATCTGTTCCTCCTCTAGACTTTTCTATTTCTGTACTTTAATCACTTTCCTCTCAGCTCCTCTAGGCTAGAAATCTAATAGGCATCTACAACAAAAGAAGGATTTACAAAAGTAGCAGTAGGAGAAGAACCAAGAGAAGGCATTGCCATGGTAGCCAAAGTAGGAAAGAGTTTCAAGAATAAAGAGTAATTAAAAGTTAAAAATCTATTTTAACATTATTCACGGAATAGTTTGGCCATTTCTGAGCTCCAGACATCTGAAGTCAAGTGTATAAAATTACAAAGAGTGGCAAAGGTAATAAGGACTGGGGAAAAAGCATTAGATTTGTTGAAGGGTGACCTTCAAGAAGGAAGGAAACAAGTATTACTTAAGATGTTACTAAGTGCCAGGCAATGTATTAAGCATTGGTTATACAAACACAAGCAAAAAAGAAAGACAGTCTTTGCCCTCAAGGACCTTACAATCTAATGGGAGACATACAACTCATGAAAAAAGAAGCTGACAGGAGAGGGAGGAGGTTATCTGGCATGGGGACATGATGAAGTCATGTAGATGGGGTGGGAAATGAGTTTTCCACATTGATTTCATCTTGTGGAATGATGAGTTTCTGGAGATGATTAAGTTTGACAAAACAGCCAGGTAGGAAATGATGAAGAGAAGTTCCTGGCCAACATCCCTAAATAACTGAGGAACTGGGAGGAGCTCTCAATGCCTTCCTTTATAAAGGGTACTGGAGTGGGGCAGAGCCAAGATGGCGGCGTAGAAGCAGCAACATATTGCAGCTCTCACATAGCCACCCCAAAATACCCATAAAACAGGACTCTAAACCAATCCTAGAACTCCAAAACGCACACAAAGATACTTCCCACTAAAGTCAGCTCAGCT
>CM053583.1:178876850-178884350 GCA_028627135.1 Pseudochirops cupreus
GGATAGGAAGAAGGGGCATTTAATCAGACTCTCACAGTGTGCTCACTATGGAGAGGTTCTGCGTAATTTCACACATTCAGCCTGTATTTTATTGCTTGTTCTTCCAGTGGGGATGGGTGGTGAGGGAGGAGGAGAAAGAATCTGGAATCTGGAGTTCCATAATCAAATGTTATGAATGTGTATATATGTGTATATATATATATATCTGCAATTATTATTATTATTATTGACTACATCCAACTGGAACTTGAGATACACAGGCACTGTGGTTGGGAGATCCATGCTGCCCTACCAAAAAGTGACATAGGAGAGAATAGTCTGGGGGAGGGGGGACACACTGGGATTGCTGTTTTGGGGCGGTGGGTGGGGGGAAGAGAAAATATGTAACTCAAAATCTTGTGGAAATGAATGACACAAACTATAATAAAATTTTTAAAAAAAGGGTACTGGACTCTCAGATCACTCCCTTTTGCATCTGATGCCTTGTCTGACTTCAACTCCACAGAACAAGTGGCCCCCACACCACGTAACCTCTGATGTTCTGTCCCTGGCACATAGTAGGCACTTAATAAACGTTCATTGGATTAGATTGGATTTAAGGTGAATATAGCCCCTTGTTCAAGCTTTACAATGATAATGATGAAATTCCTATTGATGTAAATAATTTCCTTAGCTATTGTTCTTCAGTTATTTCAGTCATGTCTGATTCTGTTACTCTATTTGGGGTTTTCTTGGCAGAGATACTGTAGTAGTTTTCCATTTCCTTCTCCATCTAATTTTACAGATGAGGAAACTGAGACAGTTACATGACTTGCCCAGGGTCACTCAGCTAGGTGTCTGAGGTCAGATTTGAACTCATGAAGATGAGTCTTCCTAACTTCCGGCCCAGCATTCCTTAGCTATCCCTTAGTAATCTGTCACATTAAAGCAATCCTCTTCCTTGCACATTTTAGCACCGTAATCATTTTGCAATTTTACAGCCAAATTGAATGGCTGTAATTGAATAATAAGATAACTGATAACAGAAAAAAATTTTCAGACAGAATCAAAAATTTTCTAGCAAAAGATACTCTTTTCATAATGGAAAACATAGACTATAATTGTTAACAAAATGTACTAGGACCATATTTGAGTCATTACCTATTTATGTAATGGAGGAATTTAGAAATTATATTACATAGAAGAGAATACACATGCACATCATTGCCAAGCACTTCTCTAATGGACCCAGATTACATAGGAAAGAGCTCCATAGGCAAAAATCTTGTTATAACAAGCCATTATACTAATAGAGTCATTAAATGTTAAAAGTCCATTTCATTTTTTAACATTATTCATAGAAGAGTTTGACCATTCCCCACTTCCAGGCATCAGTAAAATAAGGAATAAAAATGCTTTCACTGAATTATTATTATTGATAAAAGTTTTTCAGACTCTTTTCTGCCCTTAAGCTACTATCCCATTCTCTTTAATTGCCAGATTACCACTCATTTTATAAGTAATCCTTCTGCAATCCACCTTTTTGGATCTATTGCTACTATTTTATAGAAATCATTCTCCTGAATTTACTTGAAATTGCTGTCTCCACAAGGCCCATCCCCTACTCTCATTGCTGAACCTCTCCTGAGGCTCCTTCCTATGCCACCTTTCATTCTTCTCCTAGACCTTTTCCTAACTTCTGAACTTCAAAACCAGGCTTCTGATGCTGCCTCATCCAAGAACTTCCCTCATTGCCCTGGGACATCTAACCATTCCTATAACTTTGCCAACTTGGAATATCCTATAAGCCTTGCCCCTTTCTGCCACTGGTGAGTTTCTCTTGGGGTCTCTGTTTTTTGGATGTACACAAGCTAGCCTTCCTTCTTCCCTTCACTCTATTCCTGATTTCCAGACTTGTGAAACCTAATTCTGTGCTCCCCTACACACTTTTTAGTTCCTTTTTGTGTATTGACTCATTCCATTAGTACATGGTCTCCTTGAAGGCAAAGACTTTGTATACCCATCACTTAGCACATAATAGGTATTTAAGAAATGTTTATTTGACTCTGATTCTGACCTAATAGATTCAAGGTCTGGAATGAGTCATATATTTTGGGGTACTGAGTCATATATCTGGAGGTACAGTAAATATGGGAATTTTTAAAATTATACATATTTGTTATATGGAAGATTCACAGCAAAATTTAGTTGCCCAGAGAAGTTCATCAGAACTGCACAACAGTTCCACATTGACATGCTTGTATGGGTTCTAGATAAAAAAAAGATTATTTTCCTGCTTTCCCAGTCACCCATGAAGTGAAGCACAGCTTTGTAGCTATTCCCATGCTTTTTAGCATGTTTTCAGCAATGTTTTCAAAATCCTTCAATGAAGACAAAAATATGATCAAAGTCAGCTACCACCCTGACAGTAAATTATTTAACTTGAAAAGGCTACAAGCCAAAATTAAAGGAGAGGGAGAATTGGTGCATGGTTTTTTTGTTTGCAGATGATTATACAATGCAACCTCTGAGTTGGAGATGTACCAGAGCATGGATGGATTTTCCGCCACTTGTCTTAAGTTTGGCCTGATGATTAACACCAAGAACACACAGGTTCACTACCAGCCAGCAAAAGCACATGTAGAAGCACAGGTTATAACAAATAGAGAAATTTTGAATGCTGTGGAAAAGTTTATGTACCTTGGCAGTATACTTTGGAGGGATGTCCACATAACTGATCAGGTTAATGCATGTATTATCAGAGCTAACTCAGTGTTTGGGAAACTCCAAAGGAAAGTGTAGGAGAGAAGAGATATTAGATTGACTACCCAATGGGAGGTCTACAGAGCCATTGTGCTGATCTCATTTTTGTGCACCTGTGAAACCTGGACAGTCTACTGGTGCCGTGTCAGAAAACTGAATTGTTTCCATTGTCTTAGGAAGATTCTGAGTATCACCTGGCAAGATAAGGTACCAGACACTGAGGTCCCTTCTTGAATTGGACTTCTAAGCATTCAAATTCTACTGCAAGATGTGCAAAAACTATGGCTGGCCACATTGTTCAAATGCCAAACATACATTTACCTAAAAGACTATTTCACAGAGAACCCACATAAGGCAAGTACTTACAGAGGTCAGAAGCGATACAAGGACAAGCTCAAAAGTCTCTCTGAAGAACTTTGAAACTGATTATAAGATATGGGAGATGTTGGTACAGGACTGCCCAGCATGATGTGCCCTTATCAAAGAAGGCACTGTGCTCTATGAGCCAAGCATAATTACAGTAATTCAAAAGAAATATGAGATGTGCAAATTTAGAGCCATCTCTACTTCAAATGTTTATATAGATTATTTGTGCCCGACTTGTGGTAGAGCCTTTCAAGTTCCTACTGGTCTGATCAGCCACAGTTGGACACCCTATAACTTAACACCAACATAGTGATGTCATTTTGGTCCTCTTCAAGAACTAAGGACAACAATCGCCAATTCGTTAAAATCATTCTTTTTTTTCTTTTTTCCATTGGCAGAAAAAAATAGCTTTTTTAATCAATTAAGAAATGAATTGTAAAATGTTACATAAACGAATGCGCAATTCTACACAGCAAATAAATGTAGTTCAGAAAGAACAAACGCATTTTTTAGGAAGATTAACAAAACAGTTCAGCACTAGAGTTCAGAGGGATATAAAATTCCATGTGAGGGTAGACGAAGAAAGATTAGTTCCAAGTAGATCAATCAAAAATTTTTCCTGGAGAAAACTGGCTTTGAGATGAGATTTGAAGCCCTCTGAAAGTGGGTGTGGAAAAGAAGAGCCTTCTAAGTATAAAAATATTATATTTTAAAGTGCACATATGGGAAATTTTCAAAAATAAACAATGGTCTGAGAGAAGTCCAGTTTATCTAGAAGCAGATGAATGTACAAGGGAGCAGTGTGAAATAAGATGGAAATGTAGAGAGACGGTGCCAGGTTATTCAGAGTCTATAACAATGGCTGAGGAGTTTAGATTTATTCACTGGGTAATAGTGAGTCACTGGAAGGTTTAACAAAACGAATGACAAGGTCCTATGAATGAATAGGAAAGGCTAATCTGGCCTGGGTATGAAAGATGGAATGTAGTGAGGAGAGAATGGAAATAGAAAGACCAGGCAGGAGACTTGCAAAAAGTGATACAGAATAGAGGAGCTAAATCGGTAGCAGTGGCAGTAGAAAGTTGACTTGAAAAATAAAAACACAGAGGGCAAAAGCAACACCAAAAAGCATTATTAAGCAGCTGCTATGGGTAAACCATTGTGTTGGTAATCAGGTGCTCTTGCCCTCACGGAGCTGATAATTCAGTAGGGGTTCAAACTAGAAACACAACTAGATATAATCCAAAATAAGGTACGATACATGCATGTGAGAGGCATATACAAAATGCTATGAGAGGGTCAGGATGAAAAAGGAAGGAATGTTACTGGCTTGGGGTATCAGAGACGCCAAAACTATTACATGAGGAGATGACATTTTAGTTAGATGTCATATGTAACATACATCATAGGAATTTCAGATAGATCTGGTGACTGATTGGATGAAAAGGTGATCATGATGGAAAATATAAAGAAACTGGGGGTTTATTCAATGGGTCAAACACACAAGGAGTAGCAGATACAAAACGTAAACCCAAATCCTTTTATTCTAAATTCAGTCACTGATAACACCAAGGTTTCAATTTCGGATAAAGGACAGTGCTAGAGACTAAGGATGCTGGGAAAGAAAGAATAGCTCTGAGATCCTGAGAGAACATCTCTTCCTTAGGGCTACTGATGGACATTTGTGGTTATAAACTGCCCTAAATACAGTGAAGGACCAAGTGGTCAGATATTAGATGTCAGAGTAACTGAGTCAACACGTGGAGAAATTAGTAGTAAGAGTCAAATGAGGGGGGTCCCCATAAATGAGTAATATTAAGCAACAAAGCCATGGCTACGAGAGTTTGGGAAATATCCCTGGCACCTAGTAGATGATTAATAAAATGTTCATTGATTGACTGAATGATTAAAGGCTTAGAGAATGTGTGAGAAAGATAGAGTAGCAATACAGGAAATAAAGGAGTGTATAGACATGGATTATAAGAACTACAGAGATGGCCAGTCCAGGAACTGCTTTGAAATCTAGACTTGAAAAATCTGGGCGCAAGTACTCTTTCTTCTGTATGATCATAGATTCAGGAATTTAGACTTTAAGGGACTGTAAAGTTTCTAAATCCTTCATTTTACAGATGAGAAAACTGAGGTCTAATGAGCTTAATAGATTTATACAAAGTCACATAGACAAAGCCTAGTTAGGATTGAGTCCTGTATCTCCAAATCAGTATTCACTCCACTAATCATGATCAATATATCTGTGGCACCATCAATAAGGGGAATGTCTCTACCTAAGGGTATTGTCCATCAATGGGAAGCCTTTCCCTTCTCTGCAGCTCTTGGCCATGTCTTCCCATAATCCTCCACAGGCGGCACCCACACTGAATAACATAATACATTTGTCTTTATCATGACCAAATAAAGCTCAAAACTATTATCTTAATGGGGTCTTTGTCTCGCTTTTTTTTTATGGTTTCATTTTTCAAAACCACTAAGTGAATTGGAATTGTTATTATGATTCTGAGAAAACAGACATTCGAGTGATAAAAAAAAACACCCTACAATTTTTGGATGATGTCAGTAACAACCAATAAATTCTCTTCCAGGGGGTAGAAATGATGTGCCTGGTGGTTATTACATGGCTATTAAACAGATGAAGAATCCTTCATCTATTAATAGATAAGTAAGAAAGTGGCTATTAGAGCAAATGGCCAAGTGACTCCAGTTTATATCAGAAATGCATGGAATTAACCATATTTAATGCTATTGGAGAAGAATCTCTTGGCTCTCTAATAATTATCTCCTCAATCCAATTCTATTCTTCAGATACTCTAATTCACCGAGCTTACAAAGGAATGTGTTAAACAAGGGCACTTCACAATATTAGTGCAATTTACATCAAATGCACTAGAGAAAAATTACCTAATACAATTTTCTAAACCATTTAGTATCATGAACTTGGCACTAAAAGGAGAAAATTGCATTTTATGATTTGTAGGCAGTTGAGACCATCTTACACCTGAACACACACAATCTGTACATTATCATGCTGCTTCCTTAAAAATCCTAAGGCTTTAACAAGCCAGGGAGAATCTTGGAAGGGTTGTTTTGTTTTGTTTTGTTTTTAACTCCAATCTATTGCAACAGGAAGAAGACATTTTTAACCTCATTGTTTGAGTAAGGACCTACAACTAAAGCAATGCTGCCACTTCTTTCCCAGTTTTTGGAATGAGAACACTTCAGGTATCACTTTGCCTTTATCATATTTTTTTTTCAAGATTAACAGAGAGTGAGAAAGAAGAATTGCAACTAAGATAGGGGACTTAAAAAGGGGTTGTTTATTTTATTCATATTAATCACCTTTAGAACAAATGGTTACTGGATTAGAAGACCTAGGAGTGTGAAATACAATATACAAATGAAAATTGCTAGTTTTGCTCATATAAACACCTTCTCATTTTATTACTAGTGACTAGTGGTAGAAAAGAGAAAAGGAGCTGCCTTTGACAGCATCCCAGGATGGTGGATATAGCAACTGGATTGAGTCAGAAACCTGGGTCTAAGCTCTGGGTGTGCCACTGGCTAACGATGTTCTGAGCTTCAACTTTCCCACCTTCAAATCAGAATAAAGACAATTATACCACCTTGCTCAAAGGGTTTGCTGTGAGAAAATGATCTGTAAACTACAAATACCTATACAGCTGCTATTCAAGGCCCAAAGAGACACTCCTTCCCAAGGGGTCTTTGGACTCCAGGCTAATACAAGTCAGTCTTGAGGGAGAAGAGTAAAAGCCTGAAGTCCAAGCCACGGTGTCAGACATTTCCCTCTACCTTCTAGCTCACTCTGTACTCCCTACACTGGTGTCTCAGGTAAAAATCTCAAAACTGATGTGCAGTCAGGTCTAGGTTTTCCCCTAATAGGATTAAAAGGGCCTTTTCTAGAAAGGGCATACAATTTATAAAGTAAATAAAAGAAGTATTTATTTCCTTCAACATACACAAAAGACTCACGAGTCTTTAAAAAAATATTCTAAAATGTGTAATGGTAACCCATCACAGCTTTTCCATACTCTCAAGGGCTTATAGGACTGAAAATATTTCACTTATCTCAGGTCTGGACTGTCCAAGCAGCCCACAAATCTGGAAATCCTGGCAAGCCTCAGGTTTTAAAGATCCTTCCTCTCAGCTGCAGAATCCTCCCAGTAAGAATTTTCTTCTGAGAAGTTCTTGATTAAATCATCTTCCTTTGGGCAACCAGTCACCCATTCAAGAGTCTCCCACTTTTCATCAATGATGTCCCTGAAAGAGCTAAGCATATCTATCTGATGATTTCTTGTCAGTCATCTGTGCTCAGAGAAAGGAACACAGGGCCAAAGAGGCAGCCGGGGACCTTAAGAC